>JAWWNH010000017.1:22050000-22605000 GCA_034641385.1 Darevskia mixta
CGCTCGGTTTCAAGTCCATATCTTGATATTCGTTTCATTATTTTTTTTTTTTGACCCGGCAATATGTTGTGAATTGTCGCTGACGTGACGTTTGTTTATTTATTTTTAAAAACAATCCTACTGAAGGTTTTTAGTACTAAGATCCAAAGGCGTTTATTTAAAAAAAAAGATAATAAAAAGCAATATATCAAAAAAAGAAGAATACCGAAGAGGATGAAGATATAAAATGGAATACTCACGATCATTACAGAACACAATGATATAAAAAAGAGAAAGGGGGGGGGGACTGATAAAAAATAACTAAGATAATGGAAAAGAATAGAAAAATAGATACAAAGAAGAACTCCCGCCCAGAGGCGTAGCCAGCCCAGGTGGTACCCGGGGCGGATTTTTTTTTGTCACCCCCCCCCACCACTTTGCCAGGGCACTGGCAGAGCTGCACCCAGTGGCATAGCAAGTCACCCCCACTCCCCAAAAATGATGGTGCCACTTTGCGAGGTGTGGAGTTTTTTTTTTTTGTGTGTGTGTGTGTGTCTATTATCTCTTTTTTTTCAATAAAGTTAAAATTTAATGTTTTTTTAAAAAATAAAGAAGTGTCACCCCCCTCTGATGGTGCCACTTTGTGAGGTGTGGGGGTTGTGTGTGTGTGTGTGTGTGTGTGTGTGTGTCTATTATCTCTTTTTTCCAATAAAGTTAAAAAAAAATAAATATTTTTAAGTGTCACCCCCCTCTGGGGTGGAACCCGGGGCGGCCCGCCCCCATTGTCCCCCTTGCTACGCCCCTGCTCCCACCTCCCTGTCTGAGAATTATCTGTAGCAACAGTTATTCAAAATATTTAACATATGCATTCCAGAATAGTTTTCCCCTTCTGCGGGGTGTAACCTTCCCCAAATTTCCTTCCAAAGCTCAGCCTTTACCTTTTAGTCACTCAGACAGCGCAATATAACTGTTCTAAAGTCCTTCTAGTAATCCAAATTGATATTTATCCCGTTTCTATATAAAATTTATTGTAAAGCCCTTTTAAGCAGTTGCTGGTGTCATGTTTTAAGGACAGCGCTGCCTCTCTTCCTCCACTGATGAGCATCTTGACTATTATAGGTTTGGAATCTGAGATTAGGGCTTGGTGTTTTGTTTTGGTTTCAGAAAGCAGCTTCGCTTTCATTGGCTCTTTAGCCAGCTCATAATTTTGAACATGCCTTTGCAGAGGTTGGATTTAATGGGCTGGTTGCAGAGCGATGCAGCAGCCTTGGGGCTTTGATGCCTGGACTTTGCCATGTGCCCCATTGCTTCTGCCATTTCCCCCGATTATTTATAAAGAGGCTGCCGGTTGATTCCGTCCCTTGAAACACGTTATCTCCTCCCACATTCGCAGAAATACCAAGAAATGGCAGAGAAAGCAAAAGAGAAGTTTGCCGCCGCTGAAAAGAGGCAGGAACAGTTGCTCTTTGAGAACTCGCACTTTAAGACCATGTTGACTCAGAACCAAAAAGAGCACATGTCCCTTCTGTCGGCGTGTGCGCTGCTTTCCGGAGCCTTGTACGCTCTCTACAGCCGCTCGTGCGCCTTATCGACCCAAAGGGACTTCCTTCAAGATCAAGTCAACATCTGCGACGTTTTCAAGCAAGAGATCCGGACTCTGGCCAACGTTTTGTCCGAGACCGAGGAAAGGAAGCTGAGCGACGGCCAGGCGAAGAAGCAAAAACATGGCAGCAGCATGCTCCATCTCTTCCGCAAGGGGGTCATTGCTGTTCTGGCTGCCCACCGGCTCCAGCTCTTGGGCCAGACCAGCAGCTCCCTTTTCTCCTGGGTGGACAGCTTCAGAGAAGGCATAGGAATCTTAGTCTGTGCCGGAGACTCCAAGGATGTACAGAACCTGTCAAGTAAGATAATCAGCCGGTGATTTATATGTTTGGTGTCCAACTGCACTTTCAGTACTTAAATAACAATTATATTATGCCAAGGCAATGGGGGGCATA
This sequence comes from Darevskia mixta, assembly GCA_034641385.1. Lineage (NCBI taxonomy): Eukaryota > Metazoa > Chordata > Lepidosauria > Squamata > Lacertidae > Darevskia > Darevskia mixta. The sequence goes on from JAWWNH010000017.1 coordinate 22,051,977, forward strand.
GGCTTTATAATTTGAGGGGGGGAATTATGTTTAAGCTGTTAGACCAAATTTAGCGTGTTAATTAAAAGAGCCCCAAACCCCAGAGACGGTGTTAAATACACAGGAAACACACACACACACGCCCCCATCTGAACTGATGGTAAACTGAATCTGTGACCCAGTGCAGATCTAATTGTGTTTAGGAAATGCAGAGTATGCCATGCGTTTTCCATGTGGATTCAGGTCTCCTTTCCATGGTTTGTTGTTCCGTAGTATGGCGTGGCATGATGTCTGCACCAGGGCCAGCCATGGTTAACACAAACAAGATCCCTTCAATTCCAGGGTTTGCAAACCCGGTTCATACTCTTGTTGTGTGAGCTCTGTTGGCTAGTTTGAGCCATGGCCATTCCTTCTCCGTGGTTAAGACAATCTTAAAGCACGAGATGGAAGTGTGCAACCCTATGGCACGTGTTTTAACCATGATTAGGATCCGAGTGGTTGTTTCAGCAATCTACCTCGCCCCAAATGCGTTTTAATCTAATACTACGGGATACCATTGGATTGTTTTCACCTTTTCTTGTAATGCAGAACAACAGAAGGAACATGTCCGTTCTCTTCAAGCGCTCAATTGGCTTACCAGTCCTAGTCTCCTTGCCGCTGTCCTCAGTTCAATGGTCGAGCTACAAGAAGTGGTTAACAAGAAAGGTAACGTCTTCCGTTTTTTCTGCTGATCATATCCCAGGTATCTTAGATCTTCAAACAGTATGTTTGGGGCAAATGGTACAATTTCCCTGCTAATTATAAGCGGTAAACTGTAGCATCTAGTCTGGTAGGGTGATCCTGCAGAGCCACTCCCGCCATTGTACGTTTCCGAGCACAATTCAAAGTGTTGGTGCTGACCTTTAAAGCCCTAAACAGCCTCGGCCCGGTATACCTGAAGGAGCGTCTCCACCCTCATCTTTCAGCCCAGACACAGAGATGCAGCTGCGAGGGTCTTCTGGCGGTTCCCTCCCTGCGAGAAGTGAGGTTATAGGGAACGAGGCAGAGGGCCTTCTCGGTGGTGGCGCCTGCCCTGTGGAACGCCCTCCCATCAGATGTCAAGGAAATAAACAACTACCTGACTTTTAGAAGACATCTGAAGGCAGCCCTGTTCAGGGAAGATTTTTATGTTTGATGTTTTATTGCTTTATTATTACTGGTATTATTATTATTATTATTATTATTATTATTATTATTATTATTCTGTTGGGAGCTGCCTGGAGTGAAAGCAGCCCTGTTTAGGGAAGCTTTTAATGTTTAATAGATTATTGTATTTTAACATTCTGTTGGAAGCCGCCCAACAGCGGCGCTTAGAGGAAACGAGCGTGTAAGATTTATTTGGATGTCTTGTGATCACTCGGAGATTAAGCTTGCAGTTTTTGAACTTTTGGACACACAAACATTAGTAAAGAGTCCAGTCCTTCCTTCCTTGTTCTGTTTTGCTAAAAAGCAAAGAAAACAAAACAAAACCCCAGACCTCCTTCCCGTTGTCGCTGGAGTAATCTTTGTCACTTTTCATTGGTTTTTGCTTCATTTGTTTAATAAAGACTTGCTTGCTCTGTAACTGTGTTTGTGCAGGACAATTCTCGCACACCCATCACTGCATAAATTATTTAGTGCTTTTACTGTAATTCCTTGATAGTCTGTGGCCAGGTACTCAGAGTGGATATCTTCTTTTCCCTCTGGTTATAGATACAGCAGAATACAGTACCGTGTGGAATTGAATTGTATTCTCGTTTCACCTTTCAAAGCCGTGAATGGTTCTATCCCCGCACGTTTCTTTGTTTTAGTCAGAACCATTATTCATTAAAAATTAACCAGAGGTGATGCTTTGCTTTTAGAAACTGTGTGTTTTCCCATCCAGGAAATATTTTTATTTTCTTTTAAAATCTCTCTGGCAATCCTGGGGGGGAGGGAGAGAGAAGACTGGTATAGCATTAGCCCGAATGTTATGTGTATATATAAAGTTCAGACTTCTAATTTTAAACAACAGAGATAGAATGTAATGCATTCTGTAGGGACACGGGTGGCGCTGTTGTCCAAACCCCTGAGCCTCTTGGGCTTGCTGATCGGAAGGTCGGCAGTTCAAATTCACACAACAGGGTGAGCTCCCGTTGCTCTGTTCCCAGCTCCTGCCAACCTAGCAGTTCGAAAGCATACCAGTGCAAGCAGATAAATAGGTACCTATGTGGCGGGAAGGTAAACTGCATTTCCATGTGCTCTGGTTTGCGTCACGGTGTCCCGTTGCGCCAGAAGCGGTTTAGTCCTGCTGGACACATGACCCAGAAAGCTGTCTGTGGACAAACGCTGGCTCCCTTGGGCTGAAAGCGAGATGAGCGCTGCACCCCATAGTCAAACTGGAGTTAACCATCCAGGGGTCCTTTACCTTACAATAAGATAAAGGTAAAGGGACCCCTGACCATTAGGTCCAGTCGCGGATGACTCTGGGGTTGCGGTGCTCATCTCGCTTTACTGGCCGAGAGCCGGCGTACAGCTTCCGGGTCATGTGGCCAGCATGACTAATAAGCCACTTCTGGCAAACTAGAGCAGCACATGGAAACGCCGTTTACCTTCCCGTCGGAGCAGTACCTATTTATCTACTTGCACTTTGACGTGCTTTCAAACTGCTAGGTTGGCAGGAGCTGGGACTGAGCAATGGGAGCTCACCCCGTCGCAGGGATTCGAACCACTGACCTTCCAATCGGCAAGCCCTAGGCTCAGTGGTTTAACCCACAGCGCCACCTGGGTCCCTGATACCTTTACAATGCATTCTATCAAATGTTTTTATACCAATGGCACTTGATAATTCAAACTACAACTCTGGCCAAGAAAAATTAAATGGAAACAGAATTAAAACCATTGTCTTGTTTCACCAGCCTCTACGCACCCCAAACCTCTGATTCCACATAATGGCTAAGAGCCCCACACAACTATTTTTACATGCCCAAGGGGGTTTAATTTGCTTGAAAACTTGAAATCTGAACAGATTATATTCCAGGTGCAGTGTTGATACAGAGAAACCAAGTGATGGTCTTATTGTTTCACATATAGTACTTTGATTCCAGTTGTATCCTACTTCATATTAGTTCAAGTGATCCTTTGGCTGCAGATGAAAATAATATTTTTGGAGTAGTACTCCGATTCTATTTTGCCTGAAATCCTTTGTTTTTGTTCTCACAAGTGGAGGGGGAGGGGATGGCTTGCTTTAAAAATGTGCTTCGATAGGCTTTCTACTCTAAACTTCAGAACAAATATTTTAATTCTCTGCAGGAACAGGAGATCTGGTATTCTCCTGAATGCAAATAATCTCTGCCATGGTTGTCATCTTACCCTGATAGTATCGTAAGACAAGTAATGACAGATTAAGACCTGACTTGCAGAGGGAAAACTAAATTACAAGACTTTTATTAAGGCATAAATAAACCTATTAACCGTTATCTGGAATACCAATTAGTAGAAGGAGCACTGACAATTTTATTTATCAACATTAAACACAATTATTAATTACAGACCTGACGAATCTAGCAGTAAGCAGAACATGTTGGGTGTGCTGCGGCCCTAGGCCCATTATATGAGAAGGATGATTACCAAAATCCATTGGGGAAATAAGTAATTGTAGTTGTAAAATTTTAATTGCCTTGGAATAAGGTAAATTATATTCTCTTGTCTTGGAATATAAATAGTGTGGCATTAAGGTACCAAGCCTCAGTAGTTTTAAGCAGCAAATGATTTAGACATCTAAGCTGTCAAGAAAGAAAGGGAAACAGTTATAAATTTGCTTCAGCGACTTACCTTCTACTTTTGAATCTGTAACACATTCACTGATATTTATAAGCGGCTATTAGTCTGCTTACCCAACAGGTCTGGGGTGTCATATATTGCAACCTGTGGATTAAGGCAAGGAAGACGAAGAAAAAGATGCACTATTAGAACAGAGCGTAAGACCAATTCTCATTAGCAAAGCCATTATTTCTCCTGAGGCAAAGTCTGTCCGTGCATAATGGACGTACAATTTCACCAGAAGTTAAGGGAATTGTGTGTTGTGTGCAAAGGTGGAATTGGAGAGATTCTCTTTCATCCACCAGAATTGCCCTGTTGCAGATTGACGTTAGCCAACATAATTTTTACCTAAAGAGTTACAGTGAGCCATGTCCCAACATGGAATCAAACAAGTACCCGGTACCTATGTAGACAATAGACTACTCCTCTTCTTGAAGTATTTTGGGGTTTGTTGGGCTACACAGCATTCTATGTAGAACAGTTTTTTGGGGGGACCCTCTGCAAGAAACAGTAGGATTCTGTTGAAAAATCATGCACTAAGGAGCGTGAGTCGCATACCCTCCAACATTTCTCCTATGAAAAGAGGGACATCCTATTCAATAATTATATATATGTAATGTATGTATATGTATGTATATGTAAAGGTAAAGGGACCCCTGACCATTAGGTCCAGTCGTGTCCAACTCTGGGGTTGCGGCGCTCATCTCGCTTTATTGGCCGAGAGCCGGCGTACAGCTTCCAGGTCATGTGGCCAGCATGACAAAGCCGCTTCTGGTGAACCAGAGCAGCACACGGAAACGCCGTTTACCTTCCCGCCAGAGCGGTTCCTATTTATCTACTTGCACTTCGACGTGCTTTCGAACTGCTAGGTGGGCAGGAGCTGGGACCGAGCAATGGGAGCTCACCCAGTTGCAGGGATTCGAACCGCCGACCTTCTGATCAGCAAGCTCTAGGCTCAGTGGTTTAACCCACAGTGCCAACTGGGTCCCATATGTATATGTATATGTATATGTATATGTATATGTATATATAGTCAGGGTTGCATTGGTGCTCTCCACGAGTAACAAGTCCTGACTCAGGATCAGTATATTTACATCAGTTTATTATACAGATATGTACAAACAGAGCTTAAAATTCCATGACCGTTTCAGTCACTCTCAGATCCTGGAAGTGGCGCCTTACGGGAGCACCCCCAAAGAAGACCTTAGGGACCCCTAGTCTCCTCCTCTGCTCTTCCCGTTTCAGCTCCCTACGTAATTGAGGCGACAAGGCTACCATTTCCCCCTCTGTCCCCGAACCACTAAGTTGGTGTCCGGACCTGACAGCATCCGACAGCCCCTCCACCACGGAGCTCCTTTCCTGTCTATCGCTCCCACAGGAGGACTCCGAGCTCCTTGAGCGGTGTCCGCCTCTCTCAGCATCAGGGAGCCCTCCCTCCTCCTCTACTGGCTCTCCGCTGCCCCTGGGTGTTCCCCTGACATATATACCGTATATGCTGTCCGTCTGACTGGGTTGTCCCAGCCACTCTAGGCAGTTTCCAACATATAGGTAAAGGGGACCCCTGACCATTAGGTCCACTTGTGTCCGACTCTGGGGCTGCAGCGCTCATCTCGCTTTATTGGCCGAGAGCCGGCGTACAGCTTCCGGGTCATGTGGCCAGCATGACAAAGCCGCTTATGGCAAACCAGAGCAGCGCACGGAAACACCGTTTACCTTCCCACCGGAGCGGTACCTATTGATCTACTTGCACTTTGACGTGCTTTCGAACTGCTAGGTGGGCAGGAGCAGGGACCGAGCAACGGGAGCTCACTCTGTTGCAGGGATTCGAACCTCCGACCTTCTGATCAGCAAGCCCTAGGCTCTGTGGTTTAACCCACAGCGCCACCTGGGTACCTTTCCAACATATATAAAAACATAATAAAGCATTAAACTTTTTTTAAAAAAATGCCTATATAGTGGTACCTCGGTTTTCGAGCATCTCGGAAGCCAAACTATTCGGAACCCGAACGCCGAAAACCCAGAAGTAATTCCTTCCGTTTTCTAAATGCATCTTGGAAGTCGAATAGCTTCCACTGCGTGTTTTTCTATTTTTTCCCATTGACTTTGCCGACCACCCTTTGCGCCTCGGTTATCAAACGTTTCGGAAGTCGGAACGGTCTTCCGGAATGGATTACGTTCGACAGCCGAGGTACCACTGTACAGGGCTGCCTTCAGATGCCTTCTAAAGGTTGCATAGTTACTTATCTCCTCTGCTTGGGGGTCGCATATCTCCATACCCTCCAACATTTTTCTGATGAAAATAGGGACATCGTAAGTCAAAGCAGGACGTTCCGGGATCAAATCAGAAACCAGGACAGTTTCTGTAAATCTGGGACTGTCCCTGGGAAATAGGGACATTTGGAGGGTCTGGAATTACTCAGAATCATGAGCAGGTTTCCTCAGAAGTAAGCACCTCTCTGTTCCATAGGGTTCAGTCCCTAAGAAAGTTGCATAAAAATGGAACCTTTGGTTATTTCCATATTGGGGGTGTGCAATTCTGTATGTTAAAATGCCCGGAGCATTGTGTTTCACTGTTCCCTATATGAAGCATTTCCATATTTTATCTGTACCCAGTGGGAGTCAGGCCCAAACCCACTTGTTTAATGGACTTTCCTTCTTCTTCTTCTCAAGATCTGAATTCATGGCTTTCCGGACATTTGCTTACCAGTGCGGCAAGGAATTCTTTTTCGAAACTCATGGACAAACTTTTCATCATGATGGAGTTTGCCGTAGCAGACGGCCGCCAGAGCATTACCTACATAGAGAAAGACACGTTGGTTCAGAGGCTGGCTCGCGGGCTCCATAAAATAAACGCACAGGCTCTTAAAGCAGGCATCAATGATAGAGCCCCTGCTACGGTTTGTATGAAAGCGATTAGCATACAACAGCTACTGTGCTTGGGGAATTTGCTTTCAGGTGGCTGTGGGTTTTTATTCTCTGCCCCGCAACACTTAGTTGTATTTTTGTATTGTTGTATTTTAATGTTCTGTTGAAAGCCGCCCAGGGTGGCTGGGGAAACCCAGCCAGATGGGCGGGGTATAAATAATAAATTATTATTATTATAATATTATTATTAGTTTGTGTAGCTTCAGAGTGTTCTGCCGTAAAAGTAAAACTGGAAAATTGCAAGAAAGGGAGTGTATTTTTCAAACCATACCTAGCTTTGATATTCTCTCTCTCTCTCTCTCTCTCTCTCTTTCTCTCCTGTTTTTAAAAACAAAACAAAACTTCATTTCCAGCCATTAGCACTCAAGACAAGGCACAATTTTCTTTTTAAAAGCAAATCTTTTAAGAGCAATTCATGATTTCAATTTTAAAAGTGCTTTAAGTATCACTTATTGCATACTTGGGTTGTATGTTGCTACAAAAGTACATGTGTTGTATATACAAAAATATGATAAATGTTTCCTCAACACGGACCTCTGCCTTGTTTTGAGTTTTGGAATATATCCTCTGGTCTGTACATACTGCTTCAGGAGCATACAAGAGTAGCTTTCAGAATGTTTCACTTTTCTGTGTGAATTCAGAAAACATGCTTCATTTTAATTTTCCCATGCTTTAAATGCTATTGATTTATTGCCTAATCAGCGCAGTTAACAATATTGTTTCCTCTCTCCCCCCTCTCCTTTTTACTACCAGAAAAGCATCGCATTTTTGCAGAGGCAAATATTTGAATTTACACACAGGCTACATACAGCAGAAGTGGAACGGCGGTCACTGCGCTTAGAGCTCACAGAATTCAAACGGAATTTGAATGAGATGAGGAACGAGGCTGACAAAGCCCAGAGCTTGCAAGACCAATTAAATGCATTTAAGCAATCTGTAAGTATATTTGATTTAGATGGGGGGGGGGAATAACCCTCATCGAAAGGAGAGGTTTCCTTTTGCTCCGTTTTCACTCAGCCTTCCTTAGAAAACCAAATAATAAAATCCATCTATTCTTGCATTCTCTCTCTCTCCCCCCCCTTCCTTCCACTCTGCCCATGCTCACACAAAAACCACGTCTTGTAAATGTCTCCCTGCTGTGATTCAGGTATATTAAAAGCGGAGAAACAAGTGGTTCTTTCCATATGATTAGTTCCTTATGTTGCAAGATGAAATAGGCTGAGTAAATAATGATGTTTGATCTGTCAACAAAGCAAGTTCCCCCCTCCCCGCCTCCAGTTCCTTAAATATTATGCTTCTGCTGCTGGAGAACTGAAGTCTGAACGTGAAAATTACATGTTAGCATCACTCAAGCAAAGTGATCTGTGTATTCATTCTAAATACCTAAACGGCCTCGGTCCTGTATACCTGAAGGAGCGTCTCCACCCCCACCGTTCAGCCCGGACACTGAGATCTAGTGCCGAGGGCCTTCTGGTGGTTCCCTTACTGCGAGAAGCAAACCTACAGGGAACCAGGCAGAGGGCCTTCTCGGTAGTGGCGCCCGCCCTGTGGAACACCCTCCCATCCCATGTCAAAGAGATAAATAACTACCTGACATTTAGAAAACACCTGAAGGCAGCCCTGTTTAGGGAAGTTTTTAATGTGTGATATTTTAATGTATTTTGGTGTTTGTTGGAAGCCGCCCAGAGTGGCTGGGGGGACCCGGCCAGATGGGCGGGGTACAAATAATAAATTATTATTATTATTATTATTATTATTATTATTATTCATTCTGCTTTCCTTATCAGCCACGTCGCTACCAACTGTTGAAACGCTGAACGGAATAAGTGCTGTTTCACATTTTATAAGATACCTACGTGCGAGACACTTCAGTGTCAGAGTTAGCATGTTAGAGTAACCCTGATGTACGATAGTCACAATGCTTGAGGGTTTGGGGAGGGGGTGTGGTTGCTGTGGGAAGCCGTGGGAAATGGCGGCCATTCATGGGATCCCCAAAAAGTGTGTTTGTAGTGAAAGTTCCACGTGTGCAGTTGTCACCTGTGGCAACCTGACCTCAGGTTAAACATGAATTTGAAGTGTCTCCCACGCCGAAATTCTGTAACGGGTGAAAAAAGCCTTCAGGGGCCTGGTGGTCTTGTCTCTTCCTCAGTGGTCTGTAAAGGCTTGGTGGATCTGTAAGATTCATTCAGCTTGTTAGTTGCCTTGACCATCTCTCTTCCCTTTGAGAAATAATGTAATTTCTTAAAGAAAGGAAGGTGATGCATTTTTTTAAAATAATAATAATATATATATTTTTATACCCCGTCCTTCCCGGTCCAAAAACTGGGCTCAGGGCGGGTATCAACAAATTCAAAACAATGATTAAAAACAACTTTAAAAACAGCATAAAAACAAACATCAGTGGGCTCACCAGGGCTAACTGGCCAAGTTAGTCTTGCTAGGCCAGTAGGGAGACCAGGGAAGAATTTTAATGTGGGGACCCAGAAGGGTTTCTTCAGAATAAAGGGAAGGGGGGAAAGGAATAGGGGATCAGGCTAGATTGAAGGCCAGGCGGAATAACTCTGTCTTACAGGCCCTGCGGAAGGAGGTCAGGTCCCGCAGGGCGCTAGTCTCATGGGACAGAGCATTGCACCAGGTCGGAGCCAACACTGAAAAAGCCCTGGCCCTGGTGGGGGATAATTTGGCTTCTTTGGGGTCCCGGGCCCTTAAGCTATTGTTATTTGTGGACCTTAAGGTCCTCTGCAGGACATACCAGGAGAGGCAGTCCCGTAACTCCTAAGCCGCATAGGGCTTTAAAGGTCAGAACCAGCACCTTAAACCTGACCCGGTACTCAGAACCAGCACCTTAAACCTGACCCGGTTGTTGTTGCTATTGTTTAAACAACAACAACAAAACAACAACAACAACAATGAAAACAAGGAAGAGTAAAATACATACAAGATAGTAATTGCTTTACCTCAAACTATTTCACATGTTTGTCCCTAAGTGTTCATTTCTAATATACCTGATTTTTGGTAAAAAAAAAAAACCCATTAATTTTTATCAGGCACATATGTAGAAATCCCCCCCCCCATCAGTAGATGGAGATGGGGAATTACTCTTCTATAAATTGACCTCAAATCTTGGATCTTGTTCAAACTTTAACAGTAGTTGTTTTTAATTAGACATCACATGCTCTGCCCTTTATCTGTTTTGTCTTTTTGCAATATTTAAATTGGCAAAACTGCATGGGTACATGCTCATTTTCTTTTTCTATTTTCCTTTTTCTTTTTTATTGGAACAGTTTGTTTTGTCCTGTTAAATAAGGCAAGGTGTTATAAAACTCAGAACAAAGAACTTCCCTTATCGTCCTCAAAAGGAACATGTAGTAAAAAGTTGCTTTCATACCTATACAAGCTACGGATTCCAATCCATTCTAATATGTACAAACCAGACAGATCTCTGCAAAAGAGAAATTTCAAGTTGCATTGGGTATGATGTGCTAACTTCATTACAAAACATCAAAGCGACTAACTTCACATTTAAGTCTCACACAGAACCGACAGCAAGCACTTGATTTAGGGCGGTGGGAAGAAAAGATGGCAGCTTATGTGTTTACTGGACCCATCAACCACGAGAATGAGATGAATACCTTGCTTTAAACACTGTTTGCTCTGGACAGCATTATTTCAGAAGAAGTCCCTAAAATTATAATCTGAGTGATAGATGAAGTGATATATTCCTGCAGAAGAATTCAAAATGAGAGCCGGAGTCTTTGATTAGGCTGAATTTGCTAAAGATGACTTGCTGATCCTGAAGTATAATAGCAGGATTTCTTTCTTCGCCCTAAAACATTTCCAATATCGCAGTCATTGGTCTTGGCTTGGCCCTAAGTCGTCAGGTATTTTCAGTTCAAAGGTTCTTATTTTGGCTTGAGTTCTTATCTGGTTTAGCGTTTGCAGTATAATGGTGATTTATTCTAATTTTGAGTAACAGTTTTACTTTAGTTTAACACTCTAAGTTCTTAGTATCTCGTCTCAGGGATTGTCACGGCAGGGCCTAGGCTCTCATTTTTGTCCTATTTTTTCCCGTGACTGTCTTTCTTTTTTACGCTTTGGCTCCGTGCTTAGGCATTATGTTTCGAACAATGTAGGTACCTTTGTCCAAATTATCTCCTTTCACAGAAATAATTTTCTGACCTATTTTTGATCAGAAAGAAGCTCCCCTTGCGCTTGTACTTCTGCACCAGGTTTCCAAGGGAATCTGGCGAATAAATATCGCAGGGCAATTTAGCCCAGCAGAATGGTCCCGACTAGGACAAGATCTATTGAGGGTTTTCAAAACTTTTGCATTAGAATGTTGCCTATTGGCAAGTGGGAAGGCTGAGAGTCGAGTGTATGAAACAATGCGGCTGTTCCATGACAGGACACAATTTATTTCCTTTATCAGAAATTTATCACCCGCGAGAGGTTTGAAAGTGCATGTGAAGAGCTAAATAATGCATTGCTACGGGAGCAGCAGGCGCAGATGCTTTTGAACGAGCAGGCCCAACAGCTTCAGGAGCTGCAGTATAAACTGGAAGTGCATTCCTGCGAAGAGGCGGACAAAAACCAAACTCTGAGCGAAGCTGTAAAGGTAGGAGCCGCGTTTCAGCATCCAAATGAAGATGCCGCTTTTGCCTCTGTGCAAGGCTTGGGTTTTGCAGTGCTCAGGAGAACACCTGATGGGGAGCGCGTTCAGGCATTTCGGTGTGAATTTGGGTTTCCAGGTGGGGGAGGTATCCTGAACCCACTTGGGTAGAGGAGACGCTTTGACCCAGAGGTGTATTTAGGAGAGCACGACAGACTGGGAGTGGCCGCCAAGACCACATAACACCGGTCCTGAGAGATCTGCATTGGCTCCCAGTACGTTTCTGAGCACAGTTCAAAGTGTTGGTGCTGACCTTTAAAGCCCTAAACGGCCTCGGTCCTGTATACCTGAAGGAGCGTCTCCACCCCCACCGTTCAGCCCGGACACTGAGATCTAGCGCCGAGGGCCTTCTGGCGGTTCCCTCACTGCGAGAAGCAAAGCTACAGGGAACCAGGCAGAGGGCCTTCTCGGTAGTGGCGCCCGCCCTGTGGAACACTCTCCCGTCAGAGGTTAAAGGGATCAACAACTACATGACATTTAGAAAATACCTGAAGGCAGCCCTGTTTAGGGAAGTTTTTAATCTGTGATGTGTTAATGTATCTTAATGCTTGCTGGAAGCTGCCCAGAGTGGCTGGGGAGACCCAGCCAGATGAGCGGGGTACAAATAATAAATTTTTATTATTATTATATTATTCCACCCGCACTGGGTGCTGAGCCGAGAGGGTGCCACAGCAGGCACTCCCAAACTCAGCCCTCCAGATGTTTTGGGACTACAACTCCCATCATCCCTAGCTAACAGGACCAGTGGTTAGGGATGATGGGAGTTGTAGTCCCAAAACATCTGGAGGGCCGAGTTTGGGGGTGCCTGTGCCACAGGCAGTGCCGGATTTGCGTACAGTGGTACCTCTAGTTACGAACTTAATTCGTTCCGGAGGTCCGTTCTTAACCTGAAACTGTTCTCAACTAGAGGCGAGCTTTCGCTAATGGGGCCTCCTGCTGCCGCTGTGCCGCCGGCACACGATTTCCGTTCTCATCCTGGGGCAAAGTTCTCAACTTGAGGTAACTTTTCCAGGTTAGCGGAGTTTGTAACCTGAGGCGTTTGTAACTCGAGGTACCACTGTATAAGCAAAACAAGCTATAGCTTAGGGCCCCACTCTCTTGGGGGCCCCCAAAAAATTTAAAGGGGAAAAAACCTGGATGTACATTTCCAGAATACAGTGGTACCTCAGGTTACATACGCTTCAGGTTACATACGCTTCAGGTTAAGAACTCCGCTAACCCAGAAATAATGCTTCAGGTTAAGAACTTTGCTTCAGGATAAGAACAGAAATTGTGCTCTGAAATTGTGCTCAGAAATTTGTTGTGGGGGAGGAAGGGAAAGGAAAATGTGAGCCGCTTTGAGACTCCTTCGGGTAGTGATAAAGCAGGATATCAAATCCAAACTCCTCCTCTTCTTCGAGTCCTAGTAAATTTTGGCTTACCAGGCTGTGAGAACTAGGCCTCAGGTTCTGCAGGCATTTATTTCTTTCAATTCCCTAACGAAATGCTTCCTGTGAAACGTATCAAAGTGATCAACATGAAAAAAGTAATCATAAATGTACATAATGTGCCATAGATGTGCCACATAAACAAATTCATACATGTGCAAAATACTGGAATGACACATGCTGATGATTTGTCAGTTTCCCTTTTTGCAAAATCACAATCAAGGGTTTTGCAGTGATTCCAAAGAATCCACGGTTAAAAGGAAATGCTAATAAAGGTATCCGAGAATATAGTTTACAGTTGCACGTTGACCGCTTTGGTTTGGAAATCATGCAACATATATTAACAATTACGCCATATTACATTCTGTTGCTCTCATCAAGAACTTTAAAACACCCTTGATTAATTTTGAAGCTTTTATCAGTTTTGATTATAATCCCATATATTTTTTATCTACCCAATGGCATATACCTTAGAGACATGCATGCTTGCCAATTATGTTTCAAGGTCATTCAGAGCTAAGCACTGTTCTTAGATTGTTGCCTTTATTAGGTGGGAAGAGATAGTCCAACGGTCTCCATTTGCAAAGAAAAAGAAGACTTGGTGCTTATGGGAACAGAGTCTATACTGTTTTAAAGCTTTATGGTAATTTGAGCTTTCCCTATCCACTAGTACCAGAAACATCTACTTCTTTCTAGAGTGTGTGGTCATTCATAGCATATAAAAAGTATGTTTGTAGGTGCTATTTCAAGAGAAATTTTGGGGTAAGTTGTGTTGATTTTAAATATTTTTAAATACATATATTTTTTCCAGGTGGTCGCTCAAAGCACACCATCAATCATAAAAAACTTTAAAATATATAATACAGGTGTTCCTTGACTTATGAAATACTCGACATCCGAATTTTTCGACTTACGAATGAAAAAAGTGGCCGCATGCCTACAAATTTTTCAACATCCCAATGGAAATCCGTTGCCAGTTTTAGATGCGGTTTCCTCGACTTACGAATTTTAGATGCGGTTTCCTCGACTTACGATTTTTTCCGAATATTTTTTCTCCCAATGCATTCCTATGGGAAATCGCTTTTTCGACTTACAAACTTTTCGACCTACGAATGTCCATTCGGAACGGATTAAATTCGTAAGTTGAGGGACCATTGTAATTAAAGATAAAATACCAAATAGCAGAATTCAGAAAAGGAAGCAGCAAAACCCAAGCAAACTATGCTAAGAGGACCCAATTGTTACAGCCCAGGTTCTGAAATAATGCCATCCTAACTAGTTATCGGAAGCCTCTGGATAGAGGAGCCTGACAGGATGTTCAGGGGCAAAGAATTCCTCAAAGTCGATGGGCACAATCCACCAGGCAAAGTTGCTCCTTTTGTTTCAGTGATAAATTTTCCATTGAGATAAATTAAATATCTGCAGCATTACTTGCTCGATTGGGCCCAACAATTAATACAAACATTTCCCCCCAAAAGATCTCATCACAATTTTTAAGATCAACTGGCAATGCTCTCTAAAATTTACCATTGATGTGTTAAGTTAGGACAGCAGGGATGCATGTAGAAGTTCACTGTGCTTATCCTTTAGCTTTGGAATACAGTAGTACCTTGGTTCTCAAACGATGAAAACCCAGAAGTAAGTGTTCTGGTTTTCGAACTTTTTTTGGAAGCCCGACGTCCAATGCGGCTGTCAGCTATTGTTTCCGGGGCACCTGCACCAATCAAAAGGTGCGCCTTGGTTTTCAAACATTTTGGAAGTCAAATGGACTTCTGGAACAGATTGAGTTTGGCACTTTTCTTTTTCCTATTTCTTTTGTGTTTTTGAGGATTTTTCGGTTCATTTGTTTTTGTGACTGTGTGGAACCCAGTTCAGCTAATGATTGATTGATTGATTGTGTGACTGTGGAAATAGATAAAAGCCCCCCATCCAAACAGTGACTATCATCCGTATAAAGATATGAAATGCAGAATAACAGAATGGAAGATGATTGATAGTATAGCAAACTGAAATATTATCACTGTTCTTTCCTTTTCTGGTCTTTACTGTCGTTGTTTTTCGATTTGCAATGCAAATTCTGCGTTATATATCTTTTTGAATTCATCAAATAAAGGAAAATGATTGGCAAAAAGCAAGCAAACAAACAGTGACTATCATCAGTGCAGCTAAGAAAAAAATTATTTTTTTATTTTTATCATCTACAATACTGTCTTATTTTATAGTACAGTACATTGATTATTGCTTTCATTTTATGGATCAGTGGCCTTGTTAGATACTAAATTTCATGTTAAATTCCTGCTTTAGGGGTTGTTTTTAAAAGTCTGGGATGGATTAATCCATTTTGCATTACTTTCTATGGGAAAGCACACCTTGGTTTTGGAACGCCTTGGTTTTGGAACAGACTTCCGGAACGGATTAAGTTTGAGAACCAAGGTACCACTGTACTGTTCCCCCGGTGAACAGCCACTATTTCCCATAACTTCTCACGTATCAGCAGGCTTTTAGTGGCTCAATATGGCTTTTGGGGATTGGGGTGCATGGAACGTAGGGAGCCAAGTTAGACCTTTGGTCCATCTGGCTCAGTGCTATCCACACTAAGTCATAGCAGCCTTCTAGGATTTCAAAACCGGGTCTGTTTTAAAGGTAAAGGGACCCCTGACCATTAGGTCCAGTCGTGACCGACTCTGGGGTTGCGGCACTCATCTCGCATTATTGGCCGAGGGAGCCGACGTACAGCTTCCGGGTCATGTGGCCAGCAGGACTAAGCCGCTTCTGGCGAACCAGAGCAGCGCACGGAAACGCCATTTACCTTCCCGCCGGAGCGGTACCTATTTATCTACTTGCACTTTGACGTGCTTTTGAACTGCTAGGTGGGCAGGAGCTGGGACCGAGCAACGGGAGCTCACCCCGTCACGGGGATTTGAACCGCCGACCTTCTGATCAGCAAGCCCTAGGCTCTGTGGTTTAACCCACAGCACCACCCGCGTCCCTGTTTTAGCCCTGCATAAAAGATGGGAGTTGGACCTGGGACGTTCTACAAGCAGATCAGATGCTCGGCCACAACTGCTTTAGTCCATAATGTTCTACTTAGCACTGCCCAGTTAAAGAATTCACAGGTGCTGTGAGCTTCAAAGTAGCACACAGCACAACCTTAAAAGTAATGCAGCCTGGAATTTTTTATATGCTATATTTATTTGCTAGGAAGGCTGCATAATTTTAAGAATATTCAATCTGTCACCAAGGGCGTTTGGGACTTGGCAGGTGGGATAACGCCGATTATTGTGTTCTAACGTGATAACGTATTTTTTTGGTATGCTTTCAAAGAGGTTTGATGAAAAGGCTAATGCTCAAGTAGAATAACTGTGAATACGTTCGGTGTAAATTCAGAAAACGAATCTGAAGCTCTCATTCATCGACTCCCATGAGTGTTTCCTTTTCCTTTCCCCCCAGAGAAACTGGCTAGATTTAGAATACTCAAAGGAATGATGATGTTTGCCAGCAATCGTGTTGTCACTTTGGCAAGAAGGAGCAATTCTAAACACTGTATCTATTAAATTAAAAGCTGTTGTTCATTAAAGAACATAATGTAGCTGATTATTCATTAGTGTACAAGTTAATAGTAAACTGGTAATCAAATTTATCATGTTAAAGCAAGCTAGAGAGAGAGAGATCCCTTCTGAATTGTTTGGAGACTAAATTTCATAATTCATTAATTAGTTAAAGGCTTTAGTTGTTTGAAAAGTTTTGTATAATGTATATTCTCAGCGACTAAATAATTTATAGAGACTGGATTTTAAACTGGAATTTACACCTGCCCTTCCTTCAGTAACACAATAATTCCTGGGACACTTTCCTTTTTTTTTTCATTCATAAAAAAACCATTAGTTCACATGCAACATGACATTGCCTTTTAACAAACATTTTTTGATAATTCCTTATCTTTTTTGCAAATCTACAAGAGAATGGAGAAAGATGCATCCTTTTCTGTGTTTAGGCTAACTCTTTAGAATTTTGATTTGAAAAACCTGGGACAGTCACTAACCCACGTGCCACAACCTTGCTTGTTTGCTGCTGTGCAACGTTTCTAAAAAAGTATTGCTCTTCTTTCTCAATTGGAACACCTTTCACAAAGTTGCATCTCTGGGACACTTTTGACGTAATTGATATCCCAGGAATGACTGCTGGAAATATTCCTGTGAATCCATGTGCATGATGATTTGTTGAAATGAGCCTAGGGCTTGCCGATCAAGAAGGTTGGCGGTTCGAATCCCCGTGACGGGGTGAGTTCCCGTTGCTTGGTCCCTGCTCCTGCCAACCTAGCAGTTCGAAAGCACATCAAAGTGCAAGTAGATAAATAGGTACCGCTCTGGCGGGAAGGTAAACGGCATTTCCATGCGCTGCTCTGGTTCGCCAGAAGAGGCTTAGTCATGCTGGCCACATGACCCGGAAGCTGTACGCTGGCTCCCTCGGCCAGTAAAGAGAGATGAGCGCTGCAGCCCCAGAGTCGGTCACAACTGGACCTAAGGGCCGGGGGTCCCTTTACCTTTACCTATTATCCTCATAGCATGCCGAAAGGTTGGATTCTGGTCTTGGATCAATTTTTAAAAATGTAGAAAGTTCTCTTATTCCTCTCATTTCCCCCTTCTTTATTTTTTAGAGGAGTCAGTAATTTGTGTGCAAATCCATAAGTACTTTATTTTTAGCTCAAGGGCACATGAAACAGTGTGCAACATAACCATATGTATTTTACAACGTCTTCTGCTTAATGTTAACAAGTATCAAATGGTATCTTAAATACACATATTAGATTTCAATTACAGCTCTTAATTCTTTTCTTTTTTCATCAGTCAGTCAAAGGTTCTGGTATTCCTCCCCCAAACGTTTGCAGAGATTTCATTAATTGTTTGTTTCTTTGTACTTTTACTCTGCCTTTCACCAAGTGGTCCCAGGGCGGGGCGCAGAATTATCATATTTAAAACATGTACAGTTTCCGTTGTACATTTCGGTTCTCGAATGCTGAAAACCCGGAAGTAAATGCTTCCGTTTTCAAACGTTTTTCGGAATCTGAACGTGCGACGCGGCTTCCGCTGACTGCAAGAAGCTCTTGCAATCAATGGGAAGCCGCGCTTCGGTTTTTTGGAAGCCGAATGGGCTTCCGGAACGGATTTCGTTTGAGAACCGAGGTACTACTGTCATCGGAAAACATGCACCTCAGAGGTCATTCCACGACCTGGAGTCCTCGCAAAAAAGCCCCAACAAAGATTTAGCTTTAATTTCTCAGGGGTTCCAGAAACTGGCTAACAAATATAGGAGTACCGGTCCCTATTTAATCCCCTATTTGATAAGAGATTTTAATAGATACCCTTTTAAAGATTCTTTGAAGATTCTTTATTTATGTATCAGTTTCATAGAATCGTAGAGTTGGAAAGGGGTCGCTTTTGGACAGCAGGAAAAATGGTTGCTGGAGGCTATGGAGAGCATCTTCCGCAGGAAAACTGGGCTAGATTGGTGCACTCTGTATCTTTGAGTACGAATCTTTGAGTGCAGATCATGGTTGAGGAGTAGAGAGCTTAACCACAATCCCCGGTTCAGAAGGTTTCGTTAAGCCAAACCTTAGTTTAGCTGTCATGTTGCGCTGAACTAAAAGGACCTGGTAAGAGCAGAGCAGCTGTGGTTTCCCTGGGAGCAGCCCTGTTGCTCCTAAGCCATGATTTGGCTTAGCACAGGGGTGGCATTTTTTTTTAGCCTCGGACCAGTCCACTGTCCCTCAGACCTTGTGGCGGGCCGGAGAAGCAGCACGGGGGGGGGGGAGCTGGAAGAAGAGGCGAGGGGGCAAGTAGTCCTCCTCCCCACCCCCAGCCACTGTGCTTACCTTCCCAGGGGTGCCACCACCACCACTGCCGCTCCTTCTGCTTCTCATGGGTAGGCAGAGCGAGCTCATCGGCTCCGCTCTCTGGCCCACAGGAGCACCAGGGCGGCAGTAGAAGGTAGATGAGCGGCACGAAAGGGCTGGCTCCGGATAGGGGCTGCTTAAAATGGTGCTCAGCCAGCTCAGCCCAGCCCCCTTCCTCCTCTAGGCATGGCAGGGAGAAGCCAGGAGGAGGGAGGGAGTAGAAGAGAAGAGAGTTTTGGATCTGATATCCCGCTTTAT
The DNA here is from genome assembly GCA_034641385.1 of Darevskia mixta. Taxonomy (NCBI): domain Eukaryota; kingdom Metazoa; phylum Chordata; class Lepidosauria; order Squamata; family Lacertidae; genus Darevskia; species Darevskia mixta. The sequence goes on from JAWWNH010000017.1 coordinate 22,070,947, forward strand.
CACTACGCTAAGGAGTCTCAAAGTGGCTCACATTCTCCTTTCCCTTCCTCCCCCACAACAAACTCTCTGTGAGGTGAGTGGGGCTGAGAGACTTCAGAGAAGTGGGACTAGCCCAAGGTCACCCAGCAGCTGCATGTGGAGGAGCGGAGACGCGAACCCGGTCCCCCAGATTACGAGTCCACCGCTCTTAACCACTACACCACACTGGCTCTGCCACCGTGGTTTGTGTGAGGGAGAGGGGGGGAAATGGAATGGAGCAAGGGGGGGGAATGGTGCGGCCCAAATGAGCAGAATCCCCACGTCGATCCACAGATAGTCCATAGGCCGGATCCTGAAGGCAATTGGGTCTGATCCAGCCCACGGGCCTTTCTTCGCCGACCCCTCGCTTAGCACTACCTGCAAATGCCACCATTGTGCTGGCCTTAATTTGCAATAGCACCTGCCCTTCGAATGGTTAAATAAGGAGATATATTTACAAACAACAACAACAAAAATAACAACAACTAATGAAAATTGGTGTTTGGTTTGCCTTCTGTAGCTTTGTTGTGGGGAATGCCCCTACCAAACACTTTTATTTATTTATTTTCTGCTTCTAATGGGTTGTTTTTCTTCTTCTTAAATCTGCCGCGGAAAGCCTTAATGGTATTATTGCTTTTTTGTAATTATACTAATAAACACTTCTTTCCATGACCTTGGAATTTAGACTGCAGTGGGAAAGATTTATTGACTTGTACGTTTGAGGGGGTTGGGGAATGGGATTATTTCACGAGTAAAATGCAAAGGTGTTAAACAGACGTGCGCGCAGACCACTTATCCCGGTTAGTTTAAAGCTTTTATGTACCTTTAAGATTTTGTTCAAAAATACAAGAAGGCTCTTGTTAAATCCAGTTTCCTGAGAGATCTTTGTTAGAGCATTGAATCAACTACAAAGTAACTATATTACCTTGAGATGTGCAGAGGGAATCGATAGACCTATAAAGTTGTGCGATTTTTATTTTTTTTAATGTTCTAAACCCTATTTTTCCGAGCAGCTTGAATATCAATGCCTAGGACTTTCCTGCGGCTTCTGATACCTTCTGATATCCAAGTCCCTTATACCTAGCAGTTTTTGTTGTTATTTTAAACTAGAGTTATGCTTATAGGACTTGCCCTGTGGGCGTCTTTATTAACCTTAACCAACTTTTCCCATGATCTCCTTTTCCTTTTGTGCAAAGCTTTCATCTCCCCCCCCCCTTTCCATAAAATTCATACCGAAATAGCTGTTCAAATAGAAACGAGATTGGATATCTTAGCAGTGCGAACTCTGTGCTCATTCTGTTTGCCCTTGCTCACTTAAACAGACAACCATGGTTAAAGCCTTGTAGACTGCGGACTTCATTTCCTCCTTTCCGCCACTCTTTGCCCAACCTTCCACTGCACATTATCACAGATAAAGCTTGTGTTGGCATTAATCACGGTGTTTACAAAATCTGAGCATGCTACTACTGTATCTCCAGAACAGTAGATCCAGATCTTATTGGCCGGTTCATGGCTCCATACATTGTGATGTTCCAGTGTGGTGTAGTGGTTAAGAGCGGTAGACTCGTAATCTGGTGAACCGGGTTCGCGCCTCCGCTCCTCCACATGCAGCTGCTGGGTGACCTTGGGCTGGTCACACTTCTTTGAAGTCTCTCAGCCCCACTCACCTCACAGAGTGTTTGTTGTGGTGGAGGAAGGGAAAGGAGAATGTTAGCCGCTTTGAGACTCCCTTGGGTAGTGATAAAGTGGGATATCAAATCCAAACTCCTCCTCCTCCCCCTCTTCTTCTTCTTCTTCTTCTTCCCCCCTGTTGGCTTGGATCCTGAGAACCACAAGTAAAACGAAGTTTGCAGAATGGGATTTTCCTGTCCGCTTCCCTTTGTCTCCAAAAAGCTCCTCTGGAGGGTTGGGTCGCTCTTCTGAACAGTGTGAGAGTGGGGGGCTGCAGTAGAAAGAGGGGAATAATTAAAAATCACGTGAAGTCACCCTGGGTACCCGATTTTGTCAGATCTTATCTTCCCCGGTAGTCCACTTCCATGCCCTAGCCCAGGCATGTCCAAATCCCAAGAGACTGCGATCTACTCCCACTATATATATATATATATAAACTGGCAGTGATCATACCCATTGGACTGACCAAAGTTGTTAAGCTTTTTTGGGGGAGGAAGATGTTGTTGAGCTTTTTGTGTGTGGGGGGGGATCAATCAGGATCTCGTGATTGAACAGGGACACCCTGCAATTGACCAGTAGATTGCGCTTGACCGGTTGGATATGCTTGCCCTAGCCCAGGGGTCAGCAACCTTTTTCAGCCGTGGGCTGGTCCACTGTCCCTCAGACCATGTGGGGGGCCGGACTATATTTTTTTGGGGGGGGAAATGAATGAATTCCTATGCCCCACAAATAACCCAGAGATGCATTTTAAATAAAAGGACACATTCTACTCATGTATAAACCACGCTGATTCCTGGACCGTCCACAGGTTGGATTGAGAAGGTGATTGGGCTTCATTCAGCCCACAGGCCTTAGGTTGTCTACCCTTGCCCTAGCCCATCCTATTCAGGAGAGTGCTGCAACCTTACAGAGATGCACGAGGGTCTAGGGGAGGCATCCCCAAACTCTGCCCGCCAGCTGTTTTGGGACTACAACTCCCATCATTCCTAGGTAACAGGACCAGTGGTATGGGATGATGGGAATTGTAGTCCCAAAACAGCTGGAGGGCTGAGTTTGGGGGTGCCTGGTCTAGGGAGCTACGGGTGGAGGAGAGAGACTGGAAGGCCCTCTTCCACTTCTGATTGCAAGCCATGATGCTTTCATTATATGACTTGTGCACCTCTCAACGCAATATTCTAAATATGCACAATATTTCAATATTCTAAACTTTTAGTTTAGCTTTCAAAGTTAAATTGGTTAAAATCAGATAGATAGATAGATAGATAGATAGATAGATAGATAGATAGATAGATAGATAGATAGATAGATAGATATAGCATGGAATAGTGTTTCTGTAAAGTATTTCCATAGATGTAATTTCTGTTATTATCAGTGGTTAGCCAGATTATATTTGCTTAATAATTTTATCAGGTCAGATATGCTAGTGGCTAACATTTATTTTAGATTTAATTGCCCTGCCCCAACCTGTAGGTTTCTTTGTTAAGGTGTTTATAAGTATTAAAATATGTTTGATTTGATTTTAAAATCGTATCACAGTGTATGGTCATTTAAAAACAAATAAACAACATTTTCACTATTGTCTGCTATCTCCTGTCTTCTATGGAACGTTGGCAAGCCAAATTTATTTTTAAAAGTAAAAATAAAAACACCAACTTTAGAGAACTTGCACATGTTATTTCTGACAAATCTCTGACAACGCTGTAATGCATGGAGGTACCTTATGATGTTTCTACATCGCATGACAGAAGATGACCTATCAATTTTCAAATGTTAAGAGTTCCAATTTTGGGGGCACATAGATTAAATTCCATCGCAAAAAGATAGCCTTTGGTTGCCCCAGGAGGACTGAATTTAAAGATGGCTTAGCAGGAAAAGGTGAACCCAGGGCTTGAGTCCGTATTCTAGAACAAAAGCTTCCACTGTGCTAAACTTAATAAAGTCAGTTTTCTCCATAGGCAGAATTCTTGCTTAGTATTCTCACTTAATAGTCATGTCATGAGTCAACTGACTCCTGGGACAAATTCACTGTAAACAGGATCTTGTTATAATTGTAGTGGGAAGTGAGATTTTGCAAAAAATAAAATAAAATCAGAAGAAATTCTATTTGTGAAATCTCCTTTATTTGTGAAATCTCCTTTATTTGTGAAATCTCCTTTATAAAAAAATATACCTCCCAACTCTTGTATCCCTAAGCTTGTATCTCACCTCCAAGGGATAATTGAAGCACAGGATTGCATTGCACTGTTGCCATGTTTGATATTAGTATTATTTTTAAAACATTTCGCCAGCTATTAACAGTGAAAGCAAAATGTGGCTAATGTTATCTGAAGCTGAGCTGAGGTGGAACTGAAATGCACTTTGAACCTAGCTCTGGTTCAGCAAGACTTATTCTTTTATATGCTTGGTTATTTTGCCTTTTAACAATATAATGTGCTGAACTATAATGTGCCTTAAGGCTCTTTGCATTTCCAAACGAACACTCTCTGCGTCTGCACAATGCTCTAGGCCGGCAGTAGGCGGGCGTTTTGTGTTTTGTTTAGTTTTTCCGTTGTTGTCCTTCTCTCTTTTATCCCAGCTTCAACTTTCCGGCGGTTCAAACTTGTCTACGACAACGCTTCCGAGATAAATGCGCTATCGGGCTTTGAAATTTCCCTATTTCTGTAAATATTACGGCCCAGGGAGCAAAAAAAAGAAAGGGCTGTATTGTGGATTAAGTGAAATATCTCAAGGCTGTGCTTTTCTGATAACTGAACCTGAAGTGACCTTTCTCAGACACAATTACAGAGCTGTATGTTTTTCCTTTAATTTCATCAGGGGTTTAATTAGTATACAAATAAAACTTCTCTTATCTTCCTCTCTACCTAATTGGCTTGTCTTCGCTTATATATGAAGCATGTGAAAGTGGGCTGTAATTAGGGTGACCGTGTTAACCTTTTTCCCTCAGACGTACTCCTGCCTCGAGGCCCGAAAACAGGGCTTTGGATTATTGCTTTGCAATCACGGCGCGTCTCCCATAGGCTTTCTCATGAGCAGAAGGGCTTTGGGTGCCGCCGCTTCCCCCTGCTTAACGGGGGATCTTCATTCTTCTCCCCTCTAAATGTATATTGATTATCTCGCCGTTCCACACTCAGCCTCCAACAACTTAATATCAGGTGACAGTCAGGAGAGTTCTCCAAGTAATTAGAGTTGAGCATTGGGGGAACAATTAGGACCAGAGTTATTAAACTTGATTTATCCTATTCTCCCCTGAACAGTTTCTTGGATATCAGAACATCGCACTTTTCCACAATCTCTACCCTGGTTGAGAAATTAGTGGCTAGCCCGCTGCTTATCATGGCCGCCTTGCTGCCTCCAGGCACACCCTCTTGGTTTCCGTCGCTCGGCTGGAAATATTATAGCCCATAAAGTTTATCGGGGGTTTTAATTAGATCAATCTGAAGAAATGGGGAGTGGGGGGGGGGCGGAGGAGGGGGAAGGCTTAGCAACCGAAAATATATTACTTTAAAGCACTCCGGACTAAGGCTCAACCATTTTGGAGGTTAAGTGACTCCAACCATTTTGGAGACTTATCTTTAATCCGCAAAGGCCAGGTTTAAAAAGCAGAGGTGAGACTTTCTCCTGAAAGTGTCCAGGATAGTCATCCTTTGATGCCTGCAAATTATTCTTCACCTCTCCAGGTCACTTTTGTTGCTTTTAGGTTTCTCCTTTATTGTCTTTGAACAACTTGGGGGTCGGGATTCAAAGCAGATTTAGCATAATTAAAACACAAACGGGAGCCCCGGAACCTCAAAAACCTGCTAAAATTCCACCTGCCGTGGTCTTATCTGAGGCAAAAAAAAAGTGGGATTTTTTTATTGTAAAAATGGGGTGCAATGGTAGTAAGGAGTCATTTTGATGGTTGCTTCAGGAGCTCTTCAGAAATGCAAACCCTTCTGAACTGGTTTTCATTAAATACTAAACCATGGTTTGGTGTTGCATGAGTGAGACTAAGGCTCACACGTTCCCTATGGTTTGTGCTTGTTCTCCAAACCGGAATTGCGAGCCACAGTTTGATCGTGGTTTGCAGTTCATGTTGGGAGGGCAAGTAACCAACAAAGCTTGCCAGTTAGGATGTAATGACCAGGGTTTTTTTTGCCAGTGTGGTGTAGTGGTTAAGAGTGGTAGACTCGTAATCTGGTGAACCGGGTTTGCTTCCCCGCTCCTCCACATGCAGCTGCTGGGTGACCTTGGGCTAGTCACACTTCTTTGAAGTCTCTCAGCCCCACTCACCTCACAGAGTGTTTGTTGTGGGGCAGGAAAGGAAAGGAGAATGTGAGCCGCTTTGAGACTCCTTTAGGTAGTGATAAAGCGGGATATCAAATCCAAACTCTTCTAAATAGGAAATAACTCGGTGTAGTTTTAATTCCGTTGAGTAAGTGTTTCTAGGCGGAAAAGCGTATAAATTATCTTGCTACGGTAGGAAAAGTGGAAGAAGAGAAATGGTCTAGCCTCTTTTTATTTTGCCAGCGTATGAAGTTACACCCTGTTTGCCTGCAAACTGAATGCTTGAAACGATGACTTAGCTGCACTCATTAATTCATTGTGTTTGCCTGTGTGCCAATATTATATAGTTCACACCGTGATGCTAAATGGAAGTAGCACCTTCTTTGACTTGCTTACTGAGTGCGATGTCAGAACATTTAAAGCACACATAAAGCCCACTTAAACAGCTTGGTTTCAAACCTATTTAATCTCAAATGGATTGCACCCCATGGTGCAGTTCTGTATATTATATGTTTTCATTATTGGCAAGCAACTCCGAAACCCGGCTGAATTAAAAAGCGAGGTATAATAATAATAATTATTTTTTAAACAAATAGTTGCAGTCTAGAGAAGCCTGTGTCTATCTTCTGCACACAGAAGGAGGTTTTTAGTCTACTGCTACCCACAACAGCACCCCCCTCTCAATCATGCCCATTTTGTTGTTGTTTAGTCGTGTCCGACTCTTCGTGACCCCATGGACCAGAGCACGCCAGGCACGCCTATCCTTCACTGCCTCTCGCAGTTTGGTCAAACTCATCTTGGTAGCTGTCCAACCATCTCGTCCTCTGCCGTCCCCTTCTCCTTGAGCCCTCCATCTTTCCCAACATCAGGGTCTTTTCCAGGGAGTCTTCTCTTCTCATGAGGCGGCCTAAGTGTTGGAGCCTCAGTTTCAGGATCTGTCCTTCCAGTGAGCACTCAGGGCTGATTTCCTTCAGAATGGATAGGTTTGATCTTCTTGCAGTCCATGGGACTCTCAAGAGTCTCCTCCAGCACCATAATGCCCATAGCTAGCTGCAACTTTTCATGGGCAAAAGACCTCTGCCAGAAGAAGAAGAAGAAGAAGAAGAAGAAGAAGAAGAAGAAGAAGAAGAAGGAAAAGGAAGGCCTACCTAACGCAATCAGAGTTGTAAGAATATCTAAGCTTCTCAATGTGGAATTTCAACGTAAAAAAGACAGTAAAGGAGTGATGGTCTAAAATTAAACTCTGAAGTTTCCCCCCTCATTGCCCTGCAATGGGGTGTAGGAAGACAAAAGACCTGCATGCAAGGAATAGCATATTCTGTATAAGAATAAAATAGAGTTAAGTTCAGATTTATAATATACAGAACGTGTCTTGTTTTGTAGTCTCATATTTCTGTCGGAGAAATATTTGGTGCTGTTTGTTTTTCTTAAAACAGAAGAAAAAAGGACCATTTATTCTTCCTGCAGTATCAAAAAGACTTTTGAAGCAATGAATTTATCTTCTATATGGTGGTTGTTTTTTAAAAGGGAAAGGGGAAATTCTTGAGTAACGCAATCTCCCTCCCACCAACCCTTCTAAATTCGATCAACTGAATTTTGCGTGGATGTGGTATGCCCATTTGATAAAGTGTACGTGGCAATAGGCACATTCATCCTAGAACACTGTTGTTACAAGATAACTATTTTCTCCTTCAGCTGTATTGTCACTGTTTTGCAGACTTTAAATGTACATTTTGCATTTAAATGCTAGTTAAAATGCAGTAATAGGAACTGGACTCCCCACCACCACTCCAATTTCTTATTTCTTATTTCTTCTCGGCATTCATTCTCTGGGTCACTCCCAAGAGGAACATCTGTATCTGAAGATCTTTGAGGCCCTCTTGTCAATCATCCTATGTACAACCATTTCAGAGCAATGGTACCTGTAGAGAAATAATCTCAGAGAAATTCTTGGGTTCACGATCCTCATTTCCAATATGTATGCGATGGTTCTTGTTTTCATGAATTTGCAGAATCCTCCCAAGGTGTGTGCCCATGTCTTTCAAAAGCAATCTTAGAAGTGGCCCTCTGCTTCCCAGGTGTTTGATATAATCTGAGGTTGCCCTGCAGAGGTCCTCTGGGCTTCCATCGCACAGTTGAGTTTCCATTGACATAGGCTAAGTTTGCTTGCTCAGCCTTCCTGGAAATCAATATCCCAAATTCTTCTACTGCTTGATGTTTCAAATCCTCAGATGGAAGATGTTAAGAATAGATGTAAAGCGTTATGCAGATATTTAAAATTCCTGGCTCCATTTTGAAGGTTATAACTCTTTAATTTGTGAAAGTAGCATATAGGAATTTAGTCCTGCTACAGTACAGCTAAGTCCTTTTGCAATAAGCATTACAGCCGAAAGGTAAACTCTTATAAAAAGGCGTATTTTTAGAATTAGATTTTTGTGTAAGAAACTCTAAATGCAGACAAGAATAAACAAAATGCAGAGACAGTGCACTACGAAAAATCTAATATAGCCCTGGCATATCTCTAGGCTCTACAAATTGTAATATCTTTCAACAATGAGGAAGGTTAGATTAAAATAAGAGTTTGAGCTGTGAGTTGAAAATTGGGCTTAGCAAATCCAGAATCCTTTGAAAACATTACCTTACAGCAAACAGAATAAAGGCCTTGATTGTAGTTTGCATGCAAGTTGTCTAATTGTTCGTCCTTTGGGGAATTGTGTGCATGAATGTATCAATCTAAACTAATTTTCTACTTGAAGCATTTTATGTTAGAGAGTAGATCCTGGGGAAGCCTTCAAGGGATGGAAACCTGCAGTAAAATGTGAAAATCAGAAAAGCCATATGACTCAATTGAATTACAGAATGTTTGTGTGTTATAATTGTCAGAATGGTATTGTAACAAATTGAGGGACTATAGGATGGGTGGTTTTCTATATCTAAATATCTATATCTATATATATATCTATATATATATATACACACACAGTGGTCCCTCGACTTACGAAGTACTCGACATCCGAATTTCTTGATTTACAAATGAAAAAAGTGGCCGCACGCCTACGAATTTTTCGACATCTGAATGGAAATCGTTGCCGGTTTTAGATGTGGTTTCCTCGACTTACGATTTTTTTCGAATATTTTTTCTCCCAATGCATTCCTATGGGAAATCGCTTTTTTTGACTTACAAACTTTTCGACCTACGAGTGTCCATTCGGAACGGATTAAATTCGTAAGTCGAGGGACCACTGTATATATATATATAGAGAGAGAGATCTACAGGGTGACCAACTTGAATAAAATATGGGGGGGCAGGTAAGCCCCGCCCCTGATAATTGATCACATGATACGGCGCACTCGCACCATTTGAATGGCAATGCCCACCAACTGGGGGGGGCTCAAATATTTTATTGGGGGGCTGAAGACCCCTCGACCTCTAGGAGTTGGCCCCCATGTATATTTATGTCATCTGTTTCATCTATATTTCTATTCCTTTTCCTCCTGAGTAGCAGTTTCCCATTAAAACGCTTCCATAAATCCAGGTGCTTTTGGGTTTCTCCTTTAAAATATACTATAAATTGCACGGGTAACGCTTCATCCCAAATATTGTAATGAAAGCATAAAAGAACTTAAAAAAAATCTATATAGCACCTGTAGTATCTGTGATTGTGGCAGGTGGGAGTGTTCTTGTGCGCTGCTGCAATGCTGTTAATTTTTTCAATGCGCTGGCTGTTGTAAGAAGGGTAAATAGATACTATTTTTATTAGAAAATAGCCTCAATCTATTTCACAGTCAGTCTGTATTCCTCTTTGTTTAATAGCCTATGGCATAAATTGAAGTTAATTATCGGAGCTGACAAGTAACTCTGCTTTCTGTCTGCTCCCAGAGTCTCTCCGAGGCAAAGATGGAGCTGAGAAGAAAAGATCAATCTCTGCGTCAGCTCAATAGACATCTTACCCAGCTGGAGCAGGACAAGCGTCGGCTGGAGGAGAGCATACACGATGCAGAGAGTGCCCTCCGCATGGCAGCCAAGTGAGCACGGGGGCCTTGGGGAGATCACTTGAAACAGACAAAAGATCAATTCTTACTTTCATGCAAAGGGTTTTAGCCTTGGATAATGCAGCGCTGGAAAACAAAAGTACAGCTGCCTGTCTTTGAAATTTAGCAGAAGATCCTCTTGAAGGAAGAAAACTTAGTTCAACATACTAATGGCCCATTTCAATCATTGCGGAGCCCAGGGATGGGTGCGATTTTAGGACAAGCAGTGCTGAGCCCCTCTCTTTCTCTGTCTCCCGTTGCATGGAGCTCGAGCCACCGTCCCTGGCTAGCAGACTTGAATTGAGCAAGCGGCCCTGGCGAAAGGGCTTGATATGAAAAGCAGGCGTAGGGCAATACGTGGCAGAGCTGACTAGAGCGAGGCGTATATCGCAGCTGCAAGAATGAGGGTCAGAATACTTGCACGTGCTGGTCTGTAAAACTCCGTGGCAACATTCAAACGCGATCATTGGCCTTCTTTGTGCAAAGACCTGTGCACTGGCAAATCTGGGTTTCTCTCTCCCTTCAGATCTTCTCAGCACCATCCTTCCTACATTTTAGCTCTGATGCCCTGGCTTTTTCTTAAACAGCTGTCCACCGCCACAAGGATCTCCCAACACTCAGCTCCATTCCGGCTTCCGGCTGCTTCCTTTAGCGGCTGACGCTACTTCTGTCGGCTCCAGGCTCAACCTCAGCCTCTTCTGAGCCTCTTCTTCCGTCCCTCAGTGACTGTTTCTCTGTGTCACCTCACAGTCTTCCCCCTGCAGGCAGTGCTGTGCATTTATTGTCTTCAGTCAGAACCCTCTAACTCAGGGTGGTCAAACACACGTCTCAAGACCCACATGCAGCCCTTGAGCGAGCTCCCTTCCCAAAGCCAGCTAAGCAGAGGCGAAGAAAGGTGAGGGCTGTGGGGGCGGTGCACCCCAGGTGTCATCCCTGAGGGGGGTGACATCACCACAGGCAGTGCCCCCCTGGGATGCTTACCACTGCCGTACCCCCCTGGGATGTGCCCTGCGGGTGGCGCATCCCCGCGGGCGGCCAGTCCCGCCCCCGTAGGCCGTGCCGAGTGCCGGAGCAGCTAGCTCCGCCTCTGTGACTAAGTGAGGTGCTGGGCTTTGGGAAGGAGGCGTGAGGGCTCCGATCGGGTCCTAGAGTCCTCCTGCCTCCTCACCAAAGCCTAGTTAGTGATTTCCCAACTTTGGGAAAGAGGCGGGGGGAGGGCTCTAGGACCCTGCCAGAGCCTTGTGCCTCCTTCCCAAAGTCCGACGCTTCGCTTAGCTGGCTTTGGGAAGGCAGCGCAAGGCTGGGGTTGGGGTCATATGTTGGCTTTGTTCCCCTCTTGCATGTGACAAGGCAGTGTGTGGCCCACAGGTTCTGTTTCAAAGTACTCTTATGGCCCACTTGGTATGAAAAGTTGGACTGCCCTGGCCTAACGTATCGCAAGCTCACTCTGAAATCCTACATACATACATCATTACATGTATCATTGGACTGTAAAGGTAAAGGTAAAGGTACCCCTGACCATTAGGTCCAGTCGCGGACGACTTGGGTTGCACACTCATCTCTATAGGCTGAGAGAGCCGGTGTTTGTCCGCAGACAGCTTCCAGGTCATGTGGCCAGCATGACTAAGCTGCTTCTGGCAAATCAGAGCAGCACATGGAAACGGTGTTTACCTTCCTGCCGGAGCAGTACCTGTTTATCTACTTGCACTTTGAGGTGCTTTCAAACTGCTAGGTTGGCAGGAGCAGGGACTGAGCAACGGGAGCTCGCCCCGTCGCGGGGATTCAAACCGCTGACCTTCTGATCGGCAAGCCCTAGGCTCTGTGGTTTAGACCACAGTGCCACCCATGTCCCTCTAGGGAATTGTGGTAGTGGCACCCAAAGGATAAGTTGTGTGTTCGCCATTGCACATCTGTATGCAGGACCAATTCCGGCAGGTATTCTTAGTAAGGAAGTCATTTTGTTTAGAATGGAACTTTTGACCTAAATAGTGATGAAACTGTAACCATTAGGAAAAATCTGCACGTACAACTGTTGTTCTTTTATAAGAACCGTTTGGTTTGTAAATACTGAACTGAATGACTCAACCGCTAACCAGATTGTTAACGGAACTGAAGACATACTCCTTTACACTATTGAAACCCAAGAGGAGTATATTTAGGACATACCCCATTCTCAACATTTCTAGCTACACTAGGATCCGGATGATCCTTCCTCAGCCACAAGTATTAAATTCTGAATTTGTGGAAGCATCCATAGCAACTCATTAGCAAATACTAGACAGACTCGGAGCCTATCCAATGTTGTCCAGTGTGGAATCGTAGGTGGAGCTGATATCGGCCCCCACAGTGGAAATTTGTAAAGACTTGCTTATCAATCTGCTTTCTACAGGAAACACCATATGCTTCACCTTCAGTCTGCTGGGGGAAAAGAAGAGAAAGTGTTGCCTGTGGCAGTCTCTTTATAGCCACCTAAGCTAAGCATTTTATACTTGCATCAGAGTTATCCAAGGACAGCAAATCTTGAGGCTGTTGACAAAGCTAACAAATAATGGATGTGACATTAATTGTGACTGTAAACATGCTAGCTAGTGTCTGTTACGAGTTGTTCTCTTGTTCTCTTTTTTCTTTCCTTCAACAGAGACAAAGAATTGATCGCTGGCCATATGAAATCAGTAGAAGCCAACCTTCAGAATGTGAGTCACTTGCTTGGCTCACTCCCTGACCCCCAACCCCAGTCACATCTCAATAATAGTCTTTTTGAACTACTTTTTCCTCTGGAATGCTATCATTTTTATTTTATTTTCTGTACTAAAAGAAACACTGTTATTGGAATGGCCACATTTTAAAAGCAACGTCATGATAAAATGTGACCACGACTATTATTTCCAAGTCCCGGCTTTGATCAGTGCCACTTACCCTGGACAAGATAATGCTTTGAAACAGGGGTCAGCACACTTTTTCAGCAAGGCCTGGTCCACTGTCCCTCAGACCTTGTGGGGGGGGGCCGGACTATATGTTGCCATGATTGTGACCCACATTTTTGGCAAAAACCCTTATTGGGAACAACCCCAATGTTGCCCAAATGTAATTTTTTTTGGGGGGGTGTTCCCTCATATACCCACGCTGCTTCCTTTGCATTTTACGCATTGACAGTTATTATTTCTCTCGTAAGGCGAGGTGGGGGGTGGGGGTCTGAGGTAAGTGCGCCATTCCTGCCAGCCCTGGAGAGTGTGTGAATGGTTGGGTGAGGGGAAAAGCCGTTGGCCACGCTAAGTCAGGCCAGCACCGCTCAAGCAAAAACATTCTTTAAAAAAAAAAATATTATTAGAGATTTTTACATACATTCTTTTAAATAACATTTAACATTCATATGTTATACAAGTTTTCTGACTTCCGCCAACCACTTCTCAGGATTTTCACTTTTCTTAACTCCCTCTTGTATTTCATACTCACTGTTACATTTAATAATCAAATTCAAATATTATTTTCCAAAGTTATTTCTGTAATATTTCTTAAAATTAACCTCACAAAACTTCTTGCAAGCCTATTAGCGTGATTTGTTGTTTACAATTGTCTTTCAAATATATTTCAAATTTATTCCAATCTTTTAGAAATTCCTGGTCCCGTCGGTTTCGAATTCTTCCTGTCATCTTAACCAATTCTGCATAGTCCATTAACTTCATCTGCCATTCTTCTTTGTCGGTAACTCTTCTTCAAGCAAAAACATTCTTTTTCCCCATGTGAGGGAAGACGAGGCGGAGGCGGCTATTTACCTTTCCATGCCTCGCACCGTGTAGCTAATGAGTGGCCTCCTCAGCAGAGCGCTTTGGTGTGCAGCCACCCAGGCGCTCCCTGCTTCCTGAGGTCAGTCGCCGGCAGCTCCATGGTGGAAATCCGAACTGTGGCTCCTTTTCCCTCTTCCCCAACCCCCACCCTGGAAGAAAAGATTGCTGCGCATGCGCGACGGACAGAGAAGGGGCTTGTCTCGAGCAGCCGCCTGCCTCACTTTTGAGTCGCGAAAACCTTCGCGTACACACTATGCCGGCTGCCTGAATTCCTGGACTGTCCGCGGGCCGTATCTAGAAGGCAGTTGGGCCTGATCTGGCCTGCGGGCCTTCGTTTTGCTGACCCATACTTTAAAACAACAACAACACATTTATTTGTTACAGGTAGGTAGCCGTGTTGGTCTGCCGTAGTCGAAACAAACAAACTAAGTTTGTTCTTGGTATGAGTTTTCGTGTGTATCTGAAGAAGTGTGCATGCACACGAAAGCTCATACCAAGAAAAAACTTAGTTGGTTTCTAAGGTGCTACTGGAAGGAATTTTTTTATTTTGTTTCGACATTTATTTGTGCTGTCCAAGTCTATAATAATAATAATAATAATAATAATAATAATAATAATAATAATAATTTATTATGTGTACCCGCCCATCTGGCCGGGTCCCCCCAGCCACTCTGGGCGGCTTCCAACAAACATTAAAATACATCAAAAGTCATGCACAAATCATCTGACACCATACTAAGAGATCCAAATACAGTGGTACCCTCAGGTTACATACGCTTCAGGTTCATACGCTTCAGGTTAGAATTCCGCTAACCAGAAATAATGCTTCAGGTTAAGAACTTTGCTTCAGGATAAGAAAAGAAATTGTGCTCTGGCGGCGCAGCGGCAGCGGAGGCCCCATTAGCTAAAGTGGTGCTTCAGGTTAAGAACTGTTTCAGGTTAAGAACGGACCTCCGGAACGAATTAAGTCAGTGATGGCGAACCTTGGCACTCCGGATGTTTTGGGACTACAACTCCCATCATCCCTAGCTAACAGGAACAGTGGTCAGGGGTGATGGGAGTTGTAGTCCAAAACATCTGGAGTGCCAAGGTTCGCCATCACTGAATTTATTTCCTCAGACTTTTAAAGAAGAACAATCTGAGTGAGAGATTGCTGGTGTCCTTCTACCGAGGCTCCATAGAGAGCATTCTTACATACTGTATCTGTGCTTGGTTTGCCAGTTGCACAGTCCACCGATAGGAAAATGCTCCAGAAGGTCATAACCACAGCCCAAAATATTATTGGTCATCCTCTCCATCTCTGGAAGAACTATACAGTTCCCATTGCCTTAAAAAGGTTAACAATATTTAAAGGATCCATCTCATCCAGGATATAGTCTCTTTGCACCACTGCCTTCGGGTTGAAGATATAGAACAACTAGATCAAGAACAAATAGATTGAAGAACAGTTTCTACCCAAGAGCTATAACCATCTTAAATGCTGTAACCAGATAATATGACCTTGGAGAGCTGTGATGGGTGTATGTGTGGCTTTTTTGGTGTGTGTGTGTGTTTTGTGCTTGTTTTTGTTTCTTTCTGTTTTTTTAACGGGATGGCATGCAATTTCGTTGCACTTGTATAGCGTTGTGCTTGTACTTGTGCAATGACAATAAATGATCTTATCTTAAGTACTTAACCAGAGGTACCACTGTGGGTGGTTTCAAGCCAATTCGCACAGCTGAGCCTCTTTTCTCCTGCGCTGTTTGCCATCGCCAAACCCATCAGGAATGCCATGCCACAACGGGCGATACACATTTTCCTAACCATGCAAGATTGAAAACACCTGAACTCTTTCACCTTCAACCTTGATGCGAGGAGACTGCCAGCAACTTCAAAGTTCCCAGGCCACAGCTACTCAGATGTTGCTCCTTTGTTGTTGAATGGTCCTCGACGACATGCATCGAATACAGCTTTCCCCTTAAGGTGAACTTGGACCACGGGGGCAATTCACTAGAGGAAAAACTGTCCCTTGGGGGAGCTATACCTAATGTACACCTGTCTGTACCAAAACAATAGATCATAAGCTCAATGTTAACTTTTCCTAGGGATTAGAGGGGTTAACTTCTTTGATCTATAATGTTGTTGATTTCTGGATTGTGTTTTCTATGTTTTCGGGTTCTACTTTAAATTACTTATCAGAGCACACAGCATCCAGGATGTGGGTTCTTTTATGAAATAGATAAAATAAATATTATATTGGTGGTTGCTTTCTTGTGAGCAGTCTGGAAAATCAGGCCAGAAAGGTAACTGCTACTCTGAAATATTAATGCGCACTATGCTTTTCACTGCTTCTGCTTCTTTCTTTTTTTATAACTAACAGCAGGAGAGCATAGCCACAAAAATTTAGAAAGATAAGAGTTTGCTCTAAGACCTTCCATTGTGGAAAAAGGCCTGCAGTTGCAGTAACAGAATGAGACTTAGGAAAAATCACTAGTGCTAAATGGATTACTTTTTATCATGTTTTGATTGTCTCATTTGTAATATACACAGGAAAGGGAAATATTCTATAGTTACTTATCTCCTTGGCTCAGAGGTTGCATAACTCCATACCCTCCAACATTTCTCCGATGAAATTAGGGACGTCCTATTCCAGTGATGGCTAACCTTGACACTCCAGATGTTTTGGGACTACAACTCCCATCATCCCTGACCACTGATCCTGTTAGCTAGGGATGATGGGAGTTGTAGTTCCAAAACATCTGGGGTGTCAAGGTTAGCCATCACTGTCCTATTCCCTAATCAGGGATGCGGGTAGCACTGTGGTCTAAATCACAGAGCCTCTTGGGCTTGCCGGTTCAAATCCCCGCGACGGGGTGAGCTCCCGTTGCTCGGTCCCTGCTCCTGCCCACCTAGCAATTCAAAAGCACGTCAAAGTGCAAGTAGATAAATAGGTACGCTCCAGCGGTAAGGTAAACGGCGTTTCCGTGCCCTGCTCTGGTTCACCAGAAGCAGCTTAGTCATGCTGGCCACATGACCCGGAAGCTGCACGCCGGCTCCCTTGGCCTATAGAGCGAGATGAGCGCCGCAATCCCAGAGTCGTCCGTGACTGGACTTAACAGTCAGGGGTCCCTTTACCTTTATCATCATGATAATTTTATTCTTTATACCCTGCCCATCTGATTGGGTTGCTTCAGCTACTCTCAGTGGCTTTCAACATATATAAAAACATAATTAAACATTGAACATTAAAAAAGCTTCTCTATACGGGGCTACCATCAGATGTCTTCTCTGCTTGGCTCAGTGGTTGCATGACTTCATACCCTCCGATGAAAATAGGGACATCCTACCATACCCTCCAACAATTCTCCGATGAAATTAGGGATGTCCTAAGGAAAAGCAGGACATTCTGGGATCAAATCAGAAACCGGGATGGCTTAGTAAATCTAGGGTTTGGAGCAGTACTTATCACAGGAGTAGGGACCCTCAGCATGTGCACAAGTCTTGGCCCACAAAGGGGTCCAGTTAATAATAATAATAATAATAATAATAATAATAATAATAATAATAATAATAATATATGATTTATACCCTGCCCATCTGGCTGGGTTTCCCCAGCCACTCTGGGCGGCTTCCAGCCGAATATTAAAAACAATACAGCATCAAACATTAAAAACTTCCCCAAACAGGGCTGCCTTAAGTTGTCTTTTAAAAGTAAAATAGTTGCTTATTGGCTTGACATCTGCTGGGAGATGCTGAGTTTGGCCCGTGAGGCCATTTTCCTCCAACCAGCCCCCCCCCATCAGCTGACATCACCGGCCTTGAGAATTTGTAGAATCCCAAAGAGTTTAAATAAATAGGTGCAGCGCTGTCAGGAATTCCCAAGTCTTTGTGGTTTCCCCACTTTGGTTGCACCAAACTATTCCTGCTTACCCCTTCCATCTATTTTATATGGACCACTGTCCATGCTACTGGTTTTCTAAAATGAGCACAGGCATTCCTCGTTGTATTTAAGTAAATTCAAAATATTTTACCACCCAGGTGTTCCCAAGACCCACTTACCTTTCAAGTCTCCTTTTGTTTTGTTCTCTCCTGTCCCAAGAAGTTTTCTTTTGACGCAACCTGATCAACAGTCAACTTGGAAAACCTTGCCTTCCTAGATAAAGTGTGTTCCAGACTATCCCATGTCAGCTCCTGCCTCTTCGCTTTCCCTTTACAGTTCACGAAAGCTGGAATTGTGGGCTTCAGATATGCATTCTTCATGGTTGTTATATATATATACCGTAGTTATGCAACTCAATCTCATACATTTTTACCTAGAAGTATGTCCCACTCCGATCAGTGGGGCTACTTCCAAGTAAGTCTGCAACAGATGGGAAGATTAGAGTTAAACTGCTGTTCAGTACGTAGCAAATTCGGTAGAGGATGGAGAGAGACCAGATAGCTATCTGGTGAACTAGTTCAGAGTAGATCAGTACAGATATGATTTAGTACCGTATCTTAGTGGTTTTATGGTCTGTAGCAAACTGTTTCATTTCAGTTCTCAGTGTCCACATAATTTTAAGTACCTAGTGCATTATTTAAAGAGGACCATGCCATCCAAATTCACGTCCCATATGTGCTAAATACAATTTGAGGGTGACTGTGCATATGTCTGTTTCTTTCCTGCTATTGTATATGTTAGGAGCCAGTCTCCCAGTGTATTTACTGGGATGGTAATAGACACATGGTTCCTCGAGGTTTACTCCTGAAGCCTTTCTCACGAATGAGCGTAGCCGGAAGCCAGCGTAGGTTTATTTTTCCTTCTCCTAGATGGGCTCCCTTCCCAGGGGTTGATGAGCCCCAGCTGCCCCTCACTTCCCTCTACAGCACATGCAGAAACTGCCTTCTTGACTGTTGGATCCACTGTTGGTCTCATCCAGTCAGTCTGTCGGAGCCTGTCTTCATATGCATGGTTCTAACCATGGAACCCTTGCATGGGGCTGCTGCCAATGTGTATACTCTCACAAGTAGGATCTTGTGAGGAGAACCTTGGACAAAGTTGTGCCTTCCCCAACAAATGCCAGTATCACCTTCGGGAGAGCTGCTTCCCATCTTGAGAATCATAGTTTTCATAGCACATCATCGGAAGAGCCAAATAACTGGCTTTGCTGGATCAGCCCAGGACTTGAGTCTCCTTCAGACGTCAGCCAGAGACCTCCAGAAGCTCGCAGTCCAGCCGTGGCGGTGGGGGCTGGCCCCTGTTTATAGTCTAGCATTGTTCATCCATATTCCCTGAGAACATGGCTCCAAATTTGGCCACATCCTCAGAAGGGTTACTTATATACGCTATGTTTACAGAGGAGGCGTCAGGACTCCTACTAGTGCAGTTGCTTTTTTAATATTCATATTGTGCCAGCAATGTACTTGGATTTATGCTGAACCTTGAAGCAATCCCAAGGACTCGAATTATCTGGAGATTTAGATTAAAACGATGTTTGAGTTATAGATTTTTCTGGCGCATTTAGATTTTTCAGTAAAAAGGCCAGAGTACCCTAGTTCTTTGAATGGGCTCTACAGATACTTATTTTCTTTCTGCTTGCTTAGTGTAGGAGTCTAACGATGTTATGAAATTTCTGTCCTTTCTGTGTGTTGCATATTTTGGAAAGTTGCGAATCACAAATATGGACTGCAAGGCTCAGGTGCATTTGACAGGATAGTGACAGGACTCTGAGGTGGCTGTTGTGTGTATTGTACCTATTCTTGGCTTTTGTCGATCAACCTTGTACCTGTCACAGGTGAAACGGACCAATAGACACACACACAAGAAATCTACAAGGAAACGAAATATTTTTAAGAGTTTCAGAAGCACCCATTTGTTGCTATTGCTTTAAAAAAGAGGACTCCGTGAAACACGATTTGATCTCAATTAGGATCATGGCATTTTTATTTTTCAATAAGTTCTCTTTCCTCCTTCTGGAAGAAACACGGGCTGTGAATTTTGAAAAAAGACTACCGTATTTTCCGGCATATAAGACGACTGGGCGTATAAGACGACCCCCAACTTTTCCAGTTAAAATACAGAGTTTGGGATATACTCGCCGTATAAGAAATACGACCCGACGTATAAGACGACCCCCGACTTTTGAGAAGATTTTCCTGGGTTAAAAAGTAGTCTTATACGCAGGAAAATACTGTATATACTGTACACACTGTACATTGCCTTTGAATAATTCCTCTTAGTGTTTGTGCATTTATTTTGCAAATGCCTCAACCAGCCTTTTTGTTTTGTTTTGTTTGGCTCTCCTAATAACCTGGCTCCCTTGATCCGTGTTCCTAAAGATCAGTTGTGCAGGGCATACAGGTGTTGGCACAGCTGGCTTGCTGATGACATCTCTGTCCATATAGCTGTCTAGTGTGCCATCATTCATATTGCTCACTGTCATTCTGACCTAGCCAAGCTAAAAATGGTACTCCAGTTCAAGAGGGATTTGAAAACCTTGACAAACTAAAGATAAGACATTGCAGAATGTCATATCCATGTGTTAAACTGTTTTCAGCTTAGACATATCTAAGTAACTAATGCCAGAGCCCGTCTGTCTTCATTTTTGGGGGAAAGTCTAAGTGTGTGTGTGTATGTGTATGTGTGTGTGTGTGTGTGTGTGTGTGGCGCCTTGCCTTAAGTAAGGAAACATCCTTGCATGGAATACTGTGAAATTAGTTCATGAGTTAGCCGTTATTTTATCCAGACATGGGTTCACTTCTAGCCCAAGGTCAATGGAATCTGTTCATAAGGGACATATTCTTGTGCACATCCCACAAATGCAGAATAGCTTTGGCATTGTACTTAGTGTTTGCTTAAAAGGGCCTGGATCAAATTAATCTTTCGTCCAACTGAGCTTGGGTTTGATGTTTCTATTTTATTTTTTAAAATGCTAGACTTCCCCACCCCCCTCCCAGAAATGTGTTTCATGAAATTATAGAACTCTAAAGCTGGAAGGGGACATGAGGGTCAAATTGTCCAATCCCCTGCAAAGTAGGAATATTTTGCCCAATCTGGGGCTCGAACCCACAGCCATGAGATTAAGAGTCTCACGCTCTACTGACTGAGCTATGTATTTTGCTGAACTTTCTTTTGTTAAAATAGAAGACAATTTTCATTTTTTAAATTTCAGCCGAGACATGTATCCTTTTGAAAATCTGTTGGTTTTTATTTCTTGTTTAAGAATATATTGGGTTTGGATGAGTAGTCCATTGAAAACCAGGGGGCTTGCTTCTAAGTAAATATGCATACGATTGTCCTGCAGATGTGTGTTTGAGACTATACTGTAGAATGCAAGCAGGGCAGTGATCTAAGATGGTCTGGATCATCCCGTCCCTTGTGGCAGTAACCTCCAAGTACCGAATTAATTCTGTACCTTACATCAAATCGCTTAAGGATTAATTTGCCACCGTCTGCGAGCAAACATGAAAAAGGTTGCTCATGACAAAAGCACTCCCTTGATGTAAGGAGCAGTTCAGCAAAATAAGCAGGTGAATTAATCTTAAAACATACGGTTGAAGTAGCAGGGAAGGACCAGCCACAAGGACTAATAGCCAATTTTAATCTATGGGAAGAATTCCAACCTAGCGCCAAATGGTTTGGGCTTTCCATAGCTTTTCCCAATCCTCAAATTGTATATTATGTCCTATATCTTGTTCCCATTTAATCATTGCCAATTTCACCTCTTTGTTTCCCATTCTAACAAAATACTGAAAGATTTCCATACTTTGTCAACCCTTAAGTGATATATGTCAGCTTGGTTAATAATGTACCCTAGACACGAGTGATTAAAAAAAACCCCTACTATGAGAGTTGTCTGTTTAGAACCACTTTGAAAACACACATGAAGCACATGAGAAATTGCAACAACTGCTTATTATTGTTTTTCTGAAGGATGTGAAGCACGACTTTTGCAATGTTCCTCAAGCATTGCTTCAGGATCTGTCTCAGTAACAGAGTTTGCAAAGAACGGTGAGCTCTCAACTCTCTTCTGCTCCCCCCGCCCCATCCTTTAGTGTAGCTGTTTTAAAACTGCCTTCCTCTGAACTCCAGGGTTCCTCGGATGCTTATCAGGGGTTCCTCAAGGAGAAGGTCATTGCTTGCAAACGAGCTTCCTGGAAGGTAGTGTATCTTACCCCGAAACATGTAGCTGCAGGGGAGTATTGAATGTGTTCTTGCTATCATGCTCTTGTAGTTTGTTCAGTGCATGAATCAGGCCCCATGCGCCTGGGGCATGACATAAATATCCAGATTAACCTTAATTCTTTGCTTCCATAATTTTTACCCATTTCCAAAACCAGAGATTTTTCTATTTGTGATTGAAAACGTAGGCTCGCGTTGATTTCGCTCACTCTCCTCGCCCTCCAAGTCAAAGACGCGAATATTCCATTGATGGCTTTGGAGTCGCTATTTCTGCCTCGGCTCTTGATTTGTGGAAATAGGTGGGATGATGGCGACACCCTTCAAATGGTGGGAGGCTGAAGCAAAGCCCTTGGACTTGGCAGTACTTTTGTTCCTGATCCCTATAAGATGCGGGTTGCGCTGTGGGTTAAACCACAGAGCCTAGGGCTTGCCGATCAGAAGGTCGGGGGTTCGAATCCCCGTGACGGGGTGAGCTCCCATTGCTCGGTCCCTGCTCCTGCCAACCTAGCAGTTCAAAAGCGTGCAAGTAGATAAATAGGTACCACTCCGGCGGGAAGGTAAACGGCGTTTCTGTGCGCTGCTCTGGTTCGCCAGAAGCGGCTTAGTCATGCTGGCCACATGACCCGGAAGCTGTATGCTGGCTCCCTTGGCCAGTAAAGTGAGATGAGCGCCACAACCCCAGAGTCGTCCGCGACTGGACCTAATGGTCAGGGGTCTCCTTTACCTTTACCTTACCAACAAGCAGCTCCAGGCAGTATACAAAGGGGCCCAACATTGTGAAAGTCATTTAGGCTGAAAGATAGTAACTGAGCATCATGGCTGAGTGGGGATGTTAGCTCAGATATCTTGGGTTCAAGTTCATCGCTTTATATTAAGCCCACTCCACTAAGCCTGCCCCCAACAGTTCGCTTTCAGAAGTCGTCATACTAAACCAGATTTTTAAACTGTTGTAACTGCCTAGTGGTGAATTTGGTATAACTAATGAATGCTCGATCAACACAATGTTGGTTTAGACAGCCCCAACTAATTCCTCCGCTATTAGTTCTTCTTTGAAGGAGGAAAGAAGTTCCTGCCAAATAGTACTCAATTCCCCCTCCCCCCCAAACAAAGGATATTTATTTCCTCCACAAATTAGTGCATATGGGTAGATGTTTGCTTCATCTCCCAAATATGCATCTTGTTTGTATCACAGAGTTATATTAAGCTGTCCAAAATATATTAATATTTCTTAAAAGCACATGCCCAGTTGCTGTCAATGGTCAACTAGGGGGTTTAGGCCCATGGGGAGATTGGGATGTTTGACAAAGTGCTGTGGGTGTCACCCACTGTGTCTGTTTCTCTTCCCAGCCCCACAGATAGCCCCCAGGCAGAGAAACAGAGAGAAAGCATGCACCTACACGCTCTTTTTTTTTTTTGCTTTCCCAAGGGATCCAAATAAATTTTGTATCCAGTAGAATCATAGCTGTCAACCCTCCCTTTTTTTGTGGGAAACTCCCTTATTCCAATGCCGTTTCCTGCTGCTATCCCGGATTGTTGATATCCCTTAAATTTCCTGGATTTCAAAGGAAGCAGCTCCTCTCCCTCCCTGCCGGCCAGGGAGGCTCCTCAGCTGCGTTGCTCGGCTGCCAATAAGGAGTCTGAGACCGACTGGGGGCGGAGCTTGCATGCTTTGTGCAGCCAGACCCTCACGCCCAACCAGATAGCCAGCCTGCCTGCCGTCTACACGCTCGCTCTTTCGCTCACCCGTTCACGCGCAGCCTCTGGAGGGTGGCGAGGCTACTTCCTTGTGGCATCCCTTATTTTCAAATCCGAAAGTAGAATCAATCTGCGTCTTGGAAAAACACGCAGAGCTGAAAGAGGAAGTGAGAAAGAGCGCCGGTCTTCCAATGTCCTCCTCCAGCTCTTTGTATTTTTCAATGGAGGAAAAAGTTGCCCCCCTCGCTGCCTCGTGACAAAAGGGGCAGTGATTATTTTAGCCGGGGGGGGGGAGGGAGTGGAGTCTGAGGTTTTGTGAGTGCCAGGAGAACATCTGCCTGCAGGCCAACCTCATTGGCAACTCCCAGTCTACTAACTAGAATGTTTGATTCGTATTATTTGGCATCCGTTGTCAATAGACTTTAATCTCCTATTAGATCATTTCATCCAAGTTGCTAAGAACAACAAATAGGTAGCGGTTCGGCTGACAGAGCAAGCTAGGACAACGGTCCATTTCCATACAACTGAAATTAAGAGCTTTCAACCTTCGCCTCAGTAAGCGGAGTTTTTAAAACACAGACCCACTTCTTACGTTACAGGCCAGAGTGCCAACATGGCCACTTGACAGTGGGTGCCCAGGGCTGTGGGTGCCATGCAGCGTGCATGGCCCTGGTGCCGAAATTTGTGGGTGCCCGGCCCCTTCATGGGGAGTTTTGTGGGTGCTTGGGCACTCAGGGCCCCAGGGGGTTGGCACGTATGGTTACAGGTACTGTATGGTTACTGTTCCCCTATGGTAGCTTCTCAAGCTATTCCACTAATGTCTGTATCCCATGCCAACTTGACCCACTCCCCTGGGCTAGTCTGGGAGTCACACGGGGATTTTCAATGAGTTTCCTCTTTTTCCCTGCCAAAATCTGAAGCTGTTTATATATATATATGGAAGCTTTAAAACTGTCCTGGGAATTCAGCTTGGAGAACACTTCTTTCTGGCGATATATAAATGTGAAAATAAAAAGATCTCCAGGAATTATATCAAAGCATCATCATCATCATCATCATCATTATTATTATTTATTGAATTTATATACCACCCTACACCCAGAGGTCTCGGGCCGGTTCACAGAACAAATTCAATATATAAAATATAAAACCACAAAATATATAATCAAAATAAAAACAACTACCCAATAACTCCCCCCCCCCAAACCCCACATTTTAAAAGGGCCATAAGATATCAATCAAATCAACCAAAGGCCTGGTTAAAAAGGAACGTTCTTTGCCTGGCACCCAAAGGTGCTCATCACAGCTATAGCAGATTCTCGGACAAAATCTCTCCCCTTTTTGTGTCTGTATAAATCATGTGGCGATTGCCCCCGCATGCAATATCAAATAGATATTTTTCATTGCAAACTATCCTTTTAACATCTTTTTATTCCTGTCACAGCGATTGTCACAACAGTAAACAACAAGTAACTTGTCCTGATAAAATTGCAGACTTTTATAATGCGATCGGGCCATTCTTGACCCAGAAACATTATGCAAGCAAAGCATTTCTGTTCCCCTCACTTTATATAGGTTTTGTGAGTTTTTAATACATGCCACTTACAACTATTAAGTTTTTAATACATGCCACTTACAACTATTAAGGGACGCGGGTGGCGCTGTGGGTTAAACCACAGAGCCTAGGGCTTGCCGATCAGAAGGTCGGCGGTTCGAATCCCCACAACGGGGTGAGCTCCCGTTGCTCGGTCCCTGCTTCTGCCAACGTAGCAGTTCGAAAGCACGTCAGAATGCAAGTAGATAAATAGGTACTGCTCTGGCGGGAAGGTAAACGGCGTTTCCGTGCGCTGCTCTGGTTCGCCAGAAGCGGCTTTGTCATGCTGGCCACATGACCCGGAAGCTGTACGCCGGCTCCCTCGGCCAGTAAAGCGAGATGAGCGCCGCAACCCCAGGGTCGGACACGACTGGACCTAATGGTCAGGGGTCCCTTTACCTTTACTTACAACTGTCAGATACACACACACACACACACACACACACACACACGCAAAAGGTAAGCAAAGCATTATTCTTGGGTTTTATGTATACTGTGAATGGGGAAATATGCAGCAATTTCCATCAAAAGTAATTAAAAACATTGGAGCGTGTGCTTGGGGCTTATGGTGTCCAGAGGTTTATATCTAAGGAATGATCTCATTCCTTTCTGATGATGAGCTACTATTACAGCTGTTGCATTTTAAAAATATGCATGGTTTTGTTTGCCTTTTTTTGCTTTATTGTCCGGCTTATGTTATATACCCTGGTGGCAAAGAACAGAACCAGACAGGGATGGGGTTAAAGGACCGACCGCTGTCGGAGTTATGCCTACATAGTGTATATATTGTTTCCCTCTCTCTCTCTCTCTCTTTCCTTCCCTGCCCCTCCCTGTGCTCTCTCTCCCCTTCCCTCTCGCCTCGGTATTAGCAATCTGCTTTGGTACTTTGACATCAGGGATTTCCCTGGTGGATTTTGTCACAGAAAAAAGAGAATCATCAATATCGCAGTTAAACTTGACTTTCAAAGCTAATAGTATCTCATTTGGGGGCTCAAATTTAATAAATTTTCTTTGATTCTGGGTGCGTTTTTAAACATCAAACAATGAATTGGCCAGGGTGCAGTAAAATATTTAGATCTATTGACTATGGTTCAGAAGGGTAGAAGGCAAAAAAAACCCCACTGGTGGGTTTGATGTTGATAAATTCTTAGTACCTTAATCCACATTAATGTTTTCTTTTATCTGTGTGCATATTGGCTACAATGAGAAACTGGAACGTTAGCATATATGAACTAGAACAAGTCCAATGAAATGTGTATTATTAGAGGTATGGTGAAAACAACGTGTTTGTATTAAGGTTAACATCTGAACAAAATTACGCATGCTGACAGAAGACCCCCCGGGACCGTGTTTGTTCCATTGGGCTCTACATCCTGAACCCAGAACAGTATGCGCAGAAAGGAGGATGCATGAAGGACCTATGCTGTTATAAAAATTGCATTATAGTGCATAAGTTTGGCAGCCACAGGTATTGACAGGAATTTTTTAGGTCAGCCTGGGAACTGTAAAGCTCCCTATTCCCATAGACTGCAGCACAGAACGTATGTGTGTGCATCCTGTAAATCTGTAAAATCTCACTTAACACTTGTACGTCATACGGACAGCATGCATGTATATTTATGCATGCATTTGGCCATTCTTAAAAATAGGATTACTTGTAGAAGGAAATATCACATAGGATTTGAAGTGTCCCAAATAGGCTTTCATAATGGTATTATTTTTATGTAAGGTATCCTAGTTCGTTAGTATCGCGTATGTTAATTAGAGCCATAATTAGTATTTATTTGTCATATGTGGTGCTACCTGATTTTTTCCCTTTTCCGATTTTAAGATTAAGTACTTGGCATCATTTGCTGCTCCTGGGAATAATTTTTCTATGTTATATATATTTTTATATGTTAGCCCATTAGTATTGGAGTACAGGATGATGCAATCCAGTTGAGCTACTGGATATTATTATTATATTATTATTATTATTTGCAGAACAAGGCAGAATATTACTCGTTTAAAAGTGTTACACTTGACCCCTTGTAGAATAAAAGAAGGAATAGCTTGGAAGCTATATGTTGTATGTAAAGACCTTTTGCTTTTAATTAACGAAAATATCCTATGCACGTTTGCTCAGAGGTGCTCCCCATTGTGCAGTCTTTTTTTTAAGGTAGGTGGATAGATAATAGCTATAGTTTTTCTCGATTACCAAGACAGTTGAAAAGAACAAGGAAAATAAAACATCACAAACGGCGAACAGGAGAGGCAGATAGAAAAGTTATTATTTCGGTATTTCTTAACCTCGCTTTACAGACAAGGGGCACTAGATATTGACCAAGTTACTATAGTAGGTTCCCATCATCCTAAAAGATCTGACCAAAGAAATTGCCAGTTGGTTGTGCAATTTCAGAGGGACCACTTTTGTGTATTAGGAAGCAATACAACTGCAAAGAAAAATCATCGTCTGTTCAATGACCACTGTCTATGTTCTGATGTCACAATACATCCTAGGAATCAGCCTAGGTGAGCCCTGGGCACATGCGTTCCTCAGTCCTCTTTCCTCCTCCTATCAGGCTGCAAATAATTTATTATTATTATTATTATTATTATTGTTATTGTTATTGTTATTGTTATTGTTATTGTTATTGTTATTATTGTTATTATTGTTATTATTATTATTTGAACGGCTGCAGCTTATTGTTTCATCCAAACCTGGCAATTGTGACTAACCTTGACCTTGTTTGTTTGAAGCAAGCCAACTTTGAACCCTGAGTTTTGAAGCGAGTCTGCTACCATTTGGATTAATCTAGGGTTGCCATGTCGTCGTCGTCCCCCCCGGGCGCTATTTTTGCCAGTTAAATCCTGGACACGTCCGGGAAATTCCGGACATATAGCAACCCTAATTAATTGTGACTATGGCTAATCAAATATGGAAGGAGAAACCACGCTGGAGGAATTTTGAAGCTTTCACATCCAGTAGTAATAATCATGTTGATGATTGTTGTTTGTTTGTTTGTTTGGATGTTAATATAAACACAAGCATGGGAACGAGTGATTCCCCCCCCCAATGTTGCACTTTTTCCTTTTACTGAACGAAGGAATTTCCCACCTTGACAGAAGGTGGCAGTACAATACCAACTGCATGAGGTTATATTTATCTACATATGTATGGAAATATCTCATTTACAGCGCTGAGCGGTTTGTTGTTGTTTCTTTAAACTCTGCCTTTCGGAATACTAAATCCAAACTACTTGGACTT
The DNA here is from genome assembly GCA_034641385.1 of Darevskia mixta. Classification (NCBI taxonomy): domain Eukaryota; kingdom Metazoa; phylum Chordata; class Lepidosauria; order Squamata; family Lacertidae; genus Darevskia; species Darevskia mixta. Next base: position 22,099,392 of record JAWWNH010000017.1, read on the forward strand.
TGGAAAAGAAAACGGATTCTAGCTACTTGTACCGGTGCCTCCTGCTAGTTAGTGGACACCTACTATTTTTATCTCCTGCCAACCTAGCAGTTCGAAAGCACGTCAAAGTGCAAGTAGATAAATAGGTACCGCTTCATCATCCTTCTAATAAGAAGCTTAACCAAGTGACTTGGGCAGCTTTGCAACATAACTGACTATTCACAATAGAACAAAATCAAGACCTTTCTGCAAAAAGGGCTTTAAGATAAGATCTTTGTATGAATGTCAAAGCAGCTGTTGTTTTAAAAATATTTTGGTGGCGCGTTGCTTCTCTGGGGCAGATGGCGATTCTCTGTTAACCAAGCAGGCAATAATGGCTGTATCCGTATGATGCTTATTGCGTACAATTTGGCGCTGCGATTTCTTTGACCTCAAATTGTGTGTTTGTAGAGTTTTGTGTACTGGTTGGATGAGAAGCCTTTAGTGACTTTCCTTCCCATCTCATTTCAGTCTGGAGAAGGGGATGCTTTTTCCCCTTCTTAACATTCTCTCCCAGCACTCTGAATTAGAGATTTATTTGCAACGAAAAATCAATTAGTCCTAAATTTATTCATGGATTTCAGGTCCAGCGATCAATGCAAGTCCACTCAGTGGACTCAGGGGGACCCATTTCATCCCAGTTAATGTGTCTGAAGGGGAATTACCATTGATACTGTTTTTTCCCTTTTAGGTCAGAGATCAGATCTCGCTGTCACGGACTGCGGCAACCAGGAATGACTTAACCCTGCAGCTACCTAAGCTTCACCTGGAGACCTTTGTGATGGAAGGGCTAAAGGGCGGGCCAGAGGTTGCAGCATTCCAGGTTAGATTCTTAAATAACCTTTCTTTGCGAAGCAAAGGGTTTCCAAAAATCCAAAATAATAATGATAATAATAATAATAATAATAATAATAATAATAATAATGCAATAAATAAAAGCAAAAACGTAGTGGCCTGTAATTAACAAAATTAAGTTTTCGAACTCGTGCTTGACTGAAATCGTTCTATTAGAACAACACTTTTGTATTCCAAATTGAGTATCGAGGATCTGCAGAACGGATTTAGCAAACACAAATGGTGCACGCCACACCTAGAAATCCCTGCGGTCAGGCAGGAGGGAGAGAAAATGCCTTGCACTTTTTTAAAAGTTGGGTTCAGAACAGTATTTCTCTCAATATCACTTTCGAAGAAAGGAAATGTGCCCTAGATTAATATTTAAGGGTGACATCAGCAGCGGGTCACCCAGGAGAAAAGAATTACAAAGCAGGGTGTGTTGGAGTCCCTTGGTTTCAGCGCAGCTGGGGCAGTTCAAATGGTTGAGAAAGATTCTGCCGTTATTGATCTTTTTAGCCATTTTCTGACACCTTCTGGCACCGGCTGAAGACAGTACTCTGACAAATGAAATAGACAATGAATGCAGCTGTCAAGGCGTCGGAATCAGAAAACAGCCCTTCTAGAACGGAGTGCAAGCCCCAACTTATCTTCTTGCTTCATATAAATGACCCAAGAATTCTTAAGTGCTTAAGTGTTTTTGTGAATGGATCCATTCTTAACAAAGTCGCAGTAGTGCCCTTTCCAGAAAGAACTTTATTAAACTTCTGGACCTTGGCCTTGGGCATGCACCCCTGTAGTGACAAATGAGGTTGTGGTAGGATGGTCAGAATGCGGGAATATTGTACTGGGGACAGTTGGGGCATTGCTATGGAGACGCTATGGAGTGCCTTGAGTAAGGAGCCCCATACATGGATATAGAAATGCAAAGATTGTGTCTTGGACCTGGTGACGGGCCTGGATTTAGACCCCAGCTATGTGTGATATCAGGATATCTGTGATTGGGGTGTCATATACAGGCCCAGCACTTATGGTCAGCCATGCTGGACGATGATGAGGAACAGGGCCAAACTTGGCTCCCATCCACCCATGGTGGCCCTTCCATATGAAATCCGTAGGTCTGAGCAAATGCATTTTGGGTAACTTAAGATGGCAGGTTAGCGGGTGGCGCTGTGGTCTAAACCACAGAGCCTAGGGCTTGCCGATCGGAAGGTCGGCGGTTCGAATCCCCGCGATGGGGTGAGCTCCCGTTGCTCGGTCCCTGCTCCTGCCAACCTAGCAGTTTGAAAGCACGTCAATAATGCTGTATTGTTTTAATATTTGATTGGAAGCCGCCCAGAGTGGCTGGGGAAACTCAGCCAGATGGGTGGGGTACAAATAATAAATTATTATTATTATTATTATTATTATTATTATTATAAGTGCAAGTAGATAAATAGGTACCGCTCCGGCGGGAAGGTAAACGGCGTTTCCGCTGCTCTGGTTCGCCAGAAGCGGCTTAGTCATGCTGGCCACATGACCTGGAAGCTGTCTGTGGACAAACGCCGGCTCCCTTGGCTAATAGAGCGAGATGAGTGTGCAACTCCAGAGTCGTCTGCGACTGGACCTAACGGTCAGGGGTACCTTTACCTTTTAAGATGGCAGTTTAGCCACCATGTGTAGGAACTGAGCTGAGCTCTCACTTAAAAACACAGCCATCTATCCCTGCTGAGGGATGTCCATGTGCTCTGGTGAGTCGTGCTGGCGAAAGCAGTGGCAGAAAGAGCATATGACCACAGGCACCATTTATGCTGGGCTGTGGGTGCCGAGGCACCCATAAAAGTTTTGGGGGGGGCCTGGCAGGGCGACCCAACACGTCACTCGCGTGACATCACATGGAGTGACAAGGCCCAAAGGGGCTTGTCACAGCCATGGGAGGGTCTGTCGGGCCCGTTGCGCCATGTGACATGCGTACGGTGGGCACCCCCAATGTGGGGCAGAACCCGGCACACCTGCGTGTAACAGCTATCATATCCACCTCTCCTGTTGGGAGCAAGGCGTGTTTGGAGTGGAAGAAGAAGAGGAGGAGGAGTTTGGATTTGATATCCCGCTTTATCACTCCCCGAAGGAGTCTCAAAGCGGCTCACATTCTCCTTTCCCTTCCTCCCCCCCAACAAACACTCTGTGAGGTGAGTGGGGCTGAGAGACGTCAGAGAAGTGTGACTAGCCCAAGGTCACCCAGCAGCTGCATGTGGAGGAGCGGAGACGTGAACCTGGTTCACCAGATTACAAGTCTACCGCTCTTAGCCACTACACCACACTGGCTCTTGTCAGCCTCAGACCAGCCCTCTCTTCAAGTCTGGCCCCCAGTCCTGGTTGTACAGTTTTATTTTTATTTTTAAAAGAACACACTAGAAGAGATTTGGATTTGGAAAACAGCATGGGGTTGAAAGGGTTATGTCAGAGGGGAACTCCAGACCCCCCCTGCCAGTCCAGCTCTTAGTCAGTACAGGCAGCAGCCAGAGCTTTTGTCGACAGACCCCTCCTCCTCTTCCTCCTCCCCTTCTCCATCGGGAGGGAGTGGTGAAGAGGACGAGGGAGTGCTGAGGCTTCAGCCAGCATCCCGGGGGTCGGGTCAGGTTTCCAGGGGAACCAGAAGAAGGAGGGACCGGAAACTTCGTTTTCCCTGGTGCTGCGACTGGCGGGAGAATCGCAGTTCATACGGAAGTTCTGCGTCAGACTGAGCAGACATGATTGATGTTCTCTGTACATGAATGTAAATAACTCAGATAAAAGCCTTGAGCAGAATGAGCTTTTGTCTTTCTTGGAAAAGAAGTGCAAGGATGTTCCTGGGGTTGTTTGTAGCTTTCTTTCACAACTAAAATCACAGATCTCCCAGCATCGCATCTAGTTTGGCCCTTGTGATTCTGATTCCTGCAAGCATCCAAATTCACGCTTCTGTTTCTCTACCAGACTGGTTAGGTAAACTATCGGCCAATCTGATAGTTTAACAGCCCTGGGGCGAAAGGAATGTCCACATTGTATGCTGAGTGACATGTATAAATTTTCTCTTTCGAGATAAAATACTTTGGCTTTGTCACTTGCGGAGTTTTCCAGGTGGCTGTGCCCCAGAGTTTTAAGAACAGGAACAAGTAACCTAACCCCAAGCCCAGCTCTTGGAAAGTATGTGCAGCCAATTTCAATGGGTCTTACTTTCCAGTGTGCTCACGGCCGACAACAAAATGGTATAAAAATGAAAGAGGCCATCATTAAAATGTTCTATACGTGTATTTTGTGGCTTGAAATCTACATGGTATGTATTCCCCCCCTAGTATTACATAGCTATTCAAAGTACCTTTATAGTTATCGACAAAAAAACCTTTTTGGAATGGAAAAAGTCAAGGTTAATAAATAATGGATTATTTCCAGCTACGTCATAGAGTAGATCCATTGAAATCAATGGACTTCAGTCACTTAACTCCACTTACTTCAATGGGTCTATTCTGGCTGACATTGGATGTTACCCTGTGTTAGTCATGTTTTCTCTTCATGTCTAAAAACTGCAGTGGGCCTCTTTTCAGGTGGTTTTCTATTATTTTTGCTTGAGTCCCTTCCAAAGATTTAGGAGCAGGAAATGGGATTAATCAATGGAAAATAAAGGATTTTCAATCGGGTCATTGCCTAGTTAAACCAGATAAAGGTGATTCTTATTTAATTGTTCTTTATTCCTATTACTCTCCTCTAACACTCACATGCACACACTTTACCTGTTTCCCAATCTTGTTTCAGTTAAAAGTTTTCATATTAACTCTGTGGCAAGGGTGTCCTAAATCTTGCATGATCGAATATTCTCCAAATGAACAACTGACTCACTTTTAAATGTATTGTTCCCCACTTGCAATCAGCACAGAAATACAGTGGACCCTCGACTTACGAAGATAATCCGTTCCGACGGAATCTTCATAAGTCGAAATCACCGTAACTCGAGTCCCCATAGGAATGCGTTGGTAGAATGCATTTGTAGGTCGAAAAAACCTTCGGAACTCGAGGAAACCGCATCTAAAGCGGCCGCGACTTCCGATTGGAAGTCGAAAAAATTCGGAAGCGGCGGCCGGTTTGATCCCTCGCAACTCGAAAAACTCGTAAGTCGAGGGATCACTGTACCAAATTTACTTGCAGTTATTATTATTATCATTATCATTATTATTTCTTCTTGTAGTTTAATTTATGAATCACCTTTTACATATAACTCAAGGCAATTTACAAACATACCCTAAAAACAGCGCACACCCCTCCAAGTATAGGTTTTAAAACAATCTTTTAATCATATATACCATACTTTTCCATGTATAAGACTCCCCCATGTATTAGACTCCCCCTATTTTGGGGGGAGGAATGCCCAGAGTTGTTGCGCTTTTGTGGAGGGATTACACAGGTTTTTTGAGCTTTTTTTAGGGGGGATTGCCAAAAATCGCTCGCCCGCCTGCATCGCAAAATTCGCCTCCTGTCTATCCCCTCACCGGCAGAAGCTGCCAATTGACTCGAAAACTTGTTTAATAGTTTTATTTCGCAACATTTATATAACGCTTGATTTTAATAAAAACACAAAGTTGTTTTCAAAAAGAACACAAAACAATAAATTATCAGGAAAAACAACAACAGTTAAAAATATGTATTTAGAACTTTGAAAAATCATTAAAACCAACAATAAGCGAAAATCAGATTAAAACACCTGCCAGCTTCTGTATATTTGGACAGGCTTGCCTAAACAAACAAACCCAATGTTTTTATCAGGGGTCAAAAAGACCATAGTGACAGCTCCTGTCTATTGCCACTGCGCTCTCAAACTTAATCCATTCCGGAAGTCCGTTCCTAAACCAAGGCGCGCTTTCCCATAGAAAGTAATGCAAAATGGATTAATCCGTTCCAGGCTTTTAAAAACAACCCCTAAAACAGCAATTCAACATGAATTTTACTATCTAACGAGACCATTGATCCATAAAATGAAAGCAATAAACAATGTACTACAGTCACACAATCAATCAGTAGCTGAACTGGGTTCCACACAGTCACAAAAACAAAAGAAAAAAGAGCCACAAAAACGCAAAATAAATAGCAAAAACAGACAGACCTCAGCGTAACACTCAAAACAGAAGCGTAACACTCAAAACGGAGCATGTTCGGCTTCCGAAAAAAGTTCACAAACCGGAACACTTACTTCTGGGTTTGCAGTGTTTGGGTTCCAAGTTGTTTGACTACCAAGGCATTTGAGAACCAAGGTACTGTAGCCCAATCCCATTATAGTGGACCCTCGACTTACGAAGGTAATCCGTTCCGATGGGACCGTTGGAAGTCGAAAAAATCGTAAGTCGAGTCCCTATAGGAATGCATTGGGGAGAAAAAATTCGTAGGTCGAAAAAACCCTATCTAAACTTCGTAACTTGAGAAAACCCTATCTAAAACTGACGCAACTTCCTTTTGGAAGTCGAAAAAAATCGGAAGCGCGCGGCCCCTTTGATCCCTCGTAACTCGAAAAATACGGAAGTCGGGACATTCGTAAGTCGAGGGATCACTGTACTTCAGAATTGGGTTTTAAGATGTGCACATGTTCTGCTGACTGTGTCCTACTTCACAAACATCTGCCAGAAAGATGTTGGCTTTCAGGATGTAAAATTGAAGGAATTGTGGTGCGAGGGAGACAGGGAAAAGAGAAGGTGAGTGGAAGTGTAAATCATGGACCATCCTCACAGTTGTCCTCCTTCTTACATCAGGAGTTGTAGTAGCGCAGGCAGGTTACAGACACGCTACCTGCAATTTTGCAGTTGTTGTACCGGTACGGCATTCTTTTGTTTGAAAACTGCTATACAAATGTAAGGAGGGGTATTATTCATTTTATAGCAGCAAGAGTAGTGTGTTGACGTCGCTTCTGAGTGATAGAGTATAATCATTATAAATTTATAAAGGGCTTATGTCTTCCATTTATTTTATGTAAATTATGTATCCATGTATGATGCAGTCATGGTTTATCATATTGTATTGGGCACAGAAGCAAAATTGCCTGCTCTTCTAATCAATTGGGCAAAGATAAAATGCAGCTTGAAATGTTAGGTTCCTACGACGTTTAAACCTCTCTCCCCCCCCCCTTCCCTTCTTTCAATAGCACTAGTATAGCGAAAAGCATTCAGGGCCCAGGGGAAAATATCTATCTACAAATACAAAGATAATTATGTTGTTTCTTGTCTGTTCGGAACGTTGCGGCAAATATTGCGTCTTAGAAAAAATACTTTTGAAGGCAAAGCCGCGCTTTTTCCAGGTGGCAGAACTCCTCATTATTCAACCCCATTCAAACTGTGGCTCTTTGCGGATGTGTAAAGCGCACACGTTTTCACGATCAGCGCATTGGCGCAATCCTCGTTAAGTAGCTCCCTTTGAAAACATTTTCTTGCTGGAGACATGAGTACAGAGTGGCCACTTACACCACGTATACTTACAAAAAAAGAGAGGTAACACCAAAAAACAAGACAAATTTGCATATGGTGATTTGCCTTAAGCTTAATATATATCACTTGTTTGATTGCTTCACACCATTGCAAGCAGTTTTTAAAAGAGTTTTTTTTAAATTTCCAATATTGTTTATTTATTTCAGCCATATACAAACAAACATAAAAAAGAAAAATATACAAACAAAATTAATAAAAAATAAGAGTACAAACAACAAACACAGACAAGGAAAAATACAAACAGGTCTCCCTTCCTCCCTCACCCCACCACCCTGTGTTGACTTCCAATCTTCCTTTTTCTGTCTTCCTAAACTTATCTTTTGATTTACGCATTGATTTCCTCCTTCCCATACCTTAAATCTTCAATATTTCGCTCATTACACCATTAATCTGATAGTACATTTCTTTAAATTTAACCACATATGCAGTTATAATTGTCAATATTACAACTTCTATTGTAATTTCGATATGACATATTCCACTCACGCTACGAGATCTATCTCAGCCCTTATATATTTAACGTATCTTTCGAATATATTCCATCAATTTCAGTTTTTAAAAGAGCAATTCATCAGATCAAAGGGGTGGGGGAACCTCCCTGCTTCCCCCCCTTTTTCTACCCCTCTCTTTTACACACACCTCCCCATGACTTGCAAGTCTCACCTGCTTAGGTGGAAAAGAATGTGGGACATTCAACTACTTGCACCCATCCACGTACTTCCTCTTTCTGTAAGTGCACAAGGAGAAAAATGAATTTCATTTCCGTTTTTTCAATTTTCTCCTGTATGCCACTCTGAGATCTGATACGACAAAGTGTGGTGTATTAAAAAAAAAAAGGTTTTCCAGTTTTAAAGGTGTATTTTGTCCTTACAATTTGGAGGTTGCCGAGAGAAGAGGGTCTTTGCGGAAAGGTACGCTACCTTTCTCTTCCCCGCATCCACGCTTGGTAAGACCGCTTATGCAGAGAAACATGAAATATTCCAAACCTCGCCTCCCCCGGTCTGCTTTATGTAATGTACAAAAAAATTGAATCCTTATTGTTTTTGAGATTTGGTTGCAAAAATATTCTTTTTTTTTTGCAAATGATTTTTATTAGTTTCATGTTACATTCACACTCAAATTTCCATCCTATTATATTACATATAATAAACTTACTGCTCCGCCGAGCTACAACTTCCCTCCCTCCTTTCAACGGTTTTTAAATATTATACAGCCTCTAATGCTTTGTTTTTTTAAATTATCTCTGACCTTTTTTGTTTTCCTCTTCTGCTTTCAGTCAGAGATTATTCAATTCTCACAACATAGGAATTAGAACAGTCCTGTTAGTGTCTTTAAATTTATACAGTTTTCTTTTAAGTAATCTATAAATTTGCTCCAGTCATTCACAAACTTCCGATCGTCTTGATTCCTGATCTTGCCCGTCATCTTCGCCAATTTGGCATAATCCATCATTTTTAGCTGCCAATCCTCCTGCAATTTCCACCTTTGAGCAACTAAAATCCTTGCTGCAGTGGTCGCGTCCATAAATAGTCTTTGATCTTTGCAAAAATAAAAAAAATAGTCTTTGATGGTTGCAAAAATATTCAATATTCACTTGACATGGGCAGTGACAGCCGACATCCCGAAGGACTGATGGGTCACCTCTAGTTTCCACAATTCACACACACACACACACACACACACACACACACAGAGGATTGGGGCGGAAATTCTGACACGACTTACAATTTTACTAAGAAATTTACCTAGAAGGTATATTGCACTTCGATGTTTCGACTGGTTTAACAGTTGTAGGTTAAAATATGTTTAAAAACAGGGAGGTATTTGTTTTCATGTGTGAGTGGGGTGGGTGGATGTTTTGGATCAGGTTAGCCATATTGATTTGTATGCTGTTGGTAGACCACCACAGCCAATCACAAATGAACAGCCACACCCTACGCCAACCCCAACCTCTATCACCACCAAAGGAACACAAGCGAACAACAGAGAACCCGCACAAGCAACGCTGACATTAAACCCCACATATATTAAATAAAATAGAAACATCGCCACCCCACCCATCTTTCCCCCCTCAACCTCTTTCCCCCTTTTCTTCTCAATGTCTCCACAAATGAAACTGATTTGTAAAAATGACACGTGGAAAAAATACGAGAGAGAGACATTGCACATACTTTTGTAAATCAAGAAATCTTTAATAAAAATACTTCAAAAAACAAACAAACAAAACAAAACAAAAACCCCAGGGAAGTATCTCTGCAAAATGAAAAATCCCTAAAATATTCCCGTGCTTAGTTTGTATTAATGCAGCTCTATGTGGTTTTTGTAGGGAGATCACTGTAGGAAAACGAACTGCAAAGAAAGTATATTCTTCTCGACAAAGCACCCTCTTTACAAATTATTTTGTACTCTCTTCCTGCTAAATTTCTTCTCGGTATCCACATTCTCCACACGTCCTCCTGGGATCCCCTCTTTTTAACTTTTTCTTTTCCTTTTTCCTTTTTACACCTATCAGCTTTGCTTCATTCAGTTTGATTCCTTTATTATGATTGAAAAGAAATCTTGGTTTTTCCTTCAGAATATTCAGCTCTCCCTCAACTAATGCTTCTCTTCGCATCCGTTGGAAAACACGGTGGAATTCAGTTGATCTTGAACTGTAAATGGGATCAGAGGGCCAATTTCTTTATCCGATGGGAACTTGAGATTTCAGAGAAGCGTATTTCCTGCATTATTTTTCACCCACTTTCAGAAATCCTTGCTTTCCAAACGGTGCCCACATTTGTGTATGCCTTTGTATATCTTAATACTTTGCCATTAAGGGCTGGATTGCTGGGGTTTGGCAACTAGCCATGAATGTAAAACTCACCCAACGTTGCAAAACTAGTAAGGGAGTGTTGCAAAAGACAAGCTTGATAAAGGCAGACTATGTTTTTAGAAACGAATCGCTTTCAGGCATGAGAGAATATTGCAGGAGGAGGAGAATAAATATTGTACTCCAAAGCCTGTTTAGATGTATTTGTATTTGTTATAGGTTAAGTTAAAGGTTAAGAAAATAGTTATAGGTTAAGTTATAGGTTAAGAAAAGTAGAAAACATACACATTTGTGCAAATTAATTGAAAGAAACAATGTAGTTTATTGTACAAAACTCACATATACATGTACAAAACTCACGTATACGTACATTAGTAACGGATATGACCTCCACTATTTTTAAGCAGCATTTGAACACGGTTTGGCATGGAGTCTACTAGTTTTGAACAGTCACTGTTGATTTTGGGATCCCTGTACCACACTTGGATCAGCGCCTGAATGAGCTTCTCCATAGTTGTACAGTCTACAGCACAGAGGCGACTTTTGCATATAGCTTATAAATTCTCAATGGGATTTACGTCTGGGGGATTCCCTGGCCAATCAAATGCCTGTATTTGCTCCTCTGTCATGAATTTCTTCACCACTTTTGATGTGTGACAGGGAGCTAGGTCTTGCTGCAATATCCCAGTACCGTCAGGATACCTCTTTTCCAGCTCTGGAATCACTCTCTCGTGTAGAACCTCAATATATTGTGGCGAGCGCATCATTCCTTCTATTGGCTGCAGGCTTCCGACACCATAATGATCAACTGACTTTTCGGGTTTGTTTTGAGTACAGGATTACGAGTAAGATGGGAAACATGCTTTGTTTCAATTATTTTGCACAAGGGTGAATTTTTTAAAAAGAAAGAAAAAAATTATTTCCCTGAAATAAAAAGGGCCACAATATGCTGCTTCATTGTTTTATATTAGGCTACTCTGTAATTTTTTGTGTCATCTTCCTCGTATTAACATTCAAAAACTGAATGTTTCGGTCAATAGGTGATGCATAGGTAATTTAGGTGTACAGGAGAAGATAATGAACTGTTTGCATGCACACACACATGTGAAATGTTGATGGTGAATCATTTGTGTGCAGGTGGGTCACATGTTACTTTAATTAAAAAATGCTAAAAATGTGCTTAATTGAATAATAGAAAGAATGCCGTACTTTCATTTGTTTTCAAATGCTTGAGTCTTTCTATTTTTTTATTCTGAGGAGCCAAAGAACAAAGTTGCTCCTTTCCCGTTGCATTCTCACATAGGCTGTGTTTTAGGTAAAATTGTCCCCTCTAAAGTTAACACTTTGTTTTGGAGTTCATGAGCTTCTCATATGGGAAGGATGCAGCGCTTCGCAGAACGGTTCATCTGTGAAAGAGAGCAGATAAAGTCATCACTGAAGTTTTTAACCACCTTTAAAATCAAAGTATGAGCTCTGACTGAAATACTTTAATTCTCAAGACACCTTTTGCCCAAGTTTTACTTTTGGAGGTTTGTATTGGTCAGACCACAGAGCCTAGGGCTTGCCGATCAGAAGGCCGGTGGTTCGAATCCCTGCGACAGGGTGAGCTCCCGTTGCTTGGTCCCTGCTCCTGCCAACCTAGCAGTTCGAAAGCACGTCAAAGTGCAAGTAGATAAATAGGTACCGCTCCGGCGGGAAGGTAAACGGCGTTTCCGTGCGCTGCTCTGGTTCGCCAGAAGCGGCTTAGTCATGCTGGCCACATGACCCGGAAGCTGTCTGCGGACAAACGCTGGCTCCCTCGGCCTATAGAGCAAGATGAGCACCGCAACCCCAGAGTCGTCCACGACTGGACCTAATGGTCAGGGGTCCCTTTACCTTTACTGGTCAGACAGAGGCAAGACTGGGACAGTCCATTCCTCAACTTTTAAAGACAGTAGAACTTACTTCTGAGTAAGCACAGGATTGCACAGCCATAAACCTACAGTGGTACCTCGGGTTACAAATGCTTCAGGTTACAGATGCTTCAGGTTACAGACTCCGCTAACCCAGAAATAGTACCTCGGGTTAAGAACTTTGCTTCAGGATGAGAACAGAAATCAGGCAGCGGCGGCAGCGGGAGGCCCCATTAGCTAAAGTGGTGCTTCAGGTTAAGAACAGTTTCAGGTTAAGAACGGCCCTCTAGAACAAATTAAGTTCTTAACCCGAGGTACCACTGTACTTACTTCTGAGTAAGCATAGGATTGCACATCTAGAAGCCTACTTTCAATATTTCAATATCTTGCATTTTTAGGGCAATTTGTCATGAAGACAGCCTAGTACTTCAGTAAACTGCCTTTATAGTGGCTTTCTTTTGTTCCCCTTGTAAAGAGTTTTGAAAGTCAAAAGGGCTATGTGAAATATTGCACTATATTAATATTGGATTTTGTAATGTAATTGTCAGCTTTTTTTTTTTTGGAAGAGGATATCATTTGATGGGGTGCTTAGGTGAGGGCCTGGAAAAGGAAGGGTTAGCTCCAACTTGAGCGAGTTTATTATGGCTTAGTGATTTGCTGATTGATTTCATTTGCTGTCAGTTAAGGCTCTCTTAATGTCAAGTTTTTTGCATAATGCATTGAAATAGAGACTGATGAAGTTCTTCAGAGTGATGCGGCTTACACAAACTGACCCTGATTTGCCCTGTTCTGCATGACAATTTAAGTGACAGCAGTTAAAGGAAAATATGGCAATGAATATGCAACTGTGGTATTAAGGAAAATGCAGTGTAAACGCTTCAGAATATGAAACTACGCATAAGAAACAGGCTAGTCTGCTAATTCCACAGTTCTTCTGCATCAAGGAAATAGGGCATTGTTGTGTCCCAAGTGATGTACTAAATAAAAATTCAAAGGGAAAAAAAGTTTAGAGGGAATTAAAAACTAACCTATATTCCTGAGTTCTGCTAAATGTTTTCCCTGCTTGATAGTGTAGGTTTTTGGAAGCGTGTGAATTTCAAATCTGTGAGGTCCTTTGAGATTTCCCCTTGCTTTCATGCTTTCATAGTGCATATAAGTGTGTGGCAGGCCTTGTTGCTGGTCTGCAGAACTGATTGCACGGCTAATGGAAATAAATTGCTGATGAGATCGAAGATAGAGGTCCCAGCTTTATTTATTAGTAGTTTGCAGCATCAGTCTTCAGGCGGCATAATTTTTTTTTTGTTACGTTAGGGAGTTCAATGGGAAGCATGTATTAAGGATGTCACTAGTTGGATTGGAGTCTGTTGATTTTCGCTGCCCTTTTCCCTTCTGCGTTAAGTGCCAAAGTACCACAAAGAGTGGGATTCTGGGAGGAGAGAATGAGTAAAGGGACTAATTAAAATGATGGCTGGTGGCTGAAATAGGGTCTGTGGACATACCTTGTCCCAGGGATTCTTCCTGAGATTGGGAGTGTGCCTCAGGAGGTCTTCTGCTTCCTTTCACTACAAAGGAACACAGGAATCTGCCTTGGTCCATCTATGTCGGCATCGTCTCTTCTGATTGTTTTGTGTGCGTTTTTTGAAATCATTTTTATTTGATTTTTACAATACAAAATTTTACAATATAAGAATTATTATAAGTACATATCCATATCTGGAAGGACAGATCCTGAAGCTGAGGCTCCAAGACTTTGGCCACCTCATGAGAAGAGAAGACTCTCTGGAAAAGACCCTGATGTTGGGAAAGATGGAGGGCACAAGGAGAAGGGGACGACAGAGGATGAGATGGTTGGACAGTGAGGAAGGAAGGAAGGAGTGAGTGAGGAAAGGAGTGAGGAAAGGATCAGAAGTACTAAGATGCTGAGGCTTAAAAAAGGAGTGGTTTAAGTAAAAGGTGTTTTTTTTGTTAGAGGTTATTATGAAGTTTAGGAGTTTGGAAAACTGTTAAAGAAGATAGATAATGAATTCAACAGAGGGGGACTTGAGGAAGTCAACCGAAATATGAAATTGAGAAATGAAGGAATGCCTGGCCCACAGAATTCGGCCAGGCTCAAGCAATGATAGTTAATAATGTTTGTAATGTTAAATGTACAATGTGTATGCCCACCCTTGTGAGAGAAGGGGATGAATGTTGCTTCCCTCAGTGAGAGGGGGGAAGTATGGAAAGTTTAACTGTAATGGTATGTGCTTAAAATTGTTAAAATTAATTTTAAAAAATTGTAAAAAAAAGAGATGGTTGGACAGTGTTCTCGAAGCCACCAACATGAGTCTGACCAAACTGCAGGAGGCAGTGGAAGACAGGAGTGCCTGGCGTGCTCTGGTCCAGGGGGTCACGAAGAGCCGGATACGACTAAACGACGACAACAACATATCCATGTGCAGAGATTCCTCCGAATCTCAGGACTTCCACTTCTTACCTGGAGTCCCTTTTTAATCATTTAAAACTGCATCTTCTCCAAACTCCTGATCCAGCAGTGGATTCTGCTGTGGTTATAACCATAGGAGAGAATTTGGGAGGAAGAGAGAAGAATGTGCGGTTCTCAAAAAATGAATGAAACATTTTAAAATTATCTTTAAATGTCACCTCATTTGTTTGTGTTTTGGAAACGGTAAGACTGTGTCCCATTTTTCAGGTTAATGTTTTAGTTAAGCCCTGGGTCCACAGTTGCTGCATTTTTATTCTTCCCCCATTATGTAAAACTTCTTGTCATGGTGGGACAGAGTGTTTTAAATTGCTCTTTTTAGGAGATATATTGCTTACCTTGTCAAAGTCGAAGCGTTACCACGTTTTCAGCCAGCAGCACAATTTTCTTTAGTTGCAGATATAAAATAGCACAACAGCGCTGTGATCTTCTAAATGCCATCATTTCTCATCGAGAGAAGTTGAATAAGATAGAAGAGAAATATATAGGTAACGAAGCCAAGGAAAACTGCTGTTAAACGTATACTGCAGTTTGGGGAACATTTCCCAAGAGACTTAGAAATACGCGTGTGGGTGTCTGTCTCTTTTCCATACTTACAATTTATATATTGTTATGAGCCGATATAAACACAAGGACTCTGCTTAGGTACTAGGCCAAACTTAAGATTTGTGCCAACCACCGTTGCGGATCCAAACAATTGTTTGAGTAACCAAACACAGTCAAACCACAGTTGGAGTTGTGTGCAAGCTTCCATTTTCCCCTCCACCCAAGCACTCCAATCTCAGTCAAGTCTCTAGGCAGACCGAGTATGGATGAACAGCTGTAATTATTATTATTCACATTCTGGTAACCTGTTCAGAACAGAGCTGCAAGATTGCCGGCCAGGGCTGGTAAAAAGAACACATTTCAACTGTGGTTAAGAGTGGTAGACTCGTAATCTGGTGAACCGGGTTCGCGTCTCCGCTCCTCCACATGCAGCTGCTGGGTGACCTTGGGCTAGTCACACTTCTTTGAAGTCTCTCAACCCTCCTTGTGGGGGAGGAAGGGAAAGGAGAATGTTAGCCACTTTGAGACTCCTTCAGGTAGTGATAAAGCAGGATATCAAATCCAAACTCTTCTCCTTCTTCTTTTTCTACTTCTTCTTCTTCTTCTTCTTCTTCTTCTTCTTCTTCTTCTTCTTCTTCTTCTTCTTCTCTTTCTCTGGGTACCCCTGCCTTATCCTCTCCAAGGTACTGTACTTTTCCATGTATAAGACTATGTTTTTTTATTGAAAAATCATATTCAGAATTATGGGTCGTCTTATACATGGGTAGCGCATTGTGGGGACGTGGGATTGGTGGCTGCCGCGAGTTGGAGATTGTTGTTGGTGACTGTGGCAAGGTCTGGTGTTGATTGGCTGTCACTGCGGCAAGTGGGCGGGCTATTTGCTGCCTTTTTCGGCGATGGGACAGAGCAGGCATAGGCAAACTCCGGCCCTCCAGATGTTTGGGACTACAGTTCCCATCATCCCTGACCACTGGTCCCGTTAGCTAGGGATGATGGGAATTGTAGTCCCAAACATCTGGAGGACCGGAGTTTGCCTATGCCTGGGACAGAGGATAGGTTGCTTTGGCGACGCACATGAGCGGCATTGTCGGTTTGGCGGGTGAGCGTTTTTTGGCACCCCCCCCTTAAAAAAGCTCAACAACTTTGGGCAATCCTCCCCAAACTTTGGGGAATATCCCTCCCTTTTTCTGAATTTTGAGTCCCCCAAAATAGGGGGCGTGTTATACATGGAAAAGTATGGTATCTTGTCCTTACTTTAAGATTATTAGCCTGAAAGCATTGACTTGTAGTGTATTTAATTTTTGCACAGCACCTAGCAAATGCCAGGTGCTTTATTAAATTCAATAATACGTCTTCCGTATCTTTTCCAGTCCAGTTTGTCCCACTCAAAAGGAAGGATGGCTGCAAGTGTTTCAACAGGCTGAATAAGTTAATCATCTTGTACGGCCCCTAATAATAATTTGACTAGTTCATTTGTGGTCTTAAGCGCTATTTGGGTTCACCCACATAATTACCGCTGGAACACTTGATGCATTATTTTATGCATCTTGCATGATGTGATTGGCATTTTAAATGGTTTTGTGCTTTTTCCAATAGAGGTTGATCTGCTACAATATATTCTACTTTGTTTCATTATGTGGAAAACGAAGCAGCAGCAATATTCTATATCATGCTACAAGGAAATAAGGCTCTTAGCTCACCTATTTGCATATTGACATTTTCCCTGCCTCTATGTTCAGTCCATTACCAAGTTGCATTGCTGGTTTCCCCCACAACATCCTACGCTTCAATAATAAATTCATGGTTTCCCATATTTACTTCACCCGTGTCAGTGCAGAGATTTAACTAATACTGGTATAGAAAGGAGTGCTTCCTCACTTGTCTCTTGAAATGGCAGTGTTTATTTCTTTGTTTTTTAAACACCCACCCGTTGTTGTTTTTTTTACGTACGGCTGAATGCAAAATACTTGTGCCATTTTCAAATTATTAAAAGTGCAATGCAATACTTGCAGGGTAGCAGAGCAGAAAGAGAACCTAAAAAGAGAACAAAAGTATTTCTCTTAGGAATAATCCGTCTAGATGTCCCTAGAGATCAGGAGAAAAAGAAGTTTTTTATACGCAACTATGGCAGCGCGGGTGGCGCTGTGGGTTAAACCACAGAGCCTAGGGCTTGCCGATCAAAAGGTCGGCGGTTCGAATCCCCGTGAAGGGGTGAGCTCCCGTTGCTCGGTCCCTGCTCCTCCCAACCTAGCAGTTCAAAAGCACGTCAAAGTGCAAGTAGATAAATAGGTACCGCTCTGGCGGGAAGGTAAACGGCGTTTCCGTGTGCTGCTCTGGTTCGCCAGAAGCGGCTTTGTCATGCTGGCCACATGACCCGGAAGCTGTATGCCGGCTCCCTCGGCCAATAAAGCGAGATGAGCGCCGCAACCTCAGAGTCGGTCACGACTGGACCTAATGGTCAGGGGTCCCTTTACCTTATGGCAGCCCAAATGGTTTAATCTCAGAAATGGAGGGAGGGAAAAGTACCAGCGAAGGAGGAATGGCAAGTGAAATTGATGGAAGATTCAGAAATGTTTGGTTAATATCAGGGATACGTCGCCTGTTCAGCGGAGGGCGGTGGAGGACCCTTTGGCATACAGAAAGCCCCAGCGCCTCCCGGACAGCAGTACCTCGTCCAGTGGGGAAAGGAGCACCGCCTCCAGCGAGGGGAGAGGGGAACGAGGCAGTCAGGCGGGGAGAGGGCTTGGGGATGTTGCTGAGACCCGGCACTCACATCGCCCGGCTGGTCAGGAGGGAGGCACGCCAATTCCGTCCCCCCAATTGCGCAGAGGGGTGAAACGTAAAGAGAATAGGAGGAGACTAAAAAGGTAAAGGGACCCCTGACCTAATGGTTCAGTCGTGTCCGACTCTGGGGTTGCGGCGCTCCTCTCGCTTTATTGGCCGAGAGCCGGCGTACAGCTTCCGGGTCATGTGGCCAGCATGACAAAGCCGCTTCTGGCGAACCAGAGCAGTGCACGGAAACACCATTTACCTTCCCGCCAGAGCGGTTCCTATTTATCTACTTGCACTTTGACGTGCTTTCAAACTGCTAGGTGGGCAGGAGCTGGGACCAAGCAACGGGAGCTCACCCCGTCGCGGGGATTTGAACCGCCGACCTTCTGGTCAGCAAGCCCTAGGCTCTGTGGTTTAACCCACAGCGCCACCTGGGACTAGGGTGCCTAAGTTCTTATGTTGGGGACGGAGCCGGAAGGGGCCACTCCCGGATTCTGCTAGCGATTGAGACAGTCATGGACTTTGTTGCTCTGCACTGTAAATAGTTTTCACAATAAACCTGTAAAAAGACAGGTCGGAGTCTAGCCTCGTTACTCTTGAGTAGCCACCACATGGACCTTACAGTTAAATTAGTAGAATAAGAGGCCAGGAAGAAAGAGTCTTTAAGGAAAACTGGGGAAGGTTTGTAGAATATTTGAAAAAATCATTGTAAAAAATTAAAACATTAGCAAGATTAGGGTAAATTCAGCAGTGTAAAGTAAGCTGAGATAAAACTGAAGAAGAAAGAATATGGAGTAATTTGAATATGCAGCAGCAAAGGATAACTAAATCAAACCATGGAAGGTGGGGGAAGAGAGGTTACTGGCAAATGCAATGTTTTTTCATTTGGTGAATGTAAATGTGGAAAACTTGTAAAATTATAAATAATTTTAAAAAAAGAGAAAGAGAACCTAATAAAACAATATAAGGTAGAATAAATGATAGCAATAGCAGAAATCATCTCATCCTTATGTCTTGTGCAGCCCAGTTGCATCAGGAGTGTAGTTTTTGAGAGGCAGGAATCTCTGTTTCTTTTGTAAGATGAAGGCATGCTCTTTAGCCAGGGGGCTATCAGGTGTAGCCAGGGCTCCGTTCTAGGCCTCCCTTCCAATTTTGTAAAAAAAGAGAAGGGGGGGAACGAGACTTGGAGTTTTGTCCAGTGTTGGTCATATTCACCCATTGTTTAGCATCCCATGTTTTTGTGCCTGTGAACATGAAGATGCTGTAGGTGACAGCCACCTACAGACCATCTTCTATGAGCTGAATCTCTTTTTAAGCCGCCTTAGCTTAGTGACTGTCGTTACATTCTGTGCCTATGAATTCCATCGGTTATTATGTTTTCTGTGATGAAACATGTCCTTATGCCTGTCCTTGAACCTAGTTTAATTGGCTGTCCCCGAGTTCCAGTATTTTAAGAGAGAATATAATACAATTCTCTATAATTATGTTTGCCCCAGCACCCGTAAGTTTATATACCTGGCTGCTGTTTCTGGGACTTAAAACCTTCTAATCGCCGACCATCATTTTAGTTGCCCTTCAAAAATATAAGGAGCTTCCTTATGCTGCACTTTGTAATGGAAAAATTAACACAGCTGTAAACCATGCTTTACCATATAAGAGCTGATTCTGCCTATTTCAGCCACACGGGAAAGAAAGAAAAGCTGCAATCCCCTAATTTAACAACTGACCCAAGGACTCCTGGCTTTCTTCCTCTCCACTCAAACTATGCTGATAAGCCAAGAACAATCCTCAGCTAACCATTGTGGCTTGTGGAGGAAAACCAACGATAATCTCTGGTTTGGCTACAATGGCAGGCTAGGGATCATAGTTTGCTTCCCCCCAACATGAGTGGGAAAGAGTGGATCGGGTGCAGTCAACTCATGCATAGTAGTGGCCGGTTTATGGCTTACTTGGTCATGTGAATGTCGTCAATACAATGGTACCTCGGGTTTCAAAAACTTCGGGTTACAGACTCCGCTAACCTGGAAGTAGTACCTCGGGTTGAGAACTTTGATTCAGGATGAGAACAGAAATCGCGCGGCGGCAGCGGGAGGCCCCATTAGCTAAAGTGGTACCTCAGATTAAGAACAGTTTCAGGTTAAGAACGGACCTCCAGAACGAATTAAGTTTGTAACCAGAGGTACCACTGTATATTCCATCTAGCCCAGTTCTGAATTCTACTCAGTTGGAAGCTTCAACTGGTTTCAGGATGTCTACTAGCTTCTCAGTAGGTGCCCTTTAACAGTTATAAGATGACACATTAAGTGTAACTGCAGATTTTGGTGACAGACCCTTTGGCCCACACCACCACTGAAATTGTGCCCTACTGCTGTGCTTGCGTATAAGAGGGGCAGACACTGGGTAACATCAGCTCGTTCCTGTGACCCATTCTGTCAAGTTTTCCTCAGCTGACTTCCTCAGGGTCCCTAACTATTGTAATAATTTTAATTTTTAGTATTGTCCACTGCTTTGTGTGCCATTTTGGGCAGAACTGCAGTTTATAAATTCCTAAACAAGCAAAAGAACTATATCAGTCATTCCACTAGCGGTCCTTATTATCCTTTATTCCTCTTTCTCTTATTCCTTGAAGCCTGACTAAAAACAGTATGCCTATCTAAAATTTGAAGCGTCCCCCCTTTAATGCACTACCCCTGTATCGATTTTCATCATCATTATTGACTTCCTCCACTTCCAATCCAATTTTCTCCCCTTCTTCTGTGGCTTCCAACCCCTTTGCCAGATTCGCGATAATAAAAGTATCTTGTGAAATTGTGCGAATTCAAGTGGAAAGGTGGTAACACACACCAGTTAAATGTCTTTTCCATCCCAAAGTACCTTCCGCCAGTGCTTGTTGAAACAGCAAATTCTGTGGCACGCAGGATCTGCTTGAAGTTGTGTGTGGAAAGTTGCCAGTAATGCTCAGCGATATCACACATAATAGTAATGTCAAGAGGGTTGTGAAAGAAGATCTTGGCCCTTCTGTTTCCTCATCAGGAGCTCTGAAACTTCATTATTTAATTGGTTTGTACCTCAAAACTTCATCTGAAGAAGAAGGGGAAAAAAACTCCCTGACTGGCAAGTGCAAACATGAGCTGACAATTTTCAGAAATAAAATGGTACAATAAATCAACAGCAACAATTAAAATAACAGAAAAACAGCAGCAGGGAGCCAACCGAAACAACTCAATCAACATTTTAAAAGACAAGTAAAACTAAGAAGGTATACACCTGGTGCTGAGGGGGGAAAACCACCCCTAGGTGCAGTAGGTGGCAGGTGAGCCTCCATGGGATTGCATTTCACTTTTAGGGCACCGCAGCCCAAATATTCACCGCAGCTGCAAATATGATCCAGAATAGGCTGCAAGTCTAATCCCAGCTCTGCGAAACCGTGGCCAAGGCCACAAATGCCTTTTCTGTTTGTTCACCTCCACCCATTTCTGAACGGACACCCAAATGCTGATTTAGGATCTCTAAAGAGAGAAGTTTCGCTGAATTTCTCCACCCTCACTGTGACCCGCCTAATCATAATGCAGCGCAATCTCTTAAAGCAAGCACCCCCAACCTGGGGCCCTCCAGATGTTTTGGCCTACAACTCCCATGATCCCTAGCTAACAGGACCAGTGGCCAGGGATGATGGGAATTGTAGTCCAAAACATCTGGAGGGCCGAAGGTTGGGGATGCCAGTCTTAAAGTGTGTTTGCTCAGAAGCAAGTCCCACGAAACTCATTGGAACTTGGTCTGCAGTAACAGGACATCATAGAGCCACGGCTTCAATTTAGAAAATCAATGTTGTTCTTAGGACAGTGATGGCTAACCTTGACACTCCAGATGTTTTGGAACTACAACTCCCATCATCCCTAGCTAACAGGACCAGTGGTCAGGGATGATGGGAGTTGTAGTTCCAAAACATCTGGAGTGTCAAGGTTAGCCATCACTGTCTTAGGACAATCTATACTTGGCAAGAAATGCCACGATGGCTCTTGCATGCCAGTCTGCTGCGGTTTCCAGTAGAAGCAGTTTCCTTTCCACCTTCCAATTTCTTTTTTTCTCCAAAAAGTTTATTAATTTTTACAATTTTTAAGCACATAACATAACAGTTAAATTCGGCCCTGGTGTCCACCAAGACCTTGATGGGATGTGGAAGGGTGGCAGGAGAGAAAACATAATTGATAGTGAAGTTAAGAGGGCAGGGTTTGGCTCAAAGCAGTTGCAGTGAAGGATCCTGGAGTATGTGTGTGTTCTTGTGGGTACTGGAACGGAATTATTACCTTCCCTTCTGGTGCATTTAACTTGCATGTGCCGTGCTTAGACGAAGCCCAGCACAAGTTTAGTGTCAGACGAAGATCCATGGAGAGCAGATCATTAAGGCATGTACCAAACAGCTGCGGAAAAGCAGTTTCTGTTGAATGTTGTTTCCCATGAGGCTTCTTTTGACGCCTGAAAATGCCTCAGAGTTTATAGCCTCTTCTGTAGCTGCTATAAGGAGTTGCGGGATAAAGGAAACCTGAATGCGTTTTGACGCATACTCTTTTCGAGAGGAATTCAAATTCTGCAGCCCACTCGACACAATATCCTCCCCTCTCTCAAATAATAATAATAAAATCAAAATGATTTGTGGCGTTGTGGGTTAAACCACAGAGCCTGGGGCTTGCCGATCAGAAGGTTGGCGGTTTGAATCCCCGTGATGGGGTGAGCTCCCGTTTCTCGGTCCCTGCTCCTGCCAACCTAGCAGTTCGAAAGCACGTCAAAGTCCAAGTAGATAAATAGGTACCGCTGCAGCGGGAAGGTAAACGACGTTTCCGTGCGCTGCTCTGATTCGCCAGAAGCGGCTTTGTCATGCTGGCCACATGATCCGGAAGCTGTACGCCAGCTCCCTTGGCCAATAATGCGAGATGAATGCCACAACCCCGGAGTCGCTCACGACTCTAATAATGGTCAGGGGTCCCTTTACCTTTACCTTTACCTATTCCTTCAAAACTCTCTTTTTGAAGCCACTAACATGTTCTGTGCCAGATTAGGGGCAACTTCACACATCTTTCCTGCTGTTTTGGAGCACAGACCTGAATGAGCAACGTGGAACAATGTACTTACTTTTCCTTTAACGTCTAATTTTCCCATTCCTGCAATGAAAGGCCAGCAGATTGGGCAGAAATCCATACTGTCAATGTGCACTGATATTTTACATCCGTAACTACTTCACGGGTTCCCCTCCTATGCGTGATGGGGAGCGCAACAACACAACACAACCCTCAAATTGGCAAGGAAACAAATGTGCGAATTTTGCCCTAGAAGCAGAATGGACCATTCTTTCTGCAGAATAGTCAGTATAGATTCAGGGTGCCATTTTTATTTTACTTCGTAGCTCTGCACCAAACATTCTTTGCTTTGTCACTTTTTGGGCAAACTTCATCCTGAACACAACATTTATAGTCTCTTCAGATTTTCATCCTAGTAGTTTGCTACACTAAAGTTAGGCTCACATTCTTTTGAAGTACATTTATTATTCTCTCTCTTGTTCCTTTTCATCTCTTTGTGTACATTGCCCTTAGGTAAATTTATTACCTACTAACATTCTTTTTAGTTCTGGAATTTCCTGGAGGCTGGAAGCCTAAAAGGCAAATATTAATTTGGAATTTTCTTCTCTTTCTGTACTTAAAAAAGCAGAAGAACCTCTTCTTTGTGTTTCTAATTTTTGTTACAGTTTTTTCCTGTATTATCTTATTGGTCTGCTTATGATTATAATTTTATATATGACAACTTACTTAGAGGTTTGATATTTGTTGTTCTTTTTTCCTGCTTCTGTTCAGTTGACAAAACTTTGTCTAGACGAAAGTCGATCCTACTCACCACCCACAGCCAAGTAAAGACCAAAATCTCTAATTTGGTTGAAGTTGATATTGCTATAAAGTTGAACGCCAATGTTACCGCATAGTGGAAGGTTTTATTAATAGTCTTAGATGATGTGCAGCTAAGTCATGCTTAGAGGAGACCCAGTCAAGTTAAGCATCACCAAGTCCCCTGATTTCAATAGGTCTAACCTTGAGTATGACCCAGTTGGATACAACTGAACACCAGCGTTCTAAAATCTTAGACTACTTAACACCTGGCAAAAATAAATATTTCTAATAATAATAAATAATAAATATGTATCCATCTACGAAGACACATACTTCACTTCTTAAATTTTATTTTATTTATTAAAAAAAACACCCTGTAGTGCTCAGTTTTACACTTTATGGTTAATATTACCTCTTCTGAACTGTTCAGATAAGGAACTCTTCTTCAACTGTCTACTAAATATCCTTAAGTGCACAAATGTGTTTACTCACATCTTTAATAAGCCTCAATTATGCCTGTTTTCGGTTTTCTATTGTCACAGATTCTCAGGAAAATGACTACTGGGTACAGTAAACAGTGCAGGTTTTAGGGCAGTGTGGGTGGTTCTGCCACACAGGGCACTAAGCTGAGGTGGCTAATAATAATAATAATAATAATAATAAGCCCGGTTTCGGCTGGGGAGGGCGGGGTACAAATAAAAATTTATTATTATTATTATTATTAATACCTATACAGTCGTACCTCGTGTTGCGTAACCTCCAGGTTACGGAATCTTCGGGTTACGGCCGCGGCAAACACAGAAGTGGCCGCGGCATGCGCAGAAGCGGTCCTCCGGTTACGGAATTTTGGGGATACGGCCGGGCCTCCGGAATGGATCTCGTTCGTAACCGGAGGTACCACTGTATTTATATCGGCACCTACAGGGGGTGCCAGATTTTGTCCTTGCTCAGGGTGCCACATTACTAAAGTCCTCCCCTGCAGTAAAGAATGTTCGTTTTAATACCCCATAGATGAATGAAAGTATTATAAATAATAACATATTTAGCAACTTGAGCAGTGAGAACTGTATGTTTTCTAAAACATTCTTCTTTAGCTGCTTCAAACTTGGCAATAACTGTGACTTTCCTTGATCTTATTAATTAAATGCAAAGGCATACCCTCCAATATTTCTCAGATGAAAATAGTGACGTCCTATGGAACAACAACACCTATTATTATTATTATTATTATTATTATTATTATTATTATTTTATTTTGTTTATACCCCACCCACCTGACTGGGTTGCCCCAGCCACTCTGGGCGGCTTCCAACACATATAAAACGTAATAAACATTAAACCTTAAGAAACCTTCCTATACAAGGCTGCTTTCAGATGTCTTCTAAAGGTTACTTATCTCCTTGGCTCGAGGGTCGCAAAACTCCGTATCCTTCAACATTTATCCAGTTAAAATAGGGACGTCCTAAGGAAAAGCAGGACATTCTGGGATCAAATCAGAAACCGGTATGGCTTCTGTAAATCTGGGACTGTCCCTGGAAAATAAGGACACTGGGAGGCTCTGACCACGTGAGTCTCAGAAGGTGAGCCCAAAATGCAACGCGGCTCTTGGGGTGAAACAGTTCCCCATCGCTGATCTATCAGAATTTTACCAGGGGGAAGGAACGTGGAACATTACATGTTCAGCGAGGTGTTTCTGGAAGTTGGTATTGGCCCAGAGGTCCTTTCTTAAAATTGGCCAATTCACTGGGAGTAAACTCTGTTGCCACCATGTTTACCATCTGTATAAGATGTTTTCTTAAGGATATAATACAATGTACAATAGAAAAGTTAAAAGGTCAAAAGGACAGGAAGGAGGTCACTCAGGAAACATTTGCTCCCTTATTGCTTCCTTGCATTTGGTTACTCCTGAGTAATTTGTTACTGTTTCTACTCTAAAATTGGCAGCCTCGTGTATGTTTTAGGCTTTATTAACTTACATCCTGTGTTTCAATTTAAAATGGCTTTTTAATGCTTGAAATTAAAATTCTTCAGCCTTCGGAATTGCTGTGGCTAGCTTTCCTGCCCCAATGACATTCTTACAATACTCCCCAGTCTGGAAGGGATTTCGGTTTTTAAATGAACGTTCCATATGAATCTGTCTGGGTTGTAAAAAACGGTTCAGGAAGACATGATTGCTTTCTAATCAAGAACAGTATAACCCTTCTTTCTTTTTTTGGTTGGTTTTATTTATAATGATAAGTGACTACTTTCAAATGTTCTGTTGTTAGTTTCCCTGTAATAGTACTGCCAATTCAGTAAGAAACCAAGTGGCTGGATTCCTGTATCAATCATTTTCTTCTTCTTCTTCTTCTCCTTCTTCTACTCCTTCTTCTTCTCCTTCTCCCTTTTCTTCTTATTTTAAAAAAATCTTTATCACCATTTTTGTGAAAGCAGTGTATGGAATCCAGAGAACCATCACTGGAGTTTCTCTTCTACAGCAGGGTTTTCCACTTTGGGGCCCCAAAAAAGTTTTTGCTGAAGGCTGGGGCAAACCCTCTGCAATCGCAGGGATTGTAGAAAATGGAATCTACAAGTGGAAGGGGAATCTAACAGAATTCAGGTGATCTCTCCCAGTCCACCTTTGCACAAGCCCATCTATTTCCGACTGCACTGGCTGCCAATTAGTTTCCGGGTGAAAACGGCCCAGGACCACAATGCCTCAAGGATTGCCCCTTGTCATATGAACCGATCTGGACCCTGAGATCATCCTCTGAGCCCTTCTTCATGTGCCTCCTCCTCCTTCTTTGGCAATCACTCGTAGCCGAGTAAGATTGTCTTCCATAAACATGGTTTTGAGTCCGTAAGTGACTGTGGAGGCCAATTCTGGATCCACACATCCTTCCACAGTGGGGACATTGGTTTCCGGGTGGGAGTGGATCATGGTGAGGGTTTGCGAAGCGTACCTTCCTCTTAGCACATTTCTCCCTTGCGTCCTGAGTTTGAGTGTCTTCAAAACCCATGACACCTTTGGTGAAGGCTGTTCTCCAACTGGAGCGCTCGCAGGCCAGTGTTTCCCATTTGTCAGTGTTTATACTACATTTTTTTTAGATTTGCCTTGAGAGAGTCTTTGAACCTCTTTTGTTGACCACCAGCATTACGCTTTCCATTTTTAAGTTTGGAATAGAGTAGTTGCTTTGGAAGAAGATAATCAGGCATCTGCACAACATGACCAGTCCAACAAAGTTGATGCTGAAGAATCATTGCTTCGACACTGGTGATCTTTGCTTCTTCCAGTACACTGGCATTAGTTTGCCTGTCTTCCCAAGTGATGTGTAAAAATTTTTGGAGACACCGTTGATTTAATCTTTTGAGGAGTTGGAAATGGCGTTTATAAGTGGTCCACATTTCACAAGCATACAGTAAGGTTGGTAGTACAATAGCTTGTAAACAAGCATTTTGGTTTCCCTGTGAATGTCTCAGTGCCTCCTCCACGAGAGGTCCGGAAGGTCTGGCAACACGAAAATGGGCCTTTTCTGCAGTGGCTCCCTGTTTGTGGAATGCTCTTCCCAGGGAGGCTCACCTGGTGCCTTCAGTATACCTGAAGGAGCGTCTCCACCCCCATCGTTCTGCCCGGACACTGAGATCCAGTGCCGAGGGCCTTCTGGTGGTTCCCTCGTTGCGAGAAGCCAAGTTACAGGGAACCAGGCAGAGGGCCTTCTCGGTGGTGGCGCCCGCCCTGTGGAACGCCCTCCCACCAGATGTCAAGGAAATAAACAACTATCTGACATTTAGAAGACATCTGAAGGCAGCCCTGTTTAGGGAAGCTTTTAATGTTTAATCGACTATTGTATTTTAATATTTTGTTGGAAGCCGCCCACAGTGGCTGGGAAACCCAGCCAGATGGGCGGGGTATAAATAATAAATTATTATTATTATCATCATCATCATCATCATCATCATCATCATCTATCTCTGGCACCAGGATAAAACCTTGCTATGTAACAAAGCTTTTGACCTTTAAATATCTGTGGCCTTTTAGAAGTGGGTGGGAAATTTCCAAATGTGTGTCTCTTTCCTTTTGGTTTTAATGTACCTCTGTGGGGTTTATTGTCTGTCTGCTTGGTTGTAAGTCGCTTATACTTTGGGAATTCTTATACACCAAATGATGAAAAATCCTTCTACCAAAGAGAATAATTTCGCACCAGTAAATTCTGTGTGATGCCGGTTTGTGATGTAAATGTGGCAAATCCAGAAGATAAACGTTTTAGCTAACCAGCACAATAAAGGCCCATAGATTGCACCTTAAACCAGGCACATCTGAGGAATCTGGTTCATTCGGATGAAAGGGTAGAAATGGACTATCAGTTAAAAAAATGGCTGGACTCTGGGCTGCCACTCTGTTTGCAGAAACAGCCTCACAGAGGATAGGTGATATTTAGTCTGAAATTTAATGTACCGGTACTATTTTAAAACAAATTGTCAAAAAAGGTATTAAACTCCGTAAAACAGAAAAGGAGTTCTATATTATAAAAGTTATAGACTCTTCATTCTACTGCCTATAGGAAAAAAACAGAAATCTTGATTTTTCTTAATTACCGCACAGGTTACTTTATGCTGAGTCAGCAATAAATCCACTCTTGGCAGCACACTAATAAATACTGTGAGCTACTGGAAATATCATCTTTCCACTGAGATTTAAATATGAGTCTCTGAACACTTGATACTGAAAATCCCATGGTTCCTTTTGGGAAAGTAGGAAATGTTACCCCAAAGAACTTGTCCAAATTAAAATGTATGTAGCACTGTCTAAATTTCACTTGGGAGATTAAACTGGATTGCAGTTGATTCATAACGCCTACAGTTTCTTATGATTGCATAACATACTGTTCTATCTGGTCATTTGTACTTGTCTATGTTTCTGATATTTGAACAGTATGGAACAAGTGGTTCTTAACCTTTCTGTGGTTTTTTTTAAAAAAAAAAGAACAAAGATTACCCTTTTGTGATTGAGAACAAAAAAAGATTTAATGTGAGAAAAAAGGAACATGTTTCTCCATAACATAACTGTTTAAGTAGAATTGTTTCTACAACTCTTTCCATGAAATATCTAGTGGTTGGAGTTGGGGAGGGGGAGGCTTTTTCACAAGAAATACTTTTCCACAATTATTTCTGTTAAATAGTTTTTAAAAATTCCCTTAGCTATGCTGTATAAATCAGTAGCGACTTTTGCCTGTGCATTGACTTAATTCGCAAACGATGTGTTTCAAGCACAGAGACCACGTGTAAAAACACTCTTGGATTTACTATATTCAATATAGATTTATTATATCAATAATAGTGAGCAAAACTCACCAAGTACAATAGCTGAGGAACTTTCAGCTTGCACCAAAATACTGAGTTGTGCCTGTTCCTGCATTGTAGGGGGTCAGATTAATGACTCTCGGGGTCCCTTCCAACTCTCTAGTTCTATGCTTCTATGATCTGGCCTCCCTGATATAGCTATACCGGTAGTTGTGTGCAATAGGATGTGCATAGCCCAATATGAAAGCGAGGCATGAATACAACAATCTGGGCCATATCCTTGCAAATAAAGGCAGTGTTTGAAAGCACACAAGGGGTTAGCATCACACTCTGTGATCACAATGCAGTTTGTGTTGTGGTTTCCAGTCCAGCGAGTGACCCTCTACATGGAAGGTCTTTTTCGCTACATACAGTTCCTTCTCTGTATCTGCTGTGCAAATGCACATCTCTTTCTCCAACCCATCATCCCCTTCCATCTCAAGGTATAATACTTCCAAAATGATCATATTTCTGCTTCTTCTACAGATGAGCTTAATAATTCACTGAACCTCAAAAATGTTTGAGGAACACGTATAGCTGAGCTGCAGGGTTGGGATGTTGTTGTTGTTTAGTTGTTTAGCTGTGTCTGACTCTTCGTGACCTCATGGACCAGAGCACGCCAGGCACTCCTGACTTCTACTGCCTCCCGCAGTTTGGTCAGACTCATGTTGGTAGCTTCGAGAACACTGTCCAACCATCTTATCCTCTGTCATCCCCTTCTCCTTGTGCCCTCCATCTTTCCCAACATTAGGGTCTTTTCCAGGGAGTCTTCTCCTCATGAGGTAGCCAAAGTATTGGAGCCTCAGCTTCAGGATCTGTCCTTCCAGTGAGCACTCAGGGCTGATTTCCTTAAGAATTGATAGATTTGATCTTCTTGCAGTCCATGGGACTCTCAAGAGTCTCCTCCAGCACCATAATTCAAAAGCATCAATTCTTCGGCGATCAGCCTTCTTTATGGTCCAGCTCTCACTCACATATCCCATGCCTACGCCCCAACATTTCTCCAATGGAAATAGGGACACCCTATTCAATAATGATGATGATGATGATGACGACAACAACAACACCCCATCCATCTGACTGGGTTGCCCCAGCCGCTCTGAGCAGCTTCCAACGTATATAGAAATATAATTCAACATTAAAAGAAAACTTCCCTATACAGGGCTGCCCTTCAGATGTCTTCTAAAGGTTATATAGTTGTTTATCTCCTTGGCTCAGGGGCCGCATAACTCCATACCCTCCAACATTTCTCAGATGAAATCAGGGCCGTCCTAAGGAAAAGCGGGACATTCCAGGATCAAACCAGAAACTGGGATGGCTTCTCTAAATCAGGGACATCCCTGGAAAATAGGGACACTTGGGGGTTCTATAATCATGTTTACCAGCCTGATCATTCCAAAATGTTCATTTACTTTATCAGAAAAAAAAGAAAAATGCTAAAGAGCACACCATATTTTGTTTTAATCTTGGCTTATTCAGTAAAGAAATAGCATTTTTTATATATATGAGCCCTAATGCTATTCTAACATTTGAGAAATCAGTACAGGTCACTTCAGAGAGAAACTATAACTATAAAATGTGATTAACCAGTTGTAAAGAAGTCCAATAATCCCAATAGTGTTATACTATTTAGGTCAGATATCAAGTTACCAGCACTGCCAAATCATTCATACTCTCCTGTGCAGTTAACTTTATTATCAGCCTGATCAATATTACACGGCTGGGACATTCCTTCACTATATACCTGAACAGAATTATTTTCCCAGCTATATTGTAATCAGATTATTTACTTTCAGAGGTCTGTAACTTTCTTTAGTTTCATGCCAAATTAAATCTAATTCTTTTTAAAGGTGAGTTGGGAGAATTAGCAACTCCATTCATTTTGAAAATGTTCATACTCCCTCTCTGGTGTTCTTCTGAGCTTCGCTGAGTGAAATTAGCTGGGAGATGAGTCCAGAAAGCTATGTTTACACATCCAAATACATTATTCTTCAAATATTGTAGAAGAGAGTGAAATGAAAGCTTTGCGAGATTAACAGAATAGCATTTACAGCATTGGGAGAAATGTATACAATCTGGTATATTTTAAGAGGTGGGTATTGATGTTCAATTTTCAGGGATTGTTGTTCGTAAGCAAGTAAGTTACACAAACTAGATAATAAGATGTTGCATCTTCAGAAACGTGGTTAGGCATAGATGACACAAATACCAGCATTTGTATATAACAATGACTCCTTTTCCTTCCCCTTTAGGCGATGATTGTAAGTTTTATGGATGTCTATCAACTTGCGTCCTCCAGAGTCTCTACACTAGAAAGAGAAATAGCTTCCCACCAGCACCACATTGCAGCTCTGAAATCAGAACTCCAAACAGCATGCCTTCGTGAAAATGAAAGCTTGAACTCAGTAAGTTTCTGCTTTTTTTAAAAAAAATCATTTTCTCTCCCCCCCCCCCCCCGAATTTTACTCTGCCACACAACTCTACAAAGTCCTGCTTTTGGGTGCATAACTGGGTTGCATTACAAAAAAAGTATTTTTTTATTTCTTACGTAGCTCTGCTGGAAAGATGGAGCATATAACATTATCTATAATTTGGCATTTGCTCTTCAAAGCAAATTGATCTCTACCCCTGTAAATGTTTTTATAGTTGAGGAAGAAACTGTTGAATTAATTTGTCACCCTTTTGTCCTGCTTGTGTGTAAGATTGCCAAATGAAAAATTAAAGGGTCACATCTCCTTTTTCTTTGGCAATGATTCCGGAGCACAGCGGTGGCGCTGTGGTCTAAACCACTGAGCCTAGGGCTTGCCGATCATAAGGTCGGCGGTTCGAATCCCCGCAATGGGGTGAGCTCCCATTGCTTGGTCCCAGCTCCTGCCAACCTAGCAGTTCAACAGCAAGTCAAAGTGCAAGTAGATAAATAGGTACTGCTCTGGCGGGAAGGTAAACGGTGTTTCCATGCGCTGCTCTGGTATGCTAGAAGCGGCTTAGTCATGCTGGCCACATGACCTGGAAGCTGTATGCCGGCTCCCTCGGCCAGTAAAGCGAGATGAGCGCCGCAACCCCAGAGTCGTCCGTGACTGGACCTAACAGCCAGGGGTCCCTTTACCTCCTATTAAGAAATACTGTATTTTTCCATGTATTAGACGAGGTTTTGTGACTCAAAAATCATGTCAAAAAACTGGGGTCGCCCTATACACGGATGGGGGGGGGGGAGCTGCGCACCAGCCAGTTGGTTGGCGGCCCGTGCTCTAGAGAGCGTTTCCTGCCCAGGGGAGCGGCTGCCCACTTTGCCAACCCCCAGTAATGGCCCCGCTGGGGTGATGGTATTGTGCAATTCCCCCTAAAAAAAACTCAACAACTTTGGGCCATCTCCCCTCATTTTCTTTAAATTTATTCCCCCCAAATAGGGAGCGCCTTATACATGGGGGCATCTTATACACGGAAAAATACGGTAATATTGTTAGTTATATAAACTAGTGAATTAAAGCGTGAATATTCTCCATAGACATCTATATTTTCAGTCATAGCATATTCTCTGCTAATGAAACATGGGGTTTCTCCTCCCCACCCCATACTATAAGATTTAATCCAATTTCAAGTCTAATTTAATCTCTGAAACATTATTGCCCACAAATAAAATAAGGCTAACAATGGGAGGAATCCTCACCTACCCGGTAGTGGGAAGGGCAGCTGAGGGTTGCTTGGACCTTGTGGATAACGGAAGGTAGAGGAGAAGGTCTCTCACCCAAGGCCTCCTTCTTGGGGTGGAAGAAGACGTTTCCACCAAGATCACTCATGTGCCCATCAGTCCCTCAGGGATGTTAGGGTATGAAAGTGGTGTGTTGGGGGCAGTTTGGAGGAGGCTGTGGATCAAAAGTTATTTTCTCTCCAAGTGAAACAATTGAGATGGGAAATAACAAGTACATGTTTGCAGAACAACTGCGGGTTCAAGATTTGCTCACCCCTGAACCAAACCACACTCTGTGGATAGACCTGGGGTCCAGACATTAAGACAAGCCACGGTTTAGCTAACAGGCCATGGATTCACACATGACTTCTTTAGCTTTTCAGGGTAAAAGTGTGGTGTGGTTGCATCTGTGCACTTTTGGAAGCCATCATCATGCAACACACATGCAAAATTTAGGATCAGGGTCCTAACCAGCCTAAAACTCTTTACGTATCTTTGGCATCTTGCTTGGTTTTACATATTGAACCCAGCACATTTTTTCAGATGTTCCTTTTTGTCTCCGTCTGAATATTTGTTGCGATTGCTACTGGTGCTTAAGTTGTGAACAAGGGAGCGGGCGCCGTGCCAAGTGCAGCCTGCTACTTGGGGAGCTGTTTTCCTCTGGCCAGAGAGAGCTTTGAGGAAAGTTCATTCTAACAAACTCTTTTGAAGTGTTGGGCTGGGGTTTGATCTGCAGAACGAAAAGCCTCTGAATCGTGCTTGATGAACTATCCAGATCCCACGTACAGGCACAAAGTGTAAGCATTGTATTAGTGCAGCTGCATGTTTTGGAATGCAAAACCTATCAAAACAAGAAAACGCCTGAGCCATATTACCCATCATTCTTAATTGATGGGTAATATTTGCATACATGATAGATAATTTGTACATAACTAAATAGGTCTAAGACTGTATGGGCTCCCAATTTTTTTTTAGAAAGCAGAACTCCAAAATTCCTTAAAAGGAGATGAATATAACACTTAGTTTAGCAACATTCATCTCAACTGATACTGTTTTAGTTTATGCCTATCTGTTATTTATTTATTTATTTATTTATACATACATACATACATACATACATACCCCACCAATCTGGCTGGGTTTCCCCAGCCACTGTGGGCAGCTTCCAGAAAAATATAAAAACATAATAAAACATCAAACATTAAAAACTTCCCTAAATAGAGTTGCCTTCAGATGTCTTCTAAAAGTTGTGTAGTTCTTTATCTCCTTGACATCTGATGGGAGGGCTTTCCATAGGGAGGGTGCCACCACTGAGAAGGCCCTCTGCCTGGTTCCCTGTTGGTCTTGTTTAATTCAGTGATTGCTTATTCAAATATTCCCAAGTTTGGCTTAGGAAAGAGTCCGGGCAACTCTTTTTTGCACCACACAGCTCAGAACCATACCTGTGATCATGTCGAAAAGAAACAATAAACTTGAACTTCATGGAATCATCGAATCTTTGAATTGTAGAGTTGGGAGGGACCACGAGGGCCATTGAGACCAACCCCCTGCAATGCAGGAATCTTTGGGGCTCAAACCCATGACCCTGAGATTAAGAGTCTCATGCTCAACTGACTGAGCTATGCATAGTTGTCGTTTAGTCGTGTCCGCCTCTTCGTAACCCCATGGACCAGAGCACGCCAGGCACTCCTGTCTTCCACTGCCTCTTGCAGTTTGGTCAGACTCATGTTGGTAGCTTCGAGAACACTGTCCAACCATCTCATCCTCTGTCGTCCCCTTCTTCTTGTGCCCTCCATCTTTCCCAAACATCAGGGTCTTTTCCAGAGAATCTTCTCTTCTCATGAGATGGCCAAAGTATTGGAGCCTCAGCTTCAGGATCTGTCCTTCCAGTGAGCACTCGGGGGTTATTTCCTTCAGAATGGATAGGTTTGATCTTGCAGTCCATGGGACTCTCAAGAGTCTCCTCCAGCACCATAATTCAAAAGCATCAATTCTTTGGCGATCAGCCTTCTTTATGCATGGCTATGCATGGCTGAAGCTGTATCATGATTGATATACCTAGAGGTATTGTGCACATTGTCCACATATTCTTCAAGGGTTGTCCTTCTGTGGAAGGCATGTTTTGCTTTCTGTTAACTAAACAACACCAACAACCCCAAAACACAACAGCAACCAAAAATAGTGGACAAATCCACCACTCCAGAGTATGATTGCCATCCACAATCCCACAGGAGGAACAGCTATTCCCATTCCTTGCATGAGGCCAGGAAAGCCCTGCTGTTGGCACTGGGAGATGAGGTTATTTCTGCAAACGTTAGGAGGTTTTAGTTTAGAATGCTGACGTTTTTGTGCACAAAGAACGAAAAAATGTCCACCTGGCCGCAGACAAAGAGTTATGCAAGTATATTGCATATTGGGAGGAATTCCCAGCAATTACTCAAACGTTTGGAATCTAGATAGTATCGCAAAAGAGAGGGGAAACGGGCGAAAAAGAATTAGGAGGAGGATTGAGTGAGAGAACCTGAGGAGACGCAGGGATTGCATGCATGAAGAGGGGAGGGGAATTTTCCGGGGTCAGGAGGAGAGCTTCAGATCAAGGGGTCGGGGAAGAATTATGAACCTCAGGAGAAGATGGTTGCAAGTGAGATAACAGCTGGACAAAGAGCTGGGCTGTCATCCTACCACTGGAAATATCAAGAGTTGTTGCTTTTGGATGCATATCTCCACTAATGTCGCAAACCAACCACCGCTTGTGTCATTAATGCTTTTATGCGGTTTTGTGTGTGGTATTTATCTCATTTGTTTCCATGAGGTGTCATTGTGATGAAATGCCACAATTCAGTAGACTTTTGAACAGGCAGTCTGAGAACGTTTGGGGGAAAACAATGTTGTTATGAATCATAGACCTGAGGGCCTTCCCAGATAGTTTTGAGCACAGCGAAGTTTTACTCATTTCTTGTCGGGATCCTGACACATCTCTTCTGCACAGCTCTTTGGTCATAGGGACATTGCATTTCCCCAGGAACTGCAATGCTAAGTGCTGGGAAATTGCTCCCTCCCCCCTAGCGAGGCGTCTTTTGCAATTGCTACTGGAGTGTGACTTTGTATATGAGTAAATGGCAGATGCTCCACAAAGCTGGAATAACAAGAAGAAAATCACAAAGGCTTATTAAAAGTCCTGTTCTGGAGGGTAGAACTCGAACCAATGGCTTCAATTACAGCTGTACCTTGGAAGTCGAACGGAATCCGTTTCGGTAGTCCGTTCAACTTCCAAAACGTTCAGAAACCAAAGCGTGGCTTCTGATTAGCTGCAGGAAGCTCCTGCAGCCAATCAGAAGCCGCCTCGGACATTTGGCTTCCAAAAAAATGTTCAAAAACCGGAACACAAAACCAGGTTTTGATCGTTCGGGAGCCGATTTGTTCGACAACTAAGGCGTTCGACAACCAAGGTACAACTGTACAAGAAAGGAGAGTCTGACCCAACATCAGGAGGAACTTTCTGGCAGCAAGAGCTGTTTGATAATGGAACGGTCTCCTTTGTGCTGGTCCCGTGGCTTACCCATAAGGCGAGGTCGAAGTCCGGTCCGTGGTCAGAGTTGCAACGAAAGGCAGTCCATAATAATTGAAGCTGGGTGCAGGGCAGGGAGGCAGGTGAAGTCAGGAACAGGTAGGCAAGCAGGGAACCAGGGCGGGTCAGGAACTCAAGCAGGAAAGCAGGACAGGTTTCAAGCAGGAACACTGGCAGGAACTGGCAACCAACAATGTTGCTCCTGCAACTTGGGGCTGGGGCTGGCCGGCTTTTATCTGCCCCGAGGCATAGGGCGGCCCCGATCCTCTGGTGACTCGCCTCTCCTGGCTTGGAGGCGAGCACTCCTCCTGCCGGAACTCAGTTCCCTTCGCCTCTCTGCCCTGAGCCTCCGCAGCTCAGGGGAGGCTGGAGGGTTACTGGACCCAGAGGCAACCTCAGCTTCCCCTGACGGGGCTGGGAGTGGAGCACCTGCAGGCAATGGGTCCTCCATCCCATCAGGAGCCAGAGCCGACTCAGCCGATGCCTGCACCTGAGGATCCAGCACAGGTGAGGACCCTTCAGACTCAGGCCCTAGCCCCGGCTCTGCTGGTTCTGGAGGCGGGGAATCCTGTGCAGGCTGGGATCCCTCAGGTTCAGCATCTGAGTCTGAATCCCAGGCCATCACACCCTTCCTTGGAGGTTTTAAAGCAGAGGTTGGGTGGCCACCAGTCATGGATGTTTTAGCTGAGATTCCTGCATTGCAGGGGGTTGGACTAGATGACCCTCGGCTCCCTTCCAACTCTACAATTCCATGATTCCATCTGTCAAGCAGAAATGCTTCCACTGGCGGAACTGTAGCATTAGCCTGTCGCTGAATTCCTCCCATACAGCTTTCCAGCCAGGAAAGCAAGCAAAAGGCGTTATTATAGTTCAAGGACATATTTCAACTGGGCAGAAGCCCTCATGGACTGTGTGGCACATGGTCAATGAGGAGTGCAGCTTGGGGGAGAATCCAGAGGGCTAGATAGAGTGGCAGCGGGTGTTTGGCCTACAGTATCGAAATTCCCCACCCCTATTTCTTCCGACTTCATCGTCAAAAATTGGGATTGAGAAATGCATTTGCTTCTGTTTGTAATGCTATTGTCAAGCAGGAAGAGGAGAAGTGATGAAATTTTGCAATAAGTTTCCTCCAGATCCTGGACTTTATCAAAATCTGCAGCCCCTCACTCAGCTTCACCCCACCTCAAACACGATAGACATCTTTAGGATAGTGCAGGTTCCGGATCCGCCACTGGAAGCTGTTCTTAGTGTCTTTGCGCATAAAGATAGCCTAGAGAAAAGGCACATTTCAGTTATCCTGCGTCACTCAGATGGAATAGATAGCAGTGGGGACAAGCAGCAACAGAATAATGTGACAACATATTTTCCTGCTTTGTGTGTGTGTGTGTGTGTGTGTGTGTGTGTGTGTGTGTAAAATTATTTCCTCTTCTATATGAAGTTGTGTTTTTTGCTATTCCATGTATGCTAGGCATGTGAACTTTTACCTTGTCAAGCTATCGTAGCATATTTGAAAATTGTAGTAATTTGATTAAAACGTTGCCTATAAGGCAAAGGGGCGAGTTAATAGAATCCATATGCAATTAAAATGCAGAACTAAGCGTAATCAGACCCCAGTGACTAGGGCTTTCGTAGTGATAGTCTTACCATGGCCTCTGAGGTTGAAAGTTTATGTTTAAAGTTCCCCATTGCAGCAGTTCCACAGAGCATGGGCGAGGTGACAGTTCAGTGTGACCAGGGCATACCAGGTAGGTAAGTCATAACAAGCGCTAACCAGCTTCTAGATCAGGGGTCAGCAACCTTTTTCAGCCGTGGGCCTGTCCACCATCCCTCAGATCACATGGTGGGCCGGACTATATTTTGAAAAAAAATAATGAACGAATTGCTATGCCCCACAAATAACCCAGGGATGCATTTTAAATAAAAGGACACATTCTACTCATGTAAAACCCTACTTGCCCGCGGACTGAGTCTCGCCAGAGTGGTGCATGCTCTGGTTATCTCTCGTTTGGATTACTGCAATGCGCTCTATGTGGGGCTACCTTTGAAGGTGACCCGGAAACTACAACTAATCCAGAATGTGGTAGCTAGACTGGTGACTGGGAGCGGCCACCGAGACCACATAACACCAGTCTTGAAAGACCTACATTGGGTCCCAGTACGTTTCCGAGCACAATTCAAAGTGTTGGTGCTGACCGTTAAAGCCCTAAATGGCTTTGGTCCAATATACCTGAAGGAGCGTCTCCACCCCCACCGTTCAGCCCGGACACTGAGGTCCAGTGCCGAGGGCCTTCTGGCGGTTCCCTCACTGCGAGAAGCCAAGTTACAGGGAACCAGGCAGAGGGCCTACTCGATAGTGGCACCTGCCCTGGGGAACGCCCTCCCACCAGATGTCAAAGAGAACAACGACCAGACTTTTAGAAGACATCTGAAGGTAGCCCTGTTTAGGGAAGCTGTTAATGTATGATGGATTATTGTATTTTAGTATTTTGTTGGAAGCCGCCCAGAATGGCTAGGGAAACCCAGCCAGATGGGCGGGGTATAAATAATAAATTATTATTATTATATCATTATTAAAAACAGGCTGATTCCCGGACCGTCTGTGGGCTGGATTGAGAAGGCGATTGGGCCGGATCCAGCCCACGGGCCTTAGGTTGCCTACCCCTGCTCTAGATACTAAAGGGATTGTAGGTACCTCTCCCTTTTAGCAGGTGGTGTCGCATGCAAAACACTTTGGGTTTGCTTCTTAAAGAAGTGCACTCAGCAGCGCTTCTCTTCTATAAATACTTCGAGATGACGGGTCTTGCTGTGGGAACATTGCGAGGGCCTTTTATATCTTTTTATAAAAACAACACAGCTATTTGATTCGTGTGAATTCATGTCAGAGGAATCACCTGACAGCCGGAGACTCGACTCTGCGCACCGAGTCCCAAAAAGGGTTTGCTTTTTCTTCCCCACTCCCCTCCCCCATTTTTTTTTATTTTTTTACCGAATTCGAAGGAAAGCAACCCAAAACTTATTTTCTCTGGACAAGCTTTAAGAGTCAACATCCTGTGTTGGAGTTCTCTAATCATCACCAGCACAATTTACAATCGGAACACACAGAGAGCCGTTTCAGACCAGCTCATCTGTTTATCTTGGCAGAGGCCCGTATTCTCACTGCGCGCAGCTGCCACCCGAGAGACGGGGGACTCGGTGCACGGCCGAAGGAGGGCGGGTTGCAAGTTGGTCAAGACGTGAACACATAGGCCTGCTTCATTTCAACAGATGCACCCTGCTTCCCTCTCCAAATAGTATTTTCTTTTTACTGCCTCTTTTAAAACACACACTCACACACACAGACCGAAATTAAATGAGGACCTCTCGTGAGCCACTGCGCTCCAGGCATAAGAAATTATAATGTCTGGCTTCCAGAAACTGTCCCGTCAAAATGTGCTTCTGATTAGGTGGCTTAATTACAGCTGTGAAAACAATGTTGATTTAGGCCTCTAGGTTCCAGAGCATGTCAGCCGCTATTAGCTAGCCTTGGACTGATGCCACCATTCTCAAACTCTGCACCGCGAAAGTCACACACTGCCTTGACAACTTTTTATAAAGGTGGAAAGGTTGCCAGGAGCAAGACACTTATGCAAAAATATTTTTCGTTGTGCAAATTCCAAATGTGACACAATTGATAGAGATGGAATGGACAGGTCCTGTTGGGCTCCACCGAGGCCCAAACTCCCAGGTTTTCCCACCAAATATCCCCATTTTAATAAAGTTTTTATAAACTTTGACTGACATAATGCTTAATTTTAATTCCTTTAATTCAGTTTTAGTCCAAATCCAGCATGTTGGTTTAACCACACAGTTTTATTGCATCTAAATTTTCCTGACAGTTTCATTTGCTGTCGGGAAATAAAATTGCCATTTTTGCAACATGGGAAATAATGGCTAGTTTCAAATCCAATATGTTTGAAACTTCCTTTGCCTCAAGCAGGTTAAGGCACACACTTAAACTTACTTTTTTGGAGGGCAGTGGGAGAAAGCTCATTAAATAGTTTTAATATTTTAATATAAGTAACACTTTTCTCAGTGGGAACTCTTATTATTAGACTTATGTATTTACACCTGCAGATAAGTAAAGTTTAGAGTAACATACTGCTTCCTTATTTTAAATGTCCCAATGTAGCTTCACTTTTGCAAGAGAAAATTTGAGGTGGTCAAACTTGTTTTGTGGTAATATTTGAAGGAGAACCCAGTTCTGTTACTGAGATGATACAGGGAGTTGATGTATTTAGCAAGCTAGATCTGTTGAAATTACCTCAGCGAGATGAAGGATGCTAAACTACAAAGGATGCCTTAACTGATTTTGGATTTTAACATATATGGATAGGGAAGCTGAGTACATTTGGTACGTTTCCACAGATTCTTTACAGAAGACTAGAAATAAAGTTGTTTTAAGTACCAGCAAGCTATGTTCCCATCTGCCTGTGAGCAACCTAATAACATTATTTGGACTGATCACAATTTCTGAGCGGTCTTAAAACATGTTGCATTGTATTTGATGGGGGGGGAACTATGTTCAGCGTATAACACCTCGTTTATGGGATTTGAACTGGTTGTCCATCCCATAACATAAATACCACTGTCTCCCAGCAGCAGCAGCACCTAGTATTGGCCTTCCAGGTAGGAATGAAAGCACTGAAGCACAGAGGGGAGTATCAATGGCTAATAGTTATTGCAATCTTCTGAGTCTAAGGAAGCCATGCCACCATGTCCTTCAAAGGCAGCTGGGACCATTTTTTTCTCACTAGGAGACATTCACTGTCTCCTGGTCTCCTGGACCCAGCTATCCAGTCCCGTCCTGCTAGGTGTTACGAGCCAAGAAGCCAAGGATTGAACAAACAGCTGGGAGGCCAGACTTCTCCTTGTCCATGTCCTGAAGCCATAATAACTGAAAGTCATCTAATAAAATAGGAATAGGCAGCGCTCTAAACATGTCCTTAGGCCGAGCTGTCAAAACAGTTATATCC
The DNA here is from genome assembly GCA_034641385.1 of Darevskia mixta. Classification (NCBI taxonomy): domain Eukaryota; kingdom Metazoa; phylum Chordata; class Lepidosauria; order Squamata; family Lacertidae; genus Darevskia; species Darevskia mixta. The sequence goes on from JAWWNH010000017.1 coordinate 22,140,684, forward strand.
AAGTTGCTGCAGATGCGTGTTATTTTACTCTAAAGGTGCTTTGTAAACATGTCACAACATGCCTCCAAGGGTTTTTTTAAACATTGCCTTGCATGCCATGTTGGAAAAAGTCCCCAAGGCACTCAAAGAACTTCACCGGACTGTACTCCATAAAATCAGTGATAGAGGATGAGCATTGCACTGTTTTCTGCCACTTGCATTCCAGCTTTCCTGCTTTACAGCCACCAGTATCCAGGTAAACCATGGGACTAACTGAACTCTGCATTATGGGATATTATGTCCTTCCCTGCTGAAAAAGCATAAAATGAGGTGCCAGGGTGAGCCTCTCTGGGGACGACATTCCAGAGTTGGGGCACCACCCTTAAATGGTCAGCCTTCTGTAGCAGCCCCTGCACCTCACCTGGTCAAGTGGCCATGCAGAAATGACTTCCTGGTGAATGTTCTGAAAAGGAAGGTTGCCAAAAGGGCAGACTTTTGTGCTAATGAAAGTAGATAGTGCTGTTTTCTTGGGAGAAAAGCGATGACAAACCTAGACAGCATCTTAAAAAGCAGAGACATCACCTTGCCGACAAAGGTCCATATAGTTAAAGCTATAGTTTTCCCAGTAGTGATGTATGGAAGTGAGAGCTGGACCATAAAGAAGGCTGATCGCCGAAGAATTGATGCTTTTGAATTATGGTGCTAGAGGAGACTCTTGAGAGTCACATGGACTGCAAGAAGATCAAACCGATCCATTCTGAAGGAAATCAGCCCGGAGTGCTCACTGGAAGGACAGATCCTGAAGCTGAGGCTCCAAGACTTTGGCCACCTCATGAGAAGAGAAGATTCCCTGGGAAAGACCCTGATGTTGGGAAAGATGGAGGGCACAAGGAGAAGGGGACAACAGATGGTTGGACAGTGTTCTCGAAGCTACCATCATGAGTCTGACCAAACTGCGGGAGGCAGTGGAAGACAGGAGTGCCTGGCGTGCTCTGGTCCATGGGGTCACGAAGAGTCGGACACGACTAAACAACTAAAGAACAACAAACTTGGGTAGCTTTTCTTTCTATTCATTTATTAGTTTTCATTGGCAGTGAGAGAGGTTGGGGGGCCCAGGGCATGGTTGCTTGCCTGCAGTGAGTTTTGATTGCATGTGTGAGGGGGCAACCCAGTCAGTTGGGCGGCATATAAATACAATTATTATTATTATTATTATTATTATTATTATTATTATTATTATTAAAATTGGTTCGTACAGTGACCCTCTTCCTGCACAGTGTCAGCATACTATTTCATATCTCAGCAGCTAGCATCGGGTACACTCTGGTCATCAACTGCTATTCCATCCCACGGCAAAGTCCCTAGCATTTTGTGGGTCATGTTGTATTTTGCCGATGTAACTAAGAGGAACTTGCTTATTGAAAATTAACACAGATACCTAGCTTTAGTCAAATAATATCTTGCAAACAAACAAAAGTGATTTGAGGTTTTCTTCCTGGACATAATTTTTCTTTGGATTTTACCACAATAGAATAGAACAGAATAACGTCATCACGTTTCATTAGAGTAGTGGCACAATTCACGGGCAAGTGAGCCAGGTGTCTTAGTCTTCTGTGCTCTTTGCTCTGACCATTGTACCTGCCTTTTTCCAATCTGCCTCCGTCCCATTTGTCTCCAAGTGACAGTGTCTGACACGCCACAATACAAAGATCCGACAACACTGCCTAGGCTGCAGTGGGAATGAAAAGCTTGTAAGAAGCGGGAAAGCTGTTGTGTTGAGAACTGGATCAGGATGTTTAACCCCGAGTAGAAAGTTTTTAAGAAAGAATAGAGCCGAGAACATAATTGAGCTGGTTTTGCAGAAGAAAAGACTATTCTGTACAAAGGTAGATAAATTTACTTCTTTCTGGTGTCAAGGACTTTTACTTAGGCATTTCCTCCTTCCTTTTGAAGAAGCTATTTCAAGATAGAGGGCTAGAAGCATCCATTATTCAGCGCTAAACTGTGGGTTAAACACAAAAGAAAGTAAAATTTGTTCTGGGGTTATGAATCAACGGAGACGTTTTTGTAAGAAGTTAAAGCCTAGTTAGGCTGCCAAAAGACTCTGGTTCATGTACTCAGATGACACCTGAATTGAGCTAATCCAAATGACCTATCCATGCTAATACTACCTTGACTCCTTCCTCCTTTTTCTATGTCTCAATAAAGTCAGAACATACAGAACATAGCCAAGCACTCCCCATTTCGCCAGACTTCGTTTTCTGGGTCACTGCAGAAATGTGTGAGGGCCACTTTATGTGTTGCAGCAAAAGACAGATCCTTGAACTTCCACTATGGCTCAGTTTCACCTTTTAATTAGTGTCGGAAGAGTTTTTGCAGAGTACGAATGTACCGAAGTCCAGCACTCATCTGAGGCCCTGTGTGTGTGTGTGTGTGTGTGTGTGTGTGTGCGCGCGCGCATGTTCTGGGCGTGCAAATGCTCTTTGAACATATTAGCCAACTCACATTTGATCTGGTGGTAGTGTTGGACCCACCCTTTGCTGTAAAAAGTGCCTACAACTGAGTTCAGATGCTCCAGTCTCTGGCTCATTTCTGCTAAAAACCGGGTGTTGCTGTGAGCACTTTTTGCACAAACAAGAAGTGATGTACACTGCTCCAGCTCCTGAAAAATATCTAGTATTTATCACAGATGCTGGTGATAACCACGGAACCTATGACTCTCAGTAGATTACTCACTCATTTCAGATTGAGGACTCTGAACCCCAAGTGACCATACAGGACCCACTTTTATAATCTGTCAAGCCGTTCCCCTCTGGTTTTTTCTCACCCCGTCCTTTTGTTGGGTTTTTTTATGTCGATGATCAAATTATACCTGAGCTGGTCTGATGTCAATACTGTCTGTTGAAGAAACAGGTGCCGGTGTTTTGTTCTTAATTGCCCAAAGCATGGGCGTTACTCTGTGTATATAAGGCTCTGCTGCAAAGCAGTTAGTGCTCCCAGCTTTTGTGTTTAGTTGGGAGTTTGTGGGAGTGTTTGGGGTTGGGAATGTGAAAGTGTGAGTTCACTGATAAAGCGCGTTTGGATTAGTTTAAAAAGAGTATTTAAGAGAAGGCTAGCAGCTAACAAGGAGTTCTGGTTTCATTTACTTAGAATTAAAGTCCAGGTTAGAACGTTTTTTTTTACTCCTGGTGGCGTGTTTCAGCCAAGTCAGTTTCTGTTGCATTTATTTTTCTTTTAACCCTGCTAGAAGCGTACTTTAATGGGCCACTGTTAACTGGGGTGTACGTTTTTCTTATGCACCTCTGTTCAGTACCCAGTTATTTTTCCTATTTGTTGTTGTTCAGTCGTTCAGTCGTGTCCGACTCTTCGTGACCCCATGGACCAGAGCACGCCAGGCACGCCTATCCTTCACTGCCTCTCGCAGTTTGGCCAAACTCATGTTAGTAGCTTCGAGAACACTGTCCAACCATCTCATCTTCTGTCGTCCCCTTCTCCTTGTGCCCTCAATCTTTCCCAGCATCAGGGTCTTTTCTAGGGAGTCTTCTCTTCTCATGAGGTGGCCAAAGTACTGGAGCCTCAACTTCAGGATCTGTCCTTCTAGTGAGCACTCAGGGCTGATTTCTTTAAGAATGGATAGGTTTGATCTTCTTGCAGTCCATGGGACTCTCAAGAGTCTCCTCCAGCACCATAATTCAAAAGCATCAATTCTTCGGCGATCAGCCTTCTTTATGGTCCAGCTCTCACTTCCGTACATTACTACTGGGAAAACCATAGCTTTAACTATACGGACCTTTGTTGGCAAGGTGATGTCTTTGCTTTTTAAGATGCTGTCTAGGTTTGTCATTGCTTTTCTCCCAAGAAGCAGGCGTCTTTTAATTTCGTGACTGCTGTCACCATCTGCAGTGATCATGGAACCCAAGAAAGTGAAATCTCTCACTGCCTCCATTTCTTCCCCTTCTATTTGCCAGGAGGTGATGGGACCAGTGGCCAAGATCTTAGTTTTTTTGATGTTGAGCTTCAGACCATATTTTGCGCTCTCCTCTTTCACCCTCATTAAAAGGTTCTTTAATTCCTCCTCACTTTCTGCCATCAAGGTTGTATCATCAGCATATCTGAGGTTGTTGATATTTCTTCCGGCAATCTTAATTCCGGTTTGGGCTTCATCCAGTCCAGCCTTTCGCATGATGAATTCTGCATATAAGTTAAATAAGCAGGGAGACAATATACAGCCTTGTCGTACTCCTTTCCCAATTTTGAACCAATCAGTTATTCCATATCCAGTTCTAACTGTAGCTTCTTGTCCCACATAGAGGTTTCTCAGGAGATGGATGAGGTGATCAGGCACTCCCATTTCTTTAAGAACTTGCCATAGTTTGCTGTGGTCAACACAGTCAAAAGCTTTTGCGTAGTCAATGAAGCAGAAGTAGATGTTTTTCTGGAACTCTCTAGCTTTCTCCATAATCCAGCGCATGTTTGCAATTTGGTCTCTGGTTCCTCTGCCCCTTCGAAATCCAGCTTGCACTTCTGGGAGTTCTCGGTCCACATACTGCTTAAGCCTGCCTTGTAGAATTTTTAGCAGAACCTTGCTAGCGTGTGAAATGAGTGCAATTGTGCGGTAGTTGGAGCATTCTTTGGCACTGCCCTTCTTTGGGATTGGGATATAGACTGATCTTCTCCAATCCTCTGGCCACTGCTGAGTTTTCCAAACTTGCTGGCATATTGAGTGTAGCACCTTAACAGCATCATCTTTTAAAATTTTAAATAGTTCAGCTGGAATATCATCACTTCCACTGGCCTTGTTGTTAGCAAGGCTTTCTAAGGCCCATTTGACTTCACTCTCTAGGATGTCTGGCTCAAGGTCAGCAACCACACTACCTGGGGTGTATGAGACCTCCATATCTTTCTGGTATAATTCCTCTGTGTATTCTTGCCACCTCTTCTTGATGTCTTCTGCTTCTGTTAGGTCCTTTCCACTTTTGTTCTTAATTGTGGTAATCTTTGTACGAAATGTTCCTTTCATATCTCCAATTTTCTTGAACAGATCTCTGGTTTTTCCCATTCTGTTGTTTTCCTCTATTTCTTTGCATTGCTCGTTTAAAAAGGCCCTCTTGTCTCTCCTTGCTATTTTTTGGAAGTCTGCATTCAATTTCCTGTATCTTTCACTATTTCCCTCGCATTTTGCTTGCCTTCTCTCCCCCGCTATTTGTAAGGCCTCATTTGACAGCCACTTTGCTTTCTTGCATTTCTTTTTCATTGGGATGGTTTTCGTTGCTGCCTCCTGTATAATATTACGAGCCTCCATCCACAGTTCTTCAGGCACTCTATCCACCAAATCTAAATCCTTAAACCTGTTCTTCACTTCAACTGTGTATTCATAAGGAATTTGATTTAGATTGTATCTTACTGGCCCAGTGGTTTTTCCTACTTTCTTCAGTTTAAGCTGGAATTTTGCTATAAGAAGCTGATGATCTGAGCCACAGTCAGCTCCAGGTCTTGTTTTTGCTGAGTGTATAGAGCTCCTCCATCTTTGGCTGCACAGAATATAATCAATCTGATTTCGGTGTTGCCCATCTGGTGATGTCCATGTGTAGAGTCGTCTCTTGTGTTGTTGGAAAAGAGTGTTTGTGATGACCAGCTTGTTCTCTTGACAGAACTCTATTAGCCTTTGCCCTGCTTCATTTTGAACTCCAAGGCCAAACTTGCCAGTTGTTCCTTTTATCTCTTGACTCCCTACTTTAGCATTCCAATCCCCTATAATGAGAAGAACATCCTTCCTTGGTGTCATTTCTATAAGGTGTTGTAAGTCTTCATAGAATTGGTCAACTTCAGTTTCTTCAGCACTGGTAGTTGGTGCATAAACTTGGATTACTGTGATGTTAAAAGGTCTGCCTTGGATGCGTATCGAGATCATTCTATCGTTTTTGAGATTGCATCCCAGTACAGCTTTCGCCACTCTTTTGTTGACTATGAGGGCCACTCCATTTCTTTTACGGGATTCCTGCCCACAGTAGTAGATATGATAGTCATCCGAACTGAATTCGCCCATTCCCGTCCATTTTAGTTCACTGATGCCCAGGATGTCAATGTTTATTCTTGCCATCTCATTTTTTACCACATCCAGCTTACCAAGGTTCATGGTTCTTACATTCCAGGTTCCTATGCAATACTTTTCTTTACAGCATTGGACTTTCCTTTCGCTTCCAGGCATATCCGCAACTGAGCGTCCTTTCGGGTTTGGCCCAGCCGCTTCATCAGCTCTGAATCTACTTGTACTTGTCCTCCGCTCTTCCCCAGTAGCATGTTGGACGCCTTCCGACCTGAGGGGCTCATCTTCCAGCGTCATATCTTTTATATGCCTGTTGTCTTTGTCCATGAGGTTTTCTTGGCAGGGATACTGGAGTGGCTTGCCAGTTCCTTCTCCAGGTGGATCACATTTGGTCCAAACTCTCCACTACGACCTGTCCATCTTGACCTGTCCATAGCTTCCCTGAGTAATTCAAGCCCCTTCGCCACGACAAGGCAGTGATCCATGAAGGGGTTTTTTTCCTATTACCTTCCTCTTATACAAACTTCAAAGAAACGAAGAAAATAGTGGTGGTGTCATCACTCTTGCAACCTACCTTGGGACAAGGTGCGACCCCATTGTCATGCTTGCTATTTGAAGAGCAGCTATTTAGTTTAGCCTTCAAGCCCTAAAACAGCATAGCCTGCAACAGAGATGGGCAGCTGGTGGCCTTCCAAATGTTGTCGGACTCTAACTCCTGTAAGCTCTGGGCATTTCATTCCACTTTTAATTTGTATACCACCTTTCTATATTACTACACACAAGGCAGTTCACAAGCTGAAGAAACAACAAAATAGACGGCCAAGATCACACACGGAATAACTATCTGATCCAATGAAAAAAGCCACAACGACTTTAAAATAAACAAGTTGTATCAAATAAAGCAATATTCAACAATCCATTAGAATATAATAGTAAACGGTAGAATTAAATATCAGCAAATAATAGTTAAACCGTTTATGCTTACCAATTACAGTAAGGCGTTACTAATAAAAATACAGTGGGACCTCGACTTACAATGATAATGCGTTCCGACGCAATTTTCGTAAGTTGAAAACATTCGTAAGTCGAATCCCCATAGGAATGCATTGAGTGAAAAAATTCGTAAGTCGAAAATTCGTAAGTCGAAAAATCCTATTAAAGCGACCGCGACTTATATTCGTAAGTCGAAAAATTCGGTTGCGGCAGCCATTTTGTTTCTCCCGGAAGTCATTCGTAAGTCGAAAAACACGTAAGTCGAATTGCTCGTAAGTCGATATCAGGGGCTGGCCGGGTTCCGAGGCACTGCCTGAGGACACAGCTGGCCAAGATAGGGCACAGCTAACGCCCGAGGAGTTATTGAGGGTGTGGGACCAGGAACAGGCACAGCCCCTGCCAACACCAGAGGCGGTAATGAGGGAATGGGGGGAGTCCCCAGCCGGGGCTCCAGTGCAGCCAATGGGAGGAGATCAGGAAGTGGAGATCCGGGAGGAGACGAGGCTCGAAGAGCCTGCCAGAGCATCGGATGCAACCAGCATGGAGGAGGAAAGTGAAAGGGATGAGGCCGGCGCCGCCCAGCCCCGGTCCAGAGGGCGGAAGCGAAAGGAGGGGAGGCGGCGCCTAGGATTCCCGAAGCTTTTATGCTGGGGGCGGAGCCAAAAGGCGGTACTTCGAGGATCTGAGCCAGAGGAGTCGGATGATGAACTGTGACACTTATAAAGTTTGATGCTGTAAATAAAGCTATTAGTTGAATAGACTCTGTCTATGGATGCTTGCTCTTGAGGAGGACACACATCCCTCTCACAGTCGAGGTCCCACTGTAGTGGCAAGTCACAGTGCTTTGTTGTTGTTCAGTCGTTCAGTCGTGTCCAACTCTTCGTAACCCCATGGACCAGAGCACGCCAGGCACGCCTATCCTTCACTGCCTCTCGCAGTTTGGCCAAAAATGCTTAAAATGCTTAAAATGCTCACAGTGCTTAAAATACCACAAAGGATACAAAACCATGGGAAAGGGTCAAATTGGGAAACAAGTGCACACAACTTATAAAATTATTTTTGTATTATAAAAGTATTTGGTCAATAGCAAGGGATTATGGGAGTTGAAGTCTAACAACATCTGGAGGGCCACCAGTAAATTATCTCTGATAGCTTTCACAAACTCCTCTTGAAATCCTCTAGGGAAGACTATTTCATGGCTCTGTTGCAAGTGCTATCGCTGAAGCATTTTTGTAGTTGAAGATGTTCTGGCTTCTACACTATGCATAAGTATTAGGGTGTGTGCTTTATGTTTCTCAACTGAGCCATTGTTTTGTGCTGGAAATCCAAGTGGAATAATATGAAAATACTTGGAAATATTTGTGAGGGTGTGATGCAGAAGACAGGAAGTTCAAAGGGTACAAAAGTTTAATATTCTATTATTAGACAACTGTTTTGGTCCTTTGATTGCTGACAAGTTTCAGGACTGTTGAACTGGCAGTTAACATCTTCATGTTTGTTTTATTGAGCTTGTACATTTGGATCACCATTCTTAAAACCAGCAATTGTGCTTTTTCTTAATGTTCCCGTTTCCTGTTTTTGTGTAGAACTCATTTGAAGAAAGTTTTCGAAACCATACTGCTTCTCAAAGGCCAGAAATGTTGACCTATAGCAGTGATGGCTAACCTTGACACTCCAGATGTTTTGGAACTACAACTCCCATCATCCCTAGCTAACAGGACCAGTGGTCAGGGATGATGGGAGTTGTAGTCCCAAAACATCTGGAGTGTCAAGGTTAGCCATCACTGACCTATAGGGTAGGACTCGAACCAAATGCTTCAAGTTACAGGAAAGGAGATTCCGACAAAACACATGGGACAAACTTTCTTTGATTCTAAGTGCTAGATACGTACTCTGAAGAAAAAAGAAATAGGGATCCAGAGATTATGGGGAGGGGGGGCCTGGGGTTGCTTCCTTTGTGCCCCCCTGTGAATAACCATGCTGCTGCTGCTGCTTTGGCGATCCCTCGTAGCCGACTAAGATTGTCTTCCATAAACACAGTTTTAACAATGAGTCCGTAAGTGACTGTGGAGGCCAATTCTGGATCCACACGTCCTTCCACAGTGGGGACATTGGTTTCCGGGCGGGAGTTGATCACGGTGTGGATTTGCCAAGTGTGCCTTCCTCTTAGCACGTTTCTCCCTTGCGTCCCGAGTTCGAGTGTCTTCCAAGCCCATGACACCTTTGGTAAAGGCTGTTCTCCAACTGGAGCGCTCGCAGGCCAGTGTTTACCAGTTGTTGCTGTTTATACTACATTTTTAAAATTTGCCTTGAGACAGTCTTGCACATAACATATAGCTTGTCTCTGCATTTCCAAAGCTGGGCCTTTAAACCCAACTGTGTGTTCAAGGGACAAGCGAATCTGAATTAAGGAGCAGGTTCTGCTGTTGACCATGATTCCCCAACTAGCTTCACCTGATCCAGAAGCAGCTTCCCAGCTGGAAGGCACTCATGGTAGAAAGCCACACCTGCCTATGAGCTTGGTCACCGTCTCTTGGTCTGACCTACCTTACAAGGTTGGTGTATGGAAGGGAAGCTAAGAGCCACATAAGATACCACAAGGTACTTGGAGGAAAACCACATTATAAATGCCTATATCTCTTTGTCTACCTCTGCATTTGCATCATTCCGCAGAGCCTTTTGCACGCATTCTTTCCTCTCTCTTTCTCTCTTGTATACAGATTTTACATTCCTATAAAAGGCGGGGGTGGGTGGGGACAATTTCTTCTTAGAATGCTCATTCCCTTAGGATGCAATTGGCATGCGGAAAACATTGATTTTCGTTTGCTTAGTGACTCTCGGCTTGTATGGCCGTTTTGGGGAAAGTGATTTTCCAGTGTCAGTACCAATCCACGGCTGATTGGTATATATACATAGTTTTTTCCCTTGAATTATTAGGTTTTTATTTAGGTGCAGCCAGAAGTATAACTGTATATATGAATGAGGCCAGAAACAATAGAAGCTGTAACCTTAGCCCAGCCACACTCAAATTGTTTATAACTGATAAGCTTGATTTCTTGCCCAGTTTGCATAATTTGAAGCTTGCATGCCTGTTAGACATCAACTGAAATTGAGCCTAGAGTATGACCCTTTCCCCCCTCCTAGTTATTCATATAACAATTAAGGGTCCGTTCCCCCCCCGCACTCTCATTGCAGTGCCTTTTCAAAATAAATTCACTTTTCTGTTTAATTTCTGATTCTATAAAACTCACAAGTGATTGGTATTGCTCATAAACTGCTTGCACCAGGAGGAGGAGGAGGAGGAGAAGCAAAGGTCAGAACTGCAGCACCAAACCAAAAACTCTCTGTGTGTAAAATCTAAGTCAGATCGAAAGGTATTTTAAAAGCAGCTAACTTTTATGAGGATACTCAAGTGTACTTCGTTGAGTTAGGAATTCTAGTGTCTTCCCCACCTGGTACTAGAATTTTGGATTGGATTTCATACAGAGCAACATTTTGGGATTTTCTCATAAAGCCATTTGCTGATTTTATTGCTTTTATAAAGGGTACATTTACGGAATGTAGCACCTTCTCAGATTATTATTTTTTTAAAGCTAGCTGCTTTGTTTGTTTTAATCCAACAAAATGCATGACCCATTTTTTTTTAAATGAGTGAACCTCAGGGATGTTGAATTTGGATAATGCACCCAGTGTCTGAACAGCAATTCCGAAGAGTTTCTGAAATCCCCGTGGGATGCTCTTTTGCAAATGTTACATTGCCGTCACATCAAGAAGTGTTATCTACATACAACAGCGGTTTATCAAGGGCACGATGTGTCTAGCATTGTTCATTTTCCCCGGAGGTTTTTTTTTTTTTTTTTTTTTACAAGACGGCGTAGTTCTGATATGAAATCAGTGCTAAACATTGGTAGTTTGAGCAAGGGAAGGGGATTTGCTCTCTTGAGAGTGCCTGGCATGATAGCGCGTACAGCTTGTAATCTCACAACACTGGCAGAAAGATGTTTTGAACCTGTCTCTAACCTACAGCCCACTTACGGTGGAACGGCTTCATTGACTAGAATGAAAGTATTCAGAAGTAAATGATCTGTGGGTCGCAGTTTGTGGTACCAAACCCTTCTCCCCATGTGCCCCACTGGTGACTTTCCCTCCAATGAAACAAAAACGATAATATAATATAAACGGAACAGAATGTATTCACAATAAATATCAATAACAAGACTTGAAACCAAGCATATCTAATGTAACTTTGCTTGTTATATCGTGACAGTTTGTTTGCTACTTCAGCTACTTTGGAACTTTGCAATATAAAACTTTTCAGCTTGTCCTTTTTCATTTCAGCATTAATAATAATAATAATAATAATTTATTACTTGTACCCCGGCCATCTGGCCGGGTCTCCCCAGCCACTCTGGGCGGCCTCCAACAGATATTAAAATACATTAAAATATCACAGGTTAAAAACTTCCCTAAACAGGGCTGCCTTGAGGTATTTTCTGAATGTCAGATAGTTGTTTATCTCTTTGACCTCTGCTGGGAGGGCGTTCCACAGGGCAGGCACCACTACCGAAAAGACCCTCTGCCTGGTTCCCTGTAGCTTTGCTTCTCGCAGTGAGGGAACCGCCAGAAGGCCCTCGGCGCTGGAGCTCAGTGTCCGGGCTCAGAGACCTGATAGATTTTTGTTTTGTGTATATTACATTAGATATGCTTGGTTTCAAGTCTTGTTATTGATATTTATTGTGAATACATTCTGTTCGTTTATATTGGTCACGTGTTGCCCAGTTTTTGTTTCATTCCAGATCTTGCAACGCAGGGGTTTGACTTTCCCTCCAAAGCAGGGGGCATAGCACCCACCCCTTCAATCCCTCGCAAACGCTTTTCAGCAGAAAACTATTTGAAATAGACAACGTCAACCTCCAATATAGCATATGAGGAGATCCATTTTCAAAGCCGGCAAGGGTTATGCACCCATTTTGATTAGCTGGGTCAGAAACAATGGCGGTTATGAGAATTTGTCACGCGGGTTACCCTTGTCTCTCAAGACAATCCTGGAACACTTACAATGCATTTTTAAACAAGACGTTTGTTTTTAATGTCTCGATGAGTTTATCCTTCAGTTCAATAGATCATTGTATGCATACTGCCACAGATATATGGTCTCTCTTTAAATTTCCTCCATAGCATATTGATCAGTAGGCTTCCATTCATAGCATACTGTAACTTCCTTAGAGTATGAGGTGACACTTGTGCTCTTGGATAACCCTAATAAAAACTGGGGATTTGCCTAGATCATGCAAAAAAAAAAAAAAAAAAAAAAAAGCGGGGAATAAATCTCACCAATGATCTGGGGTTAAAATAGGTGTAACTGAATCTTAAATCTTTCCCTTAAAAGATTTACAATCCATTTACTTTCTTTGATATGCCTTTTTAGGGGGTGCTCACTATTTTACTTAACATACTGCCAGCTGTTCGACAGAGTATGTAATAGAGTTAATCATCTAAATGTCTAATGATTTTTCTGGTGTGAGAATGCTGAATCATAAAGACACTTTAATTGTGCCTTCGCCATATCCTTCCGTATCATAAAAGGCTATTGTTGGAAATAATAATTATGACGCCCCACACTCCTTCCATTCCTGTTGCTAATAGAAATGCAAGGATTTCATGAAACCTGTATATATTTTATAAAAAAATCAAATGTATATTTTAAAAATCAAATTATTTTGATGGTCAAATTCTGGTCCTTTGGTTTTGGTTTTTTTGTTTTTACATTTTTAAAGCATGATTTAAAATAAAACAAGAAATGTGGCTTTGCTGAATCCCGGCTTCCTCCTCCCGGTTGAGTAAATGGGATGACTAAATCACAGTCGCCCCACTTCGGAGCAAACTGGGAAGAAGGAAAGTAGTTAAGCATCTTGCTGTGCGTGAGCAGTTAAGAGGGCAGCCAGGCACCGTGCACCTTGACCACCTATTATGAAGCTTTTTGCTGCAATGTCAAGTGAAAGCAAGTTAATTGGGTGAAGCTGTAGAGCATGTTAGGGGCATGGTAAAGGGATGCTGGCTGACAGCTGAATGTCAGCAGAAGCTACTCAAGTGTGGCTGAGAGACAGAGACCTGTCACAAAGTTCACGCGGGCTGCGGCGCAGTCAGGGAGCTGAAATGTGGTCTGGGCTCACTTTCTCCCTCATTGCATTCAAGCACCTTAAGATTTCACACTGTATGTGTCAACCCTTGTTCTCTAAGCTGTTTTCTCCTAACCCTTCTGAATTCAAATGATTGGACAAAAAGATGCTAATGTTTGGCAAAGTGAATGTAAATATAGTCTCCCCCCCCCTTCTCTCTCTCTCCCCCAACCCCTGCTTCCCCTTTCCTCTTTCTGCCAGAGCACAGATCTGCATCAGGCTCCAGGACTCTTGACAAAAAAAATTAGACTGCTGGAAATTCAGCAGATAGGTGCACATCTCTTGCAAAGGGGTTCCCGAATCGGGCAATTAAAGCGGTTTGGCTAATCAGTGCTTTTTGTCCCGTTGCAGGAAAACTTTTTTTTCTGTACAGGCCCTTCCAGCCTGTTGCAAAGGCTGAGTGAGCAAGTCAATACAATCTCATCCCTTTTTATTTCCTTTTAATTGATCCCCTCCCGGCCTCCACCGATTGAAGCGGAGGTAGCAGTTGGGAAAACGGCCACCTGTAAAACTAGCTGTGGGGAGGTACGGGCGTTAGAAGGCGGCTCGGTTGGATTTAGGGCCAAGCTTCCGTTCACCCATAAAATGGGCACCCGTAAATATGGCCAGTAACACAAGCACAAGGCTTGGCCCGCGAGAGTCAAGTGGAAAGAGGAAAACAGAGTCGGCAGTCTTTCCGTCTCCATGTTTAGAGCTGCATAAAGAGTCGAGCGTTGTGCTATGAAAGGAGTGTGTGTTGGAGTTGCTTGACAATGGAGGCTTAATAATGGCAGCACGTTGCATAAAAACCTGGGCAACACTCAAGAGCATATAGCCATCGTTCTGCAAGAGAGAACCACGGAGTTGTCTTTCTGCTTGTCTGCAAGAAGAAGAAGCCCGGGTTGCTCACTTGAGATCCATCTCCCGTAAGAGCCTGAGAAGCAGATCTGCTGTTCTGGATTGTGGTATATATTTTCCCCAACGTGGAGTGATCTCCATCAGGTCTACCTGGCCAACAGTCAAGGGATGCAAGGTAAAGGCAAAGGACCCCTGGACACTTAAGTCCAGTCAAAGGCGACTCTGGGGTTGTGGCGCTCATCTCGCTTTCAGGCCGAGGGAGCCAGCGTTTGTCCGCAGACAGTTTTCCGGGTTATGTGGCCAGCAGGACTAAACCGCTTCTGGTGCAACGAAACACCGTGATGGAAACCAGAGCGCACGGAAACGCCATTTACCTTCCCGCCGCAGTGGTACCTATTTATCTACTTGCACTGGTGTGCTTTCGAACTGCTAGGTTGGCAGGAGCAGGGACCGAGCAATGGGAGCTCACCCCGTCGCGGGGATTCGAACCGCCAACCTTCCGATCGGCAAGCCCAAGAGGCTCAGTGGTTTGGACCACCATGCCACCTGCATCCCATTCAAGGGATGCACACGAGGGGGGGGGGGTTAACAAGGGCCGCTCAACAAAGATATTAAAGAACTGGGAAAGATTTAGAAAAAGGGCGACCAAAACGATCAAGGATCAGGAGCAACTCCTCATCAAAAAAAGTTTACAATATTTTAGTTAAGACAAAGGCAAGTAAGCAGGGACATGATAGAGCTGTGCGAGATTATAGGGGTGTGGGGGAAAGTGGACAGAGAGAGGTTTTTCACTCAAAGTACTGAAACCTGGAACCATCCACTTGAGCTGAACGTTCGAAGATTCGGAACAAAAGACAGAGCTTCCTGCCCAGTGCATTGTTGAACTATGGAATTTGTTACCACAAGCTGGGATAGCTCAGTTGGTAGAGCATGAGACTCTTAATCTTGGGGTCGTGGTTTCGAGCCCCACGTTGGGCAGAAGATTCTTGCATTGCAGGTTGCTGGTCCCTTCCAACTCTACAATTCTATGATTCTAAGCTGCAGTGATGTCCGCCGACCTGGATGGCTTTAATGGAGAATTAGACAAATTTGTGGGGTCTTAAGGCCATCAGGGTTCATCCTAAATCTGGATGGGAAAACAAGGTGGTAGCAGAGCAGTCTGTGAAGAAACTGCAGACACCCCGTTTTACCGACCACAGTACAAACCTGATCTTGGGGGGATCTGTTTGGGAGCCAAGCCGTTGGACAACCAAGGTACCACTGTACTGCCATATAGGTAAAGGTAAAGGGACCCCTGACCATTAGGTCCAGTCGCAGACGACTCTGGGGTTGCAGCGCTCATCTCGCTTTACTGGCCGAGGGAGCCGGCGTACAGCTTCCAGGTCATGTGGCCAGCATGACTAAGCCGCTTCTGGCGAACCAGAGCAGTGCACGGAAACGCCGTTTACCTTCCCGCCGGAGCGGTACCTATTTATCTACTTGCACTTTGACGTGCTTTCGAACTGCTAGGTTGGCAGGAGCTGGGACCGAGCAACGGGAGCTCGCCCCGTCGCGGGGATTGGAACCGCCGACCTTCTGATCAGCAAGCCCTAGGCTCTGTGGTTTAACCCACAGCGCCACCCATGTCCCTGTACTGCTATATACAGATAAGTCAAAAGGAGGGTGCCTTGGGCGGCTGGCGGAGATGAGCAGAGAGAAACCAGTAATCCTTATCCAGCCCAAATATTGATCTGAGCTGTAGTAGGATGTAGCGGGGGAGCATTATTTTGAGGTAACAATTTAAGACCCCCATAAGTTCTTTTTTTTTTTTAGCCAGGCTAGGGCAAACTTGCAGAGCATCTCTAGTCCTTAAGGTGCTGCAACATGGAGCCACCCTCTTGGACAGAACCCATCAGTGAATACAGTCGTCTCAGCGAATATGCACATAGATCCACATTTCCAGTTCAAATGATCTGTTGGTGCTCCTGGACAGAGAGTCTAAGTTCCAATTCTGTAATGTTGCCAACTAAGGGATAGAGCGCAATGACACTGAGAGAGAAAACACAATCTGATGCACATAGACACATGGTTATAGTAAAAACAAAACAAAAACCTATATTATTTTGAGTTATTCCAATGTAAGTTATACTTTCAGGGCTATGTGTGTGTTTTCTTCATTTGTTTTAAATGCATACAGCAGTTCTGGATCAAAACAGTTCATATGAATAGCGGCGAAAGCTTTTCCTCCATCTGTCAAGGCTACAGGAGCAATCAGATTTCCATTCCATTTGTTGGATGTTATTCTACCTCAGTTTCCTAGGAGGTGCAGCCTGGGCCTGAGAACTGAAGCAGACCAGACTCCCCTCCTCCCACCACCGCCAAACATTGAAGCCTTTTCCTGTAACAGTCTATTGACTAGCTGCCAATCATTAAGTTTCATACTTTTTTTGTGCAACTCTCTGAGGGAACCTGATTTCTACCCCCTTGCTTGGGATTTTGAGGTTGTTTTATTTTTAAAAAAAGAATCGGCTGAGTTTTGAGGGAAATGAAATGTGAGAAATGATTGTGATTTTTAACCAGAATGATAAGTGAGTTGATGCGGAAAATGACACTGGCAAATATGCAAAACAACCTGTCCTTTACCTATTGACTGCACCTATTTAAAATGACAATTTGTCCTTGATTTTTGGAGCAGAATTTTAAAACAAAGCACATTTTCACATAGCATCAGAATTTCTCTCTTTGGAGTAAACCAGGAAATCCAAATTTTGCATTCTTGCTGCGGCATCCTATATAAACATTTAGATAAATTAAAACTTGCTAATTAGAATAACAGATGTTCAAATATGTGAAGTCAGTGTTGCCATTGCAATAAGCATATCGATTTTAACTTGGCTCCAATATGCTGGGTGTAGTAGGACTGAAAATATACTCGCAGCAAAGATTACAAATTTAATTTCTGTCTAACTCAAACTTCACAATCCAAAATCCTTTGTAGAATTTGAGCGTACAACTGCTTTTTAAATATCTCTTTGGGGTAACCATTTGAACTTGCAACCATACTGGTGGTTCTTAACGGTCCGCCTTTTCAGCCTGCTACAAGATAGCTTGTGTTGTATCAGGAAATCAAAGAGCCAACATCAAAGGAAATTGCTGAACTAGGTGTTAGATGCTGCCCATTGATTTTTCCTCCTTCTTCTCCCCAGTAGCAGTAATGGGAATGGGAGGGGGAAGCTCTCAAAAACCCGATGCGCACAGTAGCAAAATTCCAAATATTCCCTTCCACTTCATTACTGCAGCCTGTATCTGGTGCTCATACAATTCACCGAATGCATTCTCCATGGCATTTCGATGCCCTAATGCAAATCTAATTTTAGATGCAGTTGTGTTTGCTAGTTTGGGTGGTGGTTGTATGTGATATTTGCTTTAAGGGTACTCCTTCTTCCTATACATTCTTCACAGCTGAATCAAACCGCACCTCTTTGCTCTCTTACCTAAGATTAAGTTGATGGGACTTAGTTCTGAGTAAAAAATGTGTAGGATTATGGTAAGGTAAAGGTAAAGGAACCCCTGACCATTAGGTCCAGTCGTGTCCGACTCTGGGGTTGCGGCGCTCATCTCGCTTTACTGGCCGAGGGGGCCAGCGTACAGCTTCCTGGTCATGTGGCCAGCATGACTAAGCCGCTTCTGGCGAACCAGAGCAGCGCACGGAAATGCCGTTTACCTTCCCGCTGGAGCGGTACCTATTTATCTACTTGCACTTTGACATGCTTTCGAACTGCTAGGTTGGCAGGAGCTGGGACCGAGCAACGGGAGCTCACCCCGTCGCAGGGATTCAAACCGCCGACCTTCTGATCAGCAAGCCCTAGGCTCAGAGGTTTAACCCACAGCGCCACCTGGGTCCCTTACTCTCTTACCTAGGATTAAATCGATGGGACTTAGTTCTGAGTAAAAAAATGTGTAGGATTATGGTACCCAAATACTTTATCCATTTCATTTGCTCCGATCAATGAAAAATGTAGCTAAAGTTTTGTAGATGTTAAATAAACATGAGCAAGCCAATATTTCTTCAGGACTGTATCCTATTTGGGCAGAATGTAGTTGCCGACCATGTTTAATTTATTCCAGACAGAGAATGAGACAATTTTTTAAACTGGGAAATGTCAGGGGCAGGCACAATTCAGCATCATCAAACAATAGTTGTTTTTTTTTTAAAAAAAAAAGACATGAAGTTCAACTTTTAGTGAAAAAACTATTCTCGACTTTACAATGCGAAAAAGCACGTGTTCGATTTGTAGCTGAGTGTAGCAATTTAGCAATTTTCAGTCTTAATGATAGCAGTGCAGCGGAGATACAGGAATGAGAGAATCAAAACCTTTACTAGAGCATTCAGATGTGAAAATAAGAAGGGTAGTCGAAATACAAGGCGAAACAAATAATGTTTTCAAAAATTATTGTTAACTAATGCAATCCATAGATAATCATGGTGTGCTTGTTGAAATCAATGGGAATTAAAACTGCTTTCAACCATGCATTGGGTTGTACTAATATGCCGTAGAATTTGAGCATACTGTTTCTTAATTGGCCGATGGTTAATGTGTATGTATTGTATTTATGAATTTTTTTTCCTTTTCTTTTTGCCTTATAGGAGCCGCAAAACACTTTAAGCATCCCTAGAGCTTCAAGATCCTTAACTCACCTGGACCAGAGTTGCATCCCAGACTTTTTGCCACTCAAGGCAGAGTCAGATTACGATGCATCTTTTGCCTTGGTACACAACAGACCTCATTCTCAGATTTCCTCATATTCCTCGACCCTGAATTTCGCACCCACCACCAAACGAGCAATGCAAAATGGATGTTAAGATTTGATATTTTTTTGTAAGCAGCTATATAAAAATATATGTGTGTAACTAATTAAAAACCCTTGCTTATCTGGATGTTTTGAGCCTTCGAATTGCACTTATTTCTCTATGCATTTCCGTGGCATTAATTTTGCATTATTCATGGCGGGGGTTTCGCTGGCGGTTCCTATGTTCCTGCGCTCCCAGCATACTGAAAAAGAGTTTATTAAAAGGAAAAGTTTCCTCTATCACGGTAGCTCATTTTTATGTAATATATTTTTAAATGTTAAAGAATGACACATTTTGGGTAATTTTCCTCAGACTTAAAAAAAAAAAAATCAATAAGCCATTTTAGTCTCTATCTATCAAAGTTGTTTCATACTTGTCTATTTTAAAACAGGGCTGCAATACTTTAATAGGATTGAGAGAGCTATTTGAAATGTATGCCAATGATTCCTGTCATTTCATGGCAGCCCTGCCATGGTTCACTGAGCCCCCTTCTCCTCTCTTGTCAGCTCAACTGAAGACAAGCATTTAGTTGCAAACTTTAAGCAGGTTGTGCAAAACAGAAATGATGTGACTGCTTCTCTTCCTGCACAATAATGTCACTCCTGGTCAATGTGAGAAGGTCAGGTTGCTCCTTGTAAACCTACATGATACTACTTGCCCATTTGAACAAGTTAAGTTAAGTGTGGAATCCGGTCCCTGCAGGCATTGCAAACTCATCCTTTTATCAAGTCCGCGTTTGATAAGAAAGGAGAAACAATTGTGCGGGGAGGAATCTCTCTCTCTCTTTTTAGATGATATGTTTATGTACTTTTTTATAAGGGCAGTTCCCAAACCAGGATTGCAGGTAATAAATTTAGTTTAAGCTGCAGAGACTTTAAAGTAATGGCCGTTTTGACCTTCAAAATAGACTCCTTTTGTTGTTGTTGCTGCTGTTGGTAGTAGGACCCAAGAGTGACGCCCATCTTTGATGCTGACAGAATTTAAAGCAAGGCCCTGGCCCTGCATTTTCTGCCTTGTAGCACACAAAAGTAAAATTGTATGTCAGGCCGAGATGTCGGGGAGCTGACAAGATGCCCCAGTGACATTTCAGCTGGAAAGAGCAAGTGTCTTGCAACCAAGTGGTCAAATATCAAATAATAGGTCAAGCAGGAAGGAGCTGAGTTCTAACCACAAAGAGGTTTCTGGTAACTTACTTGACAAGCTTTTGGGCGCTTTGTGGCTTGACAAAGTGATGTTCTGTTGGGTATCGCTAGACAGACCGTTCTTTATCGCCTTCAGAAGATCAGACATTGACATTGATTAAACTCTTTAACCCTTAAAGGTTAAATCCTGGCTGTATGCGTCATTGTGAGTAAAGAACAAAAGAAAATTTGTAATATATACCATTTGTTATGGTATTAATCACCCCAACTCCCCAGTGCCATTAACATTTGATGTGTAATGTAGTTTTTGACAGCGATATTGAATGCAAAATCTATATGTTGGATTGCTTCTCATTATGGATCAGGGATACATTAGAAAAATAACAATGTGCTTTATGGAATTTGTAATTTCTCGTGCTTTGATAAGAGCAGTGATTTGATTCCACAGGTCCTGACTAGTAACATTTGTCTTTGTTCTTTTGCCCTAGAAGATAAAATTTGCATATGTAATACACCCACCGTTATAAGTAAAATCATGCAAATTTCCAAGAAATGTACTCCAAAGCCACTCTGTAGAACTCTGAAAAATTTCAAGTATTTTTCATCCCTAGTTTACAAAGTGGCCGCACACGTACAATTGCAGATGTACTTGTTTTCAAATGAACCAGTAAAAAAAGAAAAGAAAAAGTCTCTCTTTTCATGGTGTGTTTTCTCTATGAGGCAAAGCTCTAGTCTGCTTCTGTTCCTCCTAGTCGTTGCAGTTGCTACACACATACTGAAAATATTGTACATTGATCTCAAACGTGGATCAGTTGCTTTTATCCACACGCAGGGCTTGCCTTTGTGCCATACCCTTGTTTAAAGTGAGCTCAAAGGCAAAGATCTGAGTCCATTAAAAGCCACCACAAAGATTTTAAGACCATATGGCCAGAACTTTGCTTGTTTACAATGCATGAGTTTGCACTACCAAAACCATCTCCACCTCCACCCCCTCCAAAAAAAAACCATCCAAACATTGGTTGTGGTGATGTTCAGTTTTAAACTTTGCTTGTCACAACAGTAACACAATGCAATTTATAGTTTTTAAAGGGGTTGTGCAGTAATGAGTTAAGCATTGCTGCCTTTGGGAAATCAGAACATTTCTGGTTTGCATTTCCCTACTCAGCAGAAGAGCAGCAACTGGAAGTTTGTAAATGATGTATAGGTACGGCTGTTTTGCAAGGAGGTTAGCATGAATATTATAGAATAGATAGGGGTAGATGGATCAGTCCTTTACCAGTCGATACCAATTTCACATATGGTCATTCACAAGTCTCATTTCCGTGTGTGTGTGTGTGTGTGTGTGTGTGTGTGTGTGTGTGTGTGTGTTGCAAATCTAGCAGATGAAAAATAGAAAGGAGATAATAAAAAAGCAACTGAAATTAACAATAAAATATTCTATTAATCCTAATTTAAATGAATGTATTAATATACATCATCCATATGTCCAAAATATATACAGTCGTACCTCGGAAGCCAAACTGAATCTGTTCCAGAAGTCTGTTTGACTTCCAAAACGTTAGGAAACCAAGGCGTGGCTTCCGATTAGCCAATCGGAAGCCGCAGAAGCCCCGTCGGACGTTTGGGCTCCAAAGAATGTTCACAAACTGGAACACTCGCTTCCGGGTTTGCTGCGTTCGGGAGCCAAAACTTTCGAGACGCAAGGCGTTAGACTTCCGAGGTACGACTGCATCTAAATGAGGATTATAAACCATGCATTCAAACATAGAAAAGGCAGTAAGGTTGGACTCTCTCAGAAAGTCGTGGAAGCTCCTTCAATGGAGGTTTTTAAGCAGAGGTTGGATGGCCACCTCTCATGAATGCTTTAGCTGAGATTCCTGCATTGCAGGGGCTTGGATCTAGATGACAATTGTGGTTGCTTCCTACTCTACAGTTCTATAATTCTATGATGTTCAGAGCACTGAGTGGTGGATGTTTGTCCTTGGAGCAAACTTAAGTCTCTTTGGCACCATAAGGGTTTACTGAATCCACTTTCGTTGTCTATCTGTTAGTCCCCACACTACAGAGATACAATTTAAGAGTGCGTGAACACCCTCAAAAATCAAGGATTCCTCCAAATCAAAGTTAATACAAACAATATATCCACAACATCTTTTTGTTGTTGTTGAATCAATTTCTTTGCATTTCCATTGATCTGCTTAAAATAAAATGCACATGAAAGTTCATACTTAAATAGGTATGTTATCAGAATGTATGCATTACTACAAATGTGTATTTGATCCTAAAATACGCATTTTGAAGCATTTCGGTGTATGTTTTGAGCTGAGAACTGTACTGCAGCCATCAAAATGCAAGATCCGAAGGATAATTACATTCCAATCCACATATTAGTCTGGGAGGTGCGAATCGGTTTCATTTGCATAGGAATTCACAAAAATCATACTCCTCGAACATGTAGATTATGTAAAACAGATTACACATCAACACGATCACAGCTGCTTACGGTGGAAGGAACAGAAAACAAAGTGGGAGACTTGAAGGAAAACCTGGTTATGCTTTGAAAAAACGGTTTACAACTAGGGCTGGAAGAAGCTGCCAGAATAGGAATTATAGGTTAGCATCATAGGTTACAGCATTTCCCAAAGAAACAGAGAAGATTCTCAGACTAGAGGTTCTTCAGTGGTTCCACCCCTTCTTTTCGCAGCAATGGTTTTATGACCAAATAATAAATGGGACACGGGTGGCACTCTGGGTTAAACCACAGAGCCTAGGGCTTGCCGATCAGAAGGTCGGCAGTTCGAATCCCTGCGACGGGGTGAGCTCCCGTTGCTCAGTCCCTGCTCCTGCCAACCTAGCAGTTCGAAAGCACGTCAAGTGCAAGTAGATAAATGGGTACTGCTCTGGCGGGAAGGTAAACGGCGTTTCCGTGCGCTGCTCTGGTTCGCCAGAAGCGGCTTAGACATGCTGGCAACATGACCCGGAAGCTGTATGCCAGCTCCCTCAGCCAATAAAGCGAGATGAGCGCTGCAACCCCAGAGTCATCCGCGACTGGACCTAATGGTCAGGGGTCCCTTTACCTTTTACCTTTCTAATGCTGGCGAAGAGCAATGTACCATTTCACTGTCTAGCTCCTTAAATATTAGACTGAAAATGGCTTGTTTTTGTTTTAAGAGCTCTTGTTAACTGATGGTCTATTATTCTATACCACTTTTATTGCCCTGGGTCAACTAACACAGCTGATTCTAATATGTCAGTTGAACAGCATACTGTAGTCATTAGGAATATCTGTGCACTCGGTGCAAGCCTTTGTGACATTGAGTTATAACTTGGATGAAAATACTCATCGGATTTTGTTTTGGCAAGAAAAGCATTCCAGGGTATTTTTTATATTGTTGTTGTGACAGTAATGCATCTTACGTATTCCATCATCCAAAAATGTGTTACTGGGGGTGGTGGGGAATGCATAAGGTGAAACAGAGCAGATTTAGAAACACCACCTGATGTGGAAAAGCCAAGAACACCCCCCCCCCGTTCCAGTGGACATTTTACTCTCTTCTACAGTCGATTCACTCACTTTTACATCTCCTTCTGCAGATCATCTATTAGTTTGAAATGCATCTGATTTTGGAGGCGCAAGTTAATTCTGTTTCCAGGGCGGCTGTCTACCAGCTCTATCTGAGACCCTCTCTGCCTGCACCCTGTCTTGTCTCCCGCTTGGACTACTGCAATGCGCTCTACGTGGGGCTACCTTTGAAGGTGACTCGGAAACTACAACTAATCCAGAATGTGGCAGCTAGACTGGTGACTGGGAGCGGCCACCGAGGCCACATAACACCGGTCCTGAAAGACCTACATTGGCTCCCAGTACATTTCCAAGCATATGGCATTTGTGTAAGCAAGTGAAGCATGGACTATGTAGGATAGTACTTTCAGACATTCAAAATGTTGGTGCTGACCTTTAAAGCCCTAAACGGCCTCGGCCCAGTAATAATAATAATAATAATAATAATAATAATAATAATAATAATAATTTATTATTTGTACCCCGCCCATCTGACCGGGTCCCTCCAGCCACTCTGGGCGGCCTCCAACAAACACTAAAATACATTAAAATATTACAGATTAAAAACTTCCCTAAACAGTATACCTGAAGGAGCGTCTCCACCCCCATCGTTCTGCCCAGACACTGAGGTCCAGCGCCGAGGGCCTTCTGGCGGTTCCCTCACTGCGAGAAGTGAGGTTACAGGGAACCAGGCAGAGGGCCTTTTCGGTAGTGGCACCCGCCTTGTGGAATGCCCTCCCATCAGACGTCAAAGAAATAAACAACTATATGACATTTAGAAGTCATCTGAAGGCAGCCCTGTTTAGGGAAGAGCCAGTGTGGTGTAGTGGTTAAGAGACTCATAATCTGGTGAACCGGGTTTGTGTCTCCGCTCCTCCACATGCAGCTGCTGGGTGACCTTGGGCTAGTCACACTTCTCTGAAGTCTCTCAGCCCCACTCACCTCACAGAGTGTTTGTTGTGGGGGAGGAAGGGAAAGGAGATTGTGAGCCGCTTTGAGACTCCTTCGGGTAGTGATAAAGCGGGATATCAAATCCAAACTCTTAATGACTGATGCTTTAATGTATTTTTAATCATTTGTTGGAAGCCGCCCAGAGTGACTGGGGAAACCCAGCCAGATGGCGGCGTAGAAATAAATTATTATTATTATTATTATTATTATTATTATTATTATTATTATTATTATTTTAATTTCTCAAGACGTGTCCCAGCCTCTTTCATAGAATGCCACTTGTGCCTCACTGCTCCATCAAGTGTGTTTCTCTGGAGTTTTCTTGATAAAATGCTGGTTTTTGTACTATGGTGATGTAACCAACACAATGACAAGGTATCTCATCTTTACATTTCTATAATTATAATAGAGTGGATAAACCAACTCACAGACTGTAATAATATTGCTTAGAAAGAAAACAGACGAGGCAAATAATTCCCAGGAACTGAGAACATGAAGGAGAAATCTTGAAATACTTACTCTGATTTGTACACCATGCATATTTTCACTGGAGGAAAATATCTGCCCACCCACCCACCCCCCAGCAGCATTGATTCCACCATAGTATTTTCTGAGTATTTATGCAATTTGGGGGCTGTGCATGTATACTTGACTGATTGGCTAGCCACCACACTGGGAAAGGTAGTGAGATCAATGAACATTACTATTGGGATATTAGATTTGTTGGGATTCCAAACAAATTACTTAAAACCTAAGGGAGAACACCCTGACTGATCTGGTTTTAGATTGTCACTAAGAGTAAATTTTAAAAGGAGGTGATGAATAAGACCTTTCAAGAAAAGCCCAGGCTGATCTGTTTGCTATAAATTAAGATCAAAAGCTGCCACTTTGCTACATAAATAGCCAAGTTAGCAGATCTAATTTTGCAAAGAGAATTTGTGTGCGTTTTTCTCCGACAGTCCCCAGCGAGCCGATGATGCCGTCCAAGCTAAGAAAGGATAAAGGTTCACGATCCGTGTAATGCCACTCTCTATAAAGGAAGTGAGTCGCCTTCTCCTGTTACTTTTTTCCAGAGAGGGCCAGGCAAACCCAAAAGACTGTTCCTATTTCAACCAAAGTGTTTCACTTTCACATATAGACACACACAGCAGGACTCCCTGAAGGGTACAGATTAAACAGTCGGGGTTATTTGAAAAAGTGTCTGAAGTCTTCCTCCTAGCCAGAAAGAATTGCACTGTAAAAGATATATAATTTGAAAGGGGAGGAGTTTCTCCTTTCTGGTGCTGGACTCCAAAAAAAGACGATTCTTTTAATAACTGGAATGGTTCCTACCATTGTCTGTTAGTCTGCAAGAACCTCCGTACAAAGTTCACCAAGTAGGTCCAATTCACCACGTGAACTATTAGACTACAAACTTATTTCTTTGGAATAGCTGCCAGTTAATTTGTACATCAAAAGAGGCAGACGTTTTAAACCTAATTTTGGGTAAGTGGTGTCATAAACAAACCCTCGATAGAAGACCTGTGGAGGGAATGAGGATTACTTTTCTTTTCTGAGAATAAGTTCAGAAACCCAGCCATTTTCCTTGAGAGGCTGAAGGTGGAAATTTCAGAAAGTTCCACATCCTTCCATCTGTAGCCGACTTATTACATTTGCCCCCCTTCTCTTATACTGTCTGCTTCCTTCAATTTCATCTGGTCTGTCTTCTCTTTGTACCCTTAACAGGTCAACTAAACATCTTTACTGTGCTTAAATGAAACAGACACAATGCAGTGGTGTATGAGCCGCTTGGCTGCTAGGAGTGGCAAGCCAAGCGGCACACCCCGGGGGCAGGGCGGGGCGTCGCTCCGTAGCGTATGTGTCGTGATGTCACGATGCATGCGCTACGGATCGCAGTCCCCCCATCCGTGTGGCAGCTGCTCGCGCGGAACTCGTAAGGCTGCAGTGCAGCGCCGCACAGAAGGGGTGCCGGGCGGCGGCTTGGGAGTCCGGGTGGACTGTGCATGTCCGCAGCAGCCCGCACGGACTGGCGTGATGACGCCCCCCGCTGGGCCACCCCTGTGGCTACGGCGAACCAGGGCCCAACAAGAAGGGAGGAGAAGAAAAACGCGCGCTGGCCAAGTGAGCGAACAAGCCAGTCGTGGGAGCAAGCGAGGTTTCTGGGAGTCGCCGGTTGTGGGGGGGCGCCCAGAGTGCCGCCCCCTACAGGGTGGAACCCGGGGAGGCCCGCCCCCAATGTCCCGCCCTTGCTCTGCCCCTGACACAATGTAGTTCATGTGTATATTATGAATCTGCACCACCTTGAGGTCTCAAAGTCCTTAAAAAAATACTTTAAAAGCATTGACAAACCAAACATTAAAACTCATAATAGGCTATATTGAACACTCGCCTTACATCTTTGTGATTTTGTTTATGATTTCTTTTTTATAAGCGAAAGAACAAAAAAACCTGTAAGGAGAAGACAACTTACACCATATGTGTAATCAATTGGTCACTCTTATTAAAAGCAACACCTATGCTAGCGTTGCCATATTTCAAAAAGTGAAAATCCGGAAACGAAAGTTCGCCAGAAACTACACTTCAGGCATGGGTTGCCATACGCCCAGATTTCTCCAGGGATTTCTGAGATTTTTCCGCCCGGACACTGCTTCCGACCGCCGAATCCCGGCCATGTCCCAGAAATTCCAGGCATATGGCAGCCCTAAGCTATGCACATACCCATACTGTTTTTTTTAGTAGCCACGATCACATTAAACAACTAAATTCCTGCTCTGGGAATCCAGTCTGTTTCAAGGAAGTCTGATGGTCGAGGCCAAATTTAGCAAGGACAAAAGGGTGCACTTGCCTCGGGTGCAACGCAGAATGGAAGAGATATATAAGTATAAAATGGCTGCACAAGTGGATTTAATCCTTGTAGGCATTGAATTTTGATTCTTTTAACCAGAGTAACGCATATTTGTACTATAAAGGGCCATGCTTTTTCTGCTCCCTCCTGGCCAATATATTACAGCTCCAAGTTTAGCACCAACCAATCTTAATTTGATCTGGTTATTTCATGTTTTAGATTCACAAGTTCTACTTGTGCTTAATTGAGCTTACTCCCAGGTTAATGTGCCCAGCAGACTGATTCCCAAGGAGTTGTTTTAGGCCTGTAGCCACAACGGGGGTGGTGAGGTGGTGGTTGTGGAAAACAGATCTGCTTTCCCTTTTAAAAAAAATGATTGATTGGTTGATTTACTATTTTACTTTTACAGATAGAATAGTAAGGAAAAGCAGACAGTATTTTTCCTAAGTTACCAGTAAAAATTCGCTGAGATTTTAAAACGTTATAGAATGCCCCCCCCAAAAAAATTCATTGATAATAATTTATTTGCGTTAAAATTATTCATTTTATACATTTTTATAAAAAATATTTGTAAACATTGAACATAGCTTTAACTTCTTTAAAGCCCTAAACGGCCTCGGTCCTGTATACCTGAAGGAGCGTCTCTACCCCCATCGTTCAGCCCGGACACTGAGATCCAGAGCCGAGGGCCTTCTGGCAGTTCCCTCACTGCGAGAAGCAAAGCTACAGAGAACCAGGCAGAGGGCCTTCTCGGTAGTGGTGCCCGCCCTGTGGAACGCCCTCCCAGCAGAGGTCAAAGAGATAAACAACTATCTAACATTCAGAAAATACCTCAAGGCAGCCCTGTTTAGGGAAGTTTTTGACCTGTGATATTTTAATGTATTTTAATATCTGTTGGAGGCCGCCCAGAGTGGCTGGGGGGACCCAGCCAGATGCATTGGCTACAAATAATAAATTATTATTATTATTATTATTATTATTATTATTATTATTATTATTATTATTATTATTATTATTCTGCCTGCCCTTTCCTCACAAGAAAGCCAAGTCTGCAATCATGTATCTACTTTCCTAGGAGTAATAAGCTGTATTTGTGTTGGTAGTGTTTATATCCTTTAAACCGTCCAAATGCAATCGCTGAACATTGCAAACACAAATTACTATGCCTCCCACACTGAACTTTAGAACTCAGGAACGTCTAATGCAATAGAAAGGGGGCAGTAAATTCAGAAGAGGGCGGCTTCCTCACACAGCACGTCATGTGATGTAGGCCACTGGCTTAGACAAAGCAGGATTTGAGACCAAAAGCCCTATCCTGTTACCATACCCTCCAAGTTTCCCTATTTTCCAGGGACAGTCCTGGAAAGCCATCCCAGTTTCTGATTTGAACCCAGAACATCCCGGTTTCCCTTTTTCCACCCCTCTGGTACCAGAGGCAGTACAAAAGAACCTGCATGACTGATTCTATTTGTCTCTGTCCACAGCGACATTGTCTCTCCACAAGTGGTGTTTTCTGGAATCTTCTCCAACTTACACCATCCCCAAACTTGCACAAACACTATTTCTGATTTGGCTAAGTTCCTGGAATTCATAATTACTCCACCTACTTTCACGGATTGTAACAACCTTGAGAGGAGGCGAAATCTGCTTTAGATATCTGGACCACGAGCTCAGCTGCGGATCCCACAACAATCTAGGAATCTCTCATGCTTTTCGAACCTCCACCAATTCCGTTCCATCCCACTACATTATACGTGATAGATATGAAATAGTAAGCACTGCCTCACCCCCAGTGAGATACAGAAGCACCATGAAATTAGCCACGGGAGATCTTTATCTCTCCTCATTGTCAAAATTTTGAAAGTTTTTTTTTAAGGAGAAGCTGGTTTTTGGTTTTAATCTGTTACCACTGTTGGCTTAATGGAATATCTCCTCAGTTGTGGACCAATTGTCTCCAGACATAAGTGATGTACAAGACTAAGGTGATTTAAGTATAAAGATAAAAGTGGAATTTATAGAAACTGCTGATGTTTGGAAAATGAAAGAGCTGATAATAGCAATTAATAACTGTGCAATCTGCTACTCCTGTTCTGTGAGACTTTTAAAACACATTTAAAAGGGGAGAAAGATTAAAATACATATTGATTGACCAATGGGGAAAAGGTAAAGTTTAAAAGCAAGGCATTGACCACTATGTATTATATTAATTAAAGCCTTCTCCTCATGGTGAATAAACAAGAACAGATAACTTGTAGCTTCAAGTTCCTGAATTGATTCCAGATTGATTGCTCTTCAGAGGTCTAACGACAAGTAAGCTGGAAATCTGCCTCCAGAAAGGTTCTCGCAACAGTCGAGTCAAAGAGGAAGGAGGTGTGAGTGTCAGGTTCCCTAAAATCTACCTGTCCCAGGGTTCCTTGAAGCTGGGGTGCTGCTGAGCACACCCAACTGTTCTTAGCCTGCCACAGACAGATAGTCGCAACCAGGGACATAAGTGGTCCAGTGAAAGGCAGATGATACCATACGCGCCATGTTGTGGCAAGTCAAAGTAGTGATGGCACCAAATCTCGGGAAGAAGAGATTGAATTTGTGTATTCCAATCAGGGGCAGAGGAAGGGGACGGTGGGGGCGGATGGACCCGGGTGTCATCACTGAGGGGGGTGACATTCAGTGCGCTGCCCACCCGCGACTCCCAAATCTATCCTGAACCGTTGGGGGAAGGGGCAGAGCTGCGTCACCTTGCCGGCGGCCTTCCCCCCTTCCCCCTTCATTTTGACAGCTCGGGGGAGGCTTGGGAGTCGCGGGCAGTGTGCTGTTGCCCCCCTGCTCCCGGGCTGCTTCCTGGGGGGGGGGAGCCCTCCTAAGCTGTCAAAAGGAAGAGGGAAGGGAGGAAGAAGAAGAAGAAGAGTTTGGATTTGATATCCCGCTTTATCATTCCCCGAAAGAGTCTCAAAGCGGCTAAAATTCTCCTTTCCCTTCCTCCCCCACAACAAACACTCTGTGAGGTGAGTGGGGCTGAGAGACTTCAAAGAAGTGTGACTAGCCCAAGGTCACCCAGCAGCTGCATGTGGAGGAGCGGAGACACGAACCCGGTTCACCAGATTATGAGTCTACCACTCTTAACCACTACACCACACTGGCAGTAGGAAGGGAGGGAGGAAGGCTACTGGCAAAGCGGCGCGGCTCTGCCACCCCCGCCCAGGAAGCAGCCTGCCATGGTTGGCTCGCTCCACTCCCCTGGGCGGCTCGCCCCCTGAGATGCTCGCCGCGGCGCCCCCTGAGATGCTCACCCCGCACCCATGCCCCTGCCCCCAGGTGCACAGCATGTGCGCCGCTCTGGGTGCCGGAGCAGCTAGGTCCGCCTCTGATTCCAATCCCTTGAACCCATCCTGAATTGGGCTCATATTCCTCTAGGTTCAGAATTAGCTTGACTCCATGGCATCTTCTCTTCCACCAATCCTTATGGACCCCGCCCCCTTTCCCGAACTCAACTGGGTAAGGCTAGGTGCAGGCCTCAGGATTAATACCTAGACTCTGCCGTGATCACATGTGGCAGCATCTACTGGAGCAATGAAGCATGGGAAATATGGCTTGAGAACTGTATTTCCCACGCTCCCTTGTCTTAGTACACAGCCTTGGCCCTGTATACCTAAAGGAGCATCTCCACCCCCATCATTCAGCCTGGACACGGAGGTCTTCCTCTGAGGGCCTTCTGGCGGTTCCCTCTCTGTGAGAAGTGAAGCTACAGACAACCTGGCAGAAGGCCTTCTCAGTAGTGGCACCCGTCCAGTGGAACGCCCTCCCATCAGATGTCAAGGAAATAAAGAACTGTATAAAGGCAGTCCCGTATAGGGAAGTTTTTTATGTTTGATTTTTACTGTGTTTGATTTTTCAATTTCTTGGAAGCTGCCCAGGGTGGCTGGGGCAACCCAGTCAGAGGAGTGAGGTATAAGTAATATATTATTATTGTTATTATTATTATTATTATTATTATTATTATTATTATTATTATTATTATTATTATTATTATTATTATTTCCAGTAGGCATCCAGCCCTCTAAATCCAGGGCTGTCCCAGGAAAATAGGGACACTTGGAGGGTCTGTAAATTGTATGGGGAGACCCAGCCAGATGGGCGGGGTACAAATAATAAATTATTATTATTATTATTATTATTATTATTATTATTATTATTATGGCCCAAGGTCTTGCAGAGGATGCTGGGGGCACAGGTTCTGGGTCACACGGTGCCAAGCCAACATACCCTGCAGCCTTGCAAAGGATATCGGCTGGGATGCGCCTCTCACATGGTCTTACTGTTCTACGAGCAAATCCAAAAATGAACAACAAGCAATTCCTTGCAATCCCCGGCACATTTCCTGACAGCCGTGCCTTTTCTCACCTTGTTGGTCTCCGTCTCTTTTCCTTTCATCCCCTTCTGAAGCCATCATTAGTCTCCTCGATTGATTTCTGCTGTGGATCACCCAGACAATGGCAGCGCCGCGCAGTGTGAAGCAGCAAGATGCCATTCTGTTTGTACTCTGCAAACTGTTCGGGGTTCCCTGCTGTTTGTTTGCACACAACATTCAAGGCCTGCTTTAGAGAGGGACTTTAGAGAGAGTGGCTGCTGATCTCTTCTTACAAGTGGAACTGCAGGGGTGGAGAAATCATTACAGCCCAGCTTTGTGTATCCAACCTATACTCTCTGGAATAGGGCAGCTGATTATCAGGCTGCTACCGCCCTTCTTCCCCTTTTCTGCAGTACTTAGCACTTGCTACACAGTAATGTGTCTGAATGCACCGGGGGCAACCGTGTCATAAGAATGCGCTCAGGGTGGCGTTTTCCGTCACATTTGTTCACAGGTTAGCTTCTCCTCCTCGTGAGTCTAGCATTTTATATGGAGATTTTAGAAGGAGGTTTACAGGCCGGAATCTAAAGTGGAGTCACTTTCAATAGGTAAGGTAAAGGACCCCTGGACGGTTAAGTCCAATCAAAGGTGACTATGCGGTTGCGGCGCTCATCTCGCTTTCAGGCTGAGGGAGCCGGTGTTTGACCACAGACACCTTTCTGAGTCATGTGGCCAGCAGGACTAAACTGCTTCTGGCGCAATGGAACACCATGACAGAAACCTGAGCGCACGGAAACATTGTTTACCTTCCCGCCACAGTGGCACCTATTTATCTACTTGCACTTTCAAACTGAAGGGACCCAGGTGGCGCTGTGGGTTAAACCACAGAGCCTAGGGCTTGCTGATCAGAAGGTCAGCGGTTCGAATCCCTGCGACGGGGTGAGCTCCCATTGTTCGGTCCCAGCTCCTGCCAACCTAGCCGTTTGAAAGCACATCAAAGTGCAAGTAGATAAATAGGAACCGCTGCAGCGGGAAGGTAAACGGCGTTTCCGTGTGCTGCTCTGGTTCTCCAGAAGCGGCTTTGTCATGCTGGCCACATGACCTGGAAGCTGTATGCTGGCTCCCTCAGCCAATAATGCGAGATGAGCGCGCAACCCTTGAGTCGGACACGACTGGACCTAGTGGTCAGGGGTCCCTTTACCTTTACTTTCAAACTAAGTTGGCAGAAACTGGGACAGAGCAACAGGAGCTCACCCAGTCACATGGATTCGAACCGCCAACCTTCTGATTGGCAAGCCCAAGAGGCCCAGGGGTTTAGACCACAGCACCACCTGCGTCCCCTTTTCAATAGGTAGCATTCACTGTGTGTTTATGTGTGAAATCAACACTGCAAAAAGCTCTGTTGTTACAGCCTAAAAAACAAAACAAAACAAAACAAATGTCTCCCTTGGGACAGGACTGGGGCTGCCATACATCTGGAATTCCCCAGACATATCCGGGAAATGACGTCTCGGTGGATTTTCCAAAAATCGGGAAAATGTCTGGGAAAACCTGGGCATATGGCGTGTTGCCTTTTTTGGCGAATTCCATAAAAGATAGCTCAAAAAAATCTCAACAACTTTGCACACACACACCCCAAGAAAAAAAAGGCTCAATAACTACAACTTTTGTGTCTGGATTTCCACTTTTTGAAATATGGCAACCCTAGACAGGGCGATTTTTCATGTACTTATATGGCAGACAGGGAAAATAAAGATTTAATTCTAAATTAATCTGCAATGCCGCACAGCAGGAATAAAAACATCATCTTCAGAGTTTCAAGGTGCTTGTCCATCTCTGCTTCAGTATTATCATATCCATTTTTGTTATTTCTTATTTACAAAACAGCTAAAATCATTTAGGGTCCCATCTATGCTATATCTAAAGCAGGAACGTACCACTTTAAATGAAGCTACCAACATGAGTCTGACCAAACTGCGGGAGGCAGTGGAAGACAGGAGTGCCTGGCGTGCTCTCATCCATGGGGTCACGAAGAGTCGGACACGACTAAACAACAACAACCACTTTAAATAGTTGTGGCTCCCTTCAAAGAATTCCGGGAAGTGTTGTTTGTTAAGGGTGCCAAAAGTTGTTGGGAGCCCTTGTTCCCCTCACAGAGCTATAGTTCTCAGAGCGGCTTAACAGTCATTGTTTGGATGGGGGGCTTTTATCCATTTCCGCAGTCACATAATCAATCAATCAATCAATCAATCAGTAGTTGAACTGGGATCCACACAGTCACAAAAACAAATTAACTGAAAAAGCCTCAAAACAAAAAACGCAAAATAAATAGCAAAAACAAAAGCACCAAATATAAGCTCCAAATATCACCTTAGAACACTGCAATTGGAAACGGAAGGCTTGAATTACAATGGGGGGACACAAATTAGCAGCGCAACAGGAAACACAGGGGGACTCAAAACAGAGCATATTCGGCTTCTGGAAAAAAGTTCAAAAACCGGAACACCTACTTCCGCCTTTGCAGTGTTTGGGTTCCAAGTTGTTCGTGAACTAAGCTGTTCGAAAACAGAGGTACCACTGTACCTTTATTGCATTATAGTACTTCTTTTGAAATTTGCATCTAGGTTGGAATTCAGTGTAGTGCTAAGTGAGGTATGCATGCACGAAATTAGATCCAATTGAGCAATGAGACTTTCCTCCCTCTGCTCCTTCATATGCCCCCACCAAATCTGTTCTGGGGGTTCCTGCAATCCTCCAGAGCAGTTTTAGGGGGCATGAGAGACATGTGGGTGGGAGGAGATGGGGGAAGCCCCATTGCAGGAGTAGACCTTGTTCCACACATGCAACGACTTAGCTGAATCCTGGCCTAGATATATAAAATAGCTTGTGCATTTTAAAAAACGCAAATGCACAACTTGTCACCTTCGAAAATTCCCGGAAATTCGGCCGATTCAGAAAATTCAAACCAAATACTTTTCATTGAAAAACATCCACCAGTCTCCCCCGCAATACTTCTAGATATCACTGGTGGAGAGAATCTGCTTAGTAGAGACAACACAGCAAATGTCAGCTGAAGACCTGGTCCCTGAACTTTGTTTTTCTTCCCAATCGGTTTTTTCCCCCTAACTCAGCAATTACATATCTCTCTCTTAAGCGCACATCTGCTTTACAAACTGAACTGGAAGGAGGGACTTGACCAATGTTCACTTGAGGATTTGGTTTTTTGATTTAAATATTTTCTTCTAATCTCATGCTTCCTCTTTCACTTGGCAGGGCTGTGGAAAGAAAAACAATGTCGGCCTGTGACATTGTTTACAGCCTGTCAGGAAGAGGAATTTGGTTACCTTTCGCAAACGGTGTGGTGCTGGCTTGTTTTTTTTTAATCTCCCAGTCATTTACTTAGGGGCTTCGTTTTAATGGCATGACATGGCTGGCCATGGTGAGAAACCACAGAAGAATAAAAAATCCGGATGAAATATGGATGTTGAATCTGCGCTGCTATTTAATACAATTTTTTTTATTGTTTTCTTAGCCTGCGGTGGCAGAAATTCTCTGCAAGTGATACATCCTGTAACATTAAGGAACATGTAATCCCCCGACTGGAAGACTCACGACTCCTTTAATGACAGGTTCATAGGTGCTTAGGGAACACTTCACCCATGTTCTACCCCGCTGCAGCGGGGGAAGCATTCAGTATTTTCAGATGAAAAATACATAACTCCACTTCAAGTTATGAACACTTTTAATGGGAGGAATCCAATTTAGCAAACGCTTCAAGTTCCCACTGCAAACTGCTCACTTGGTTTCGCTGGAGGGTGAAGACCTCTTTAACTTCCAGCTTGATGTGATTGGTGCGGTTTAATTTGCTCCTGCTTTGAATAATGATTGTTTTAACAGTGAAACCTTCCACGCACTTACCTGGGAGTAAGTCCCGCTGAACTCAGTGGGGTTTATTTCTGAATAGACACACATAGAACCGCACTGCAAAGCTACCTTTATGGGCTTGCTGTTATTAACGGCGTGGTTTTAGTTTTGACTCCAAATGTTTGTTTTGTGTTTGTTTTGTGTTTTAGAAGCCATCCTGGGATTCTTTTGGAAAGATAATAGATAACCAAACAAGCGTGGACACTATTTTCTTCTTCTAAGCAATAGAAGGTTTTGTTTTTAAACTTAGAGGGAAAAGTGAGTAAGGAGGAGCATGACAGAGGCACATAAACCTCTTATTGAGAAGTGAGAGCCAGTGTGGTGTAGTGGTTAAGAGCGGTAGACATGTAATCTGGTGAACCGGGTTCGCGTCTCCGCTCCTCCACATGCAGCTGCTGGGTGACCTTGGGCTAGTCACACTTCTCTGAAGTCTCTCAGCCCCACTCACCTCACAGAGTGTTTGTTGTGGGGGAGGAAGGGAAAGGAGAATGTTAGCCGCTTTGAGACTCCTTCGGGTAGTGATAAAGCGGGATATCAAATCCAAACTCTACTTCCTCCTCCTCCTCCCCCTCCTCCTCCTCCTCCTCTTCTTCTTCCTCTACCTCACATATAATGTTGTTTACTGGGATTATCCAATGGAGCTGAACAGTGGGATATTCAGGACCACCACCCTTTTTTTGCTAGTGAAAGCAGGTACACAGGGATTGGAAACCTTCAGCCGTATCCAGTCTTATCCAGTCTGCAAGACCTCTCAACCTCTCCCATCAGGGCTGTCCCAGTGAGCCTTGCCCACCTGTCAATCATTAGTAAACATTTATGGCATTTGTCCCCTAGGCAATTTTCGCACTTCATCGTATGTGAGCAATGTTGGAAGGCAATCTCTGCATTTGATGACAGTCACCTGTGCCTCCTGCTCCCAACAACTGCTACAGGGCGGTCCTTCTGCCTGCCATAGAAAGCTTCCAAACTAGTACTATGTGTTCCTGGTGGTATCTGGACCAGGAAGGCATGGCACCAGGTGATATGAAAGTCTTTCATGTCACAGTAGCAGCATAGAGAAGTGACTCCTAGGCTCTTCTCAGAAGCTCCCCTACAAGGCCATCAGACTGGAGTCTTGCATTAGTACTGAAGATGTGTTGAACTGGGTTTCTCACAGATAATTTAAGGGAGCACTTATAGAATAATGGCCACTTATGAGCATAGTTATGCTAACTGGAGCAAGAGATACAGCTTGGCTGGTAGTAAATGTAATTTTTCCAGCTCCCTTTCTGCCTTTAGCTCCCTGAAGGCAGAACACAACTTTGTCTTTCAGAGGCATTTAAAATGAAGCACTGAAGCCTAATGGCTCTCAAAGTGTCAGGTGAAGGCACAATCTGATTCCTCCCCATGTAATTTGATTGGACCAAGAGGCAAG
Source organism: Darevskia mixta (assembly GCA_034641385.1). Taxonomy (NCBI): domain Eukaryota; kingdom Metazoa; phylum Chordata; class Lepidosauria; order Squamata; family Lacertidae; genus Darevskia; species Darevskia mixta. The sequence continues at coordinate 22,177,732 of JAWWNH010000017.1, forward strand.
ATATCCAGCTCCCTCCAGCATCCCCTGATCTGTGCAATACCCAAGGCTGCATGCCCTAGTCCAGTGGTCCTCAACCCCCGGTCCGCGGCCCGGTACCGGTCCGTGGATCAAATGGTACCAGGCCGCCCAAGGAACATTAAATTATTTCAATTTTATTTACTGTGGTGTTAAAATGTTAAATCACTTTATATTCATTTTTGGGTGTAACTGTATTTTATTTTGAAGACATGTTTAAATACAATTAAATTAAAATTATGACATCAAAACAATCTAAAATATAAACAATCAATGTCCCCCCCTCAGCGGGCCGCGGTAAAATTATCAAACGTTGACCGGTCTGCGACGATAAAAAGGTTGGGGAGCACTGCCCTAGTCAGTATGCTGAATAGTTTTCACAGGGATGGGACAACCTGCAGTGGACCCATGTTATAATAATAATAATAATAATAATTTATTATTTATACCCCGCCCATCTGGCTGGGTCTCCCCAGCCACTCTGGGCGGCTTCCAAAAGAACATTAAAATACAGTAATCTATTAAACATTAAAAGCCTCCCTAAACAGGGCTGCCTTCAGATGTCTTCTAAAGGTCTGGTAGTTGTTGTTCTCTTTGACATCTGAAGGGAGGGCGTTCCACAGGGCGGGCGCCACTACCGAGAAGGCCCTCTGCCTGGTTCCCTGTAACTTGGCTTCATGCAGCGAGGGAACCGCCAGAAGGCCCTCGGCGCTGGACCTCAATGTCCGGGCTGACCGATGGGGGTGGAGACGCTCCTTTAGGTATACTGGACCGAAGCCATTTAGGGCTTTAAAGGTCAGCACCAACACTTTGAATTGTGCTCGGAAATGTACTGGGAGCCAATGTAGGTCTTTCAAGACCGGTGTTATGTGGTCTCGGCAGCCGCTCCCAGTCACCAGTCTAGCTGCCGCATTCTGGATTAGTTGTAGTTTCCGGGTCACCTTCAAAGGTAGCCCCACGTAGAGCGCATTGCAGTAATCCAAGCGAGAGATAACTAGAGCATGCACCACTCTGGCGAGACAGTCCGCGGGCAGGTAGGGTCTCAGCCTGCGTACCAGATGGAGCTGGTAGACTGCTGCCCTGGATACAGAATTAACCTGTGCCTCCATGGACAGCTGTGAGTCCAGAATGACTCCCAGGCTGCGCACCTGGTCCTTCAGGGGCACAGTTACCCCATTCAGGACCAGGGAGTCCTCACACCTGCCCGCCCCCTGTCCCCCAAAAACAGTACTTCTGTCTTGTCAGGATTCAGTCTCAATCTGTTAGCCGCCATCCATCCTCCAACCGCCTCCAGACACTCACACAGGACCTTCACCGCCTTCACTGGTTCTGATTTGAAAGAGAGGTAGAGCTGGGTATCATCCGCATACTGATGAACACCCAGCCCAAACCCCCTGATGATCTCTCCCAGCGGCTGCATATAGATGTTAAAAAGCATGTTTGTCTTGCTCCCCCTATTTCCCTTGTCTTAACTCGCTTGGGGTCAGATGCACCCATTGCTCAACACTGCCCAGATCCATGCAGACATCTGGACTTTTGCAAGATTAAACATTTGCTCCTCCCCAAAGCACAATTTAAAACACGGACACTTAGCCCTATTTATTCTCACCGTGTCTTTGTTTTCTCTCCTTGTAAAAGATGGAAACATTCCTGGAGTGCAGGCAGTGGGCAGCTTAAGAACACAAATTCCTACTCAGTACAAGTAATCCAGAAGTACAGCATCATCAACAGATGGCTGCCCAGTCTCTGCTCGAAGACTTCAAGTGAAGGAAAGCCCATCACCATCTTCAAAACTGGTTTAAAGCCCCCATCGTCCAGCCTGGACACTGAGGTCCTTCTCCGAGGGCCTTCTGGCTATTCCCTCACTGCAAGAAGCAAAGTTACAGGGAACCAGGCAGAGAGCCTTTTCGGTATTGGCGCCAGCCCTGTGGAAAGCCCTCCCACCAGATGTCAAGGAAATGAACAACTATCTGACGTTTAGAAGACATCTGAAAGCAGCCCTGTTTAGGGAAGTTTTTAATGTCTGATGTTTTAATGTATTTTTAATCTTTTGCTGGAAGCTGCCCAGAGTGGCTGGGGAAACCCGGCCAGATGGGCAGGGTATAAATTTATTATTAGTATTAGTATTAGTATTATTCCACTGTCAAAGTGCTCTTACCATCAAGAAGTTTCTCCTGATGTTCAACCACCCTATAACTTAAGCCCTTGAGCTCCAGCCCTGTCCTTTGGGTCAGCTTTGCCATGTTCCTTGAGAAAGAGGTCTTTAAGTGGGTCCTTAAGTCATATTTGAATAAGGAACAGAAAGTTCATCTCCATATATCAGGGTGTGTTCTTTGTGTCTTTACCAGCACAAATGGCAGTGCTTTTAAGGTTGACGCCTGCCTAGGTCTAATGGGCTTCCTTGTATGCTGGGTGGAGAACCTCAGGTCTGGGGGACAAATGCTGCCCACCAGGTGTCCTGAACCCCTGGCCTACCTGGTGGCAAGTCAGTATGTCAAGTCCCCAGTCCAGGGTCAATCCACGTGTCCAAAGTCCAACCCAAAGCACAGTCCCAGAGAGATCCTGGAGCATGCCAACTAAGGTCCATCAACATGGGCAGTTGAGCAGACACAGCACCTCAGCTCTGCTTCCCTTTTGTACTTTGCATGCTGATTGCAGCATCTGAGCTTGCTCTGAGCATCTCACCTGTTCTGAGCCTACTCCAGCTGAGGAATCACACACCTCCTCCCAGAGCTAGCGAGCCCCACCTGGCCAGCTAGAGCCCCACCAGGCCTTGCTTGCCTCAGCCTCCTAGAGCAGGCGTCCTCAACCTCAGCCCTCCAGATGTTTTTGGCCTACAACTCCCATGATCCCTAGCTAGCAAAACCAGTGGTCAGGGATGATGGGAATTGTAGTCTCAAAACATCAGGAGGGCCGAGGTTGAGGAAGCCTGTCCTCCTGCTGCTCCCTGCAGCGCCCACTGTGTTTGTGGAGATAGGGGCCTCTCTGGCTCTGGGGATGGGTCCTGCTGCTCCTGTGCACTGACCCCCATCCGCTCACCATCCTCTGTCACCCCATGAGTACTTCCTACACCAAGCTCTCCTCCCATCCCCAGCTTGCCCCAGTGTGTCCTAGTCCCAGTGTAAGCAGCAGCCAGACACATACGCATTCCGTCGGTGAAAGTTTGGAGTTTATTTAACAAACAAAAGGAGAACAACCAGCCTCAGGTCTGGAGCCCCCTGCTCTCAAGCCTCACTGCTACTTGGAAGATGACTCATCTGCTTCCACATCGTTGTTCCTGCTGCTTTTAACACCACGTGAGAACACCTCCCTCTGACGTCGCTTAATTGACGTTAACTTCCCCTTCTCTTGTAACCCACCCCTCCTACGCTCCTGCATGATGAGGGGTGGGGTATCAGGCTCTGAGGAGCTATATTCCGATACGTCCTGTGTCTCTCTGAGCTGAGCACCTCCATTCTGCCCCCCCCCCCGTCTGCAGCTTTCTTATCAGTCCTCCTTTGCTGTTCTGGGCTGACATCCAGGTCCGGCAGCTGCGAGAGTTCACTAGTTTGCTCTGACCTGACACCCGGATACATCCCTTGCTGGGATGCTCTTCATCCTCTTCCTCCTCCCCGTTGTCCTGTTAGTTCATGACACTGGGCCTCACTATGTAGCCCTCAAGACTCTTTCCAGGTCCCACACACCCAAGCCAGAACCCTCACGGGGCTTGCTAGTGTGGTGTAGTGGTTAAGAGTGGTAGACTCTTAATCTGGTGAACCGGGTTCGCTTCCCCACTCCTCCACATGCAGCTGCTGGGTGACCTTGGGCGAGTCACACTTCTTTGAAGTCTCTCAGCCCCACTCACCTCACAGAGTGTTTGTTGTGGGGGAGGAAGGGAAAGGAGAATGTCAGCCGCTTGGAGACTCCTTCGGGTAGTGATAAAGCGGGATATCAAATCCAAACTCTTCTTGCTGCACCCTCCTCTGGTGGTTTTACAGGGCTGAAATGTGCCTTTGCACTATGACAATACATTTTGCTTGCCTGGGTGGCGAGGGTGTGTGTGTCTGGCCCCCAGAAAGTTGACGCCGAGAAAATGTGGCCCTCAATCTGGAAAAGGTTCCCCACTGCTGTTAGTGTACCATGAGGAGAAAGTCTCAAGTCCCACTGACTTTGGAAGAAGGCGTTCCCAAATTAGTAGCTCCCCCCTCTGCGGGGAAGGGCAAGTAGTTTTGCATTGGGCCTGCAGAGATCCACAACTGCAAAGTAAGAGTTCTCAGGAAAGCACAACATGGGTGCAGTTTGATTTTGTTTGTTCTTTCAGCATAACCGAAACCTTTTAAAGAAAGCACCTAACTATTGAAGGTTGAGATAAAAAAAGAAATTGTACCTAGAGGGTGTGGGGGGGGAGTGCAGTAGAAATGTCAAAGGCAGAAGAAATCCAGTTGAAGCAAAAGCTAAAAGCAACATGATACCATTTTAAGCCCCAGGGACTAGTTCAATGGAAGCAAATCAGATTGTTCTAGGCCCTACATAAGACAACGAATAAAACACCACAATGGATTTCTATGTAGGATCTCTAAGGACTAAGGTGACATGAATATTCAAGCCCTGCATCCTTTTCAGTGTTCCCCTCACCTTATACCCGCACAACAGGTATTTTAGCAGATGGGGAACAGAGACTTGCATAGATTTCGATGAGGACTGTGCAATGAATTCATGGCTAAGTAAGGAGGTGGACGCGGGTTTTCTTGGGCTGAGACAAACAGCAGCAAAAAAAAGATAATGCTATTCTAGGCTGCAGCAACAGAAGTATAGTTTCCAGATCAAGGGAAGTAATAGTACCACTCTATTTTGCCTTAGTCAGATCACACTTGGAACACTGTGTCCAGTTCTGGGCACCACAATTTAAGAAGGATATTGACAAGCTGGAAGGTGTGCAGAGGAGGGCAACCAAGAAGATCAAGGGTCTGGAAGCCAAGCCTTATGAGGAGCGCTTGAAGGAGCTGGGTATGTTTAGCCTGGAGAAGAGGAGACTGAGAGGAGATACGATAGCCATCTTCAAATATCTTAAGGGCTGTCACATGGAGGAGGGAGCATGCTTGTTTGCTCCTGCTCTGGAGGGTAGGACTTGAACCAATGGCTTCAAGTTGCAAGAAAGGAGATTCCGACTTAACATTCAGAAAAACTTTCTGATAGTTAAAAGCTGTTCAGCAGTGGAACAGACTCCCATGAGAGGTGGTAGACTCTCCTTCCTTGAAGGTTTTTAAGCAGAGTTTGGATGGCCATCTGTCATGGATGCTTTAGCTGAGATTCCGGCATTGCAGGGGGTTGGACTAGATGACCCATGGGTTACCTTCCAACTCTAAGATCCTATGAAACTGTCCAATGATTTTCCATCTTATATTCTCTTCTGTATCTCTCATGTGATCTTTGATTTCTCTCTGTAGACCAGTCTCAATTGATTCAGAGTTGTCACTAGCTCTTCATGGGCATTCAAAAGGGCCCACGAGGGCTCAAACTCTGACCCTCGTCTTCCAACCTGTGTCAATAAGTCTTCAGAGAACTGCCTTCCCTTGAACATGGCTGCAATCCTTCCATTCATTTAGGAATCCTGAGGATTCTAACCATGTTCAGCTGCAGGCAATTGGGATTTTCTTTCAGACGCTGGTGCTCAGTTTGCTGCAGTTGGGAGAGGAACTGGCATCTGTTTGGGCACTGCGGGGGTGGGTGGGAAGAAATTGGATTCCATTCGCATTTAGAGGTGAACCGACATAATTTACACTTTCTGAAACAAGATGTGAAGCCAAACACAGCCACCCTTCGAAGTTTGCGCTTCTCTGAATTTTGCAGGGCAGTTCTCCAGCCAGAAATGCATTTACTAAGGTAAAATGTGCCTGAACGTGCACATATTAGCAAAAAATAACAGAGAAAATGTCATTATATTAGGGAAAACAAAGATTTTTTAGCTTTTCAAAAATGTGTTCATTAGGCAAGATTGCATAGGAACAATGAAAACAAATTCACGTCTGGAATCAATGCATTTAGAAATAGCAGGAACAACTCAAATATTCCCACCCAGTTAAACTTACCCTCTAATCTCCACCCTCTTCTCTCTCTCTCTCTCTCTCTCTCTCTCTCTCAACTGTCAACTGGCAAAATTCCCCAGCCGTCATTCCCCAACTGTCATTCCATCCACATTCCATCCTGCCAACGGTCTCCTCCGCCCTTTCCTTGAAACACAAACCCCGAACATGGTTCATTCCCGGTTCAAATCAGGATTTCTAGCACAGTCAGACTCACTACCTCATTCTGTTGACCAGGATCAAACCTGATGACACGAAAGTATTTCTCTTGGACGTGATTCATCCGTTTAGTAATCTGTCCCCCAGTTTCCCAGAGCTGTGAAAAATAGCCACATCCCGGAATCTACGACTCCCAGGAGAGCCTGTGACAAAAGGAATGCAGTCTCAGCTCTGACTCATATATCTGCAAGTCAGTGTTTTTCTTTGGAGCACACTTTATTTTCCCCACTTTCTGAGACTTCCCTTTTTCTGCGCATTGGAACAAAATCTTTCCAGCAGGTTGGCATGCCTGTGTGTCTACTCACTGCTTATGGGTGGGCAGCTTCTCTCTCGGATTAAAAGCTACAACAAACTTCTACAAAAAAAAGTTTTCCTGCTGTCTGCCTCCTCCAGACACCTTACTTGATGTACTTCAGATTTAAGTAGAGGAGGAACACATAGTACTACAGTGGTACCTTGGTTCTCAAACGCCTTGGTTCCCAAACACTGAAAACCTGGAAGTAAGTGTTCCGGTTTTCGAACATTTTTCGGAAGCCGAACGTCCGACACAGCTGACGGCTATTGTTTCCGGGGTGCCTGCACCAATCAGAAACCTTGCCTTGGTTTCTGAACATTTTGGAAGTCAAACAGACTGTGTATGGGCAGACCACATAGCCTGCCCACAAGAGCGCCCCACAAGGAAGTGGAGCGAAGCCACACAGCCAGTGATTGCTCAACTGAGCTGCAGCAGCAGCACTTTCAGAAAAATAGATTGGAAATAATTTGTTGTTGTTCAGTCGTTCAGTCGTGTCCGACTCTTCATGACCCCATGGACCAGAACACGCCAGGCACGCCTATCCTTCACTGCCTCTCGCAGTTTGGCCAAACTCATGTTAGTAGCTTCGAGAACACTGTCCAACCATCTCATCCTCTGTCGTCCCCTTCTCGTGCCCTCCATTTCCCCAACATCAGGGTCTTTTCTAGGGAGTCTTCTCTTCTCATGAGGTGGCCAAAGTACTGGAGCCTTAACCTCAGGATCTGTCCTTCTAGTGAGCATTCAGGGCTGATTTCTTTAAGAATGGATAGGTTTGATCTTCTTGCAGTCCATGGGACTCTCAAGAGTCTCCTCCAGCACCATAATTCAAAAGCATCAATTCTTTGGCGATCAGCCTTCTTTATGGTCCAGCTCTCACTTCCGTACCTTAATACTGGGAAAACCATACATTACTTCTGGGAAAACCATACATTGGAAATAATACTCCCCCCCAAAAGGTTTTGGAGAATTGCACCCCACAAACAAATGATATCTCCAAGTTTCGAACCCCAAAATTAATTGGAAAGGAAAATATGATAAGGAGGGGCATCCGGCCCCTAAATATATGTGCTAAGAAATGGCTCCGTAGTTACAGCAGAGAAGGAACTTTGCCCTTCATTACTTTATTTTGTGAAGTTCCTTAAAAGCAAATGGCTTAGATGACTTATGCCCAATAATAAAAAATACATTATTTCTTATGTTTATTATTGATTTTTATATCGCCCCCACTGCATACATCAAATAAAACATATGCCTGATAAAAGGAAAAGTTAATGATCAAAGGAACGATCAAGAAAAGGGCGCGATGTGTGGGGAGAAAACATGGCAATCCGATGCCATGACAAACTTGTTTTATAGGAGATAGATCGGGGTTCTTCCATCCAACTTTTTAGCCAGACAAATTCCCCTTTTAGTCAATAAGAGCCTGTCCAAAGAGGTACATCAGAGAAAGCAACTCAGGTTAGTGGCAAACTACATTAACGGAAGACAGGTTGGTCTGCTAAATATGGCTTGGGATCTGGGTAGAATGGTGTGTATTTTAAGCTACCCGTAGGGAAATCCTAAGTCATCTTTTAGTAATTGCATAAGATAAGAATCCAGGTCAATCGTCTCCAGATCATCTGCTGACTTTGCAGATGGCAAAAAGCAGTGCGGGTACCAGAATATCACATACTGTTTATTCTCCTAAGCAATCAAAAGGAGAGGGGCGGACGGGAGCAATGATGGAAGGAATTTTCCGGCATATCCTTCGTTACTTCTGGGACTGCCTTTTGAAATATCGCTTCACAGGTCAGCTTGAATGTGGAAATGCTACACGGGCATTGGTTGCCCAAGTTATTGGTATTGAATCTCACCACATGAGGGTGCAGGCCGTGAAAAATCACTAATGACTCTTCCTTGTCCGAAAGGCTTAGGTCGCTTATATCTATGGGGCTGGATCCAAACTTAGTCTTCATTGAAGATGAAGAAGATGAAGAAGAAGAAGAAGAAGAAGAAGAAGAAGAAGAAGAAGAGTTTGGATTTGATATCCCGCTTTATCACTACCCTAAGGAGTCTCAAAGTGGCTCACGTTCTCCTTTCCCTTCCTCCCCCACAACAAACACTCTGTGGGGTGAGTGGGGCTGAGAGACTTCAGAGAAGTGTGACTAGCCCAAGGTCACCCAGCAGCTGCATGTGGAGGAGCGGGGAAGCGAACCCGGTTCCCCAGATTACGAGTCTACCGCTCTTAACCACTACACCACACTGGAAGAAGGGGAAGAAGGACTTCTCCTGTCCATGGAAGGCTTTAACCAGAAAAAAGATCTTGCAAGCAGAAGGGGAGAGAGGCAATTTCCCCCAGTTCTTCCTCCCTCAAGACTCCCTACCCACCAATGCATCAGAAAGTTACCCAATTCTCAAGTATTTGTTGGGTACAAGAGGCTGGAGGGAGAAGGGAGAATTAGCAAAACTCCTTTCTGCTGCTTGGAACTGCTGATAGGAGATGCTCCTGCTGTTGGAAACAAACTCTGGATCTAAGCCATGCTTTTTGCTCCTTAAGTGGAGTTTATCTGAACCGATGGGGCACTTTGTGCTTTTTTTTTCATTTAAAAAAAATACTTTATTAAACATGTGTATATGTGTAACTTGAGGTTGCCTTATTTATAGTGCTGCTCTTTACCTCTAAATCCTTTAACAGCTTTGGATCAAGTTTCCTATAAAAATCGGCTTCTACCATATGTACCTGCACAAACATCAGATCCTCTTCCGATGGCCTGCTCCATCTGCCAGAGGGACCGAGCTTAGATACGTGGTATGTGACAAAGGTTCTGTTTATGTTCTGTTTACATTTACTGGTCTACCTTTATGATCAAACTGGGTAACCAAGTAGCCGTACCATCTTCCTTTTCAAAATATACCTCTGTCATTCCCATGTTAACAAGTAGGAAGCTAATCTACCGGTGGGATCCATGAAGCAGTGTTTGGATCATGAGGGCAGAGAGGGGCTGCAGCCTCTCTTACCTTTTGTGGTAGTAGTCCCTTAGTTTCTGCTTTTTGAAGGCTATCAGGGACCTGGAGAAGTCACAGGTGGGGTGTGTGGAATTCTCTCTCTCTCTCTCTCTCTCTCTCTCTCTCTCTCTCTCTCTCTCTCTCTCTTACTAAAATCGAAATTTTATGCATTTAGGAGTGAGTTCCACAACTTTGTGTGGCTCATTTCTCAAGGATACCCACATAAGGTCAAGCAGAATGTTGACATCTAGGGCTTTTTTTTCCATCTGGAACTCACAGAAACTCAGTTCCGGCACCTCTCAGGTGGGTGCCATTGCCATTAGAAGAGAACAAGGGAGCCGTTCATGGTGAGTTACGGCACCTCTTTTTCTTGAAAAATAGCACTGTTTACATCTGAGGCAAAATTGGATCGCACTCCTGACATGCTATCAGCAGGACTGCTTATTGGCTATGAGGGAGGCCAATCATTTTGGAATTTTAACAATAAGATAAAACCATAGAGGGTTTTCTACTATAAATTTGTAGAATCCTAGAACAGGGAAAGGAGGAGAAATTTGTAGGTGTCTACATTTCCCCGTTAAAGTAATTCTACTTGCTAGGAAAGGCATTAAGCTGATCTTGTGATACCTTGGCTATTTCTATCGAGAATGGAGTGCTCTCAAATCCCACTGGCTATTCTGCAAATGAGAAAGATGCTGAGGCTGGTTGTATTAGATGTGAAGCTCAGGATCTGTTTGAGGAAGTCTGAGGCTAACTATTAGCTGTAAGAAGATTCCACAAGTCTGACTTAACTTTTATAAAGCAGAGCGGGGGAATTTAATACCACCCAAAGCCAGTCAAGTAATAGATTTGGCTTCCCTCTCGCAGGAGTCTTCCTGTCTCCCTCCTTCAGCTGCCACAACACATCCCGTTCCCCTTTTGTGAATGATCTTTGTGTCATTGCCATCGCAAAGTGAACTGGGAAAGAATTTCCTCGGCTGCTACTTGATACACTATTATTCGCCTCTTATCATTTTAGCAAGGGCAGTTTGCTGCTGTCAGAGGTAATGGAGACTGTACCACTAAGAAAATTGGCTGTAATTTATTTATCAATTGTTTTCTGCATACCACAAAATAGGCCATCTACTTTATGGCTGGGTCTAAGGTATTTGAGAGCCCCCGAAGTTCATGGTTTTCCGGTATTCTAAGTTCTACTTATGGCTTTTCCTGTATATGACACAGAACACCACCCTTGTGGTCTTGAAGGCTGTTTTCTTCTTTGCTTTCTTTAGTCACAAATCATTCTGAGGCATCCCTTAAGTGCATTTGTATTGTTAAGTGCACCGGCCTGATTTGGTGTTAATTCAATTTGAGTGCCCTTAATATCTTGTGGGGGGTGATGCAATGCTTGCTAGCTGTACCTTGTAAAAAAACAGGTTTCAGGTCTGCCTGAGAGCTGAGCACCTTTCCCACAGCAATTTACCAAAGTTGCTGATAAAATTTTCATAAGGAAACCTTTTTAGTCTGACCCTATTGTGTTATCCCACCATTAAGACCCAGGGAATTGAGACCATCTTCTGGTGACAGTTTATCACGTTCTCCATTATTGCTGCGTATACGAAACCTGATGGGTCACCTCTCAAAAAGCCTTCTGCCTTAACCACAGGCACGGATCCCTAGGCCTGGGCCTGGGAGTGTGTTATCGCTTTCTACTCTCCATCTCCCTCTCGCTTTGTCAATATAACGGAGATGCACTCTTTATAAACCGGTCACCTCTAACCTTGGCATGACGGGAGATTGGAGGGAAGTTCGGGGCCAGAAGGAAAGTAAAGAAAAAGGAGGCAGCGGGAATACAGAGAGATGCCAGAGCCTCACTAGGTAGCTCTTATTGATGGGAGGGAAACTCTTCAATAAAAATCTAATGTGAAAAGAATGATGATCGATGCTATCTCTCTGTTGCTAAAGGAACTGGATTAGGGAAATATTGACTTCGCTCCAATAGTGGACGGAGGGCCAAAATGACAATGGGGAAAGTGGTGTAGCAGAGGATGGCTCAAGCCCACTATGTCTCTTGAAGCTCCACTTTGGGGTGGATTCTTCCCCCACCCCCTGCATTTTGAGAGAATGGAGGCAAAAGTGTTGTGTGAACAGATACCCTGTTTCTCCTAAAATAAGACATAGCCATAAAATAAGCCATAGCAGGATTTCTACGCATTTGTGAAATATAAGCCATACCCCGAAAATAAGCCATACCCCGAAAATAAGACATAGTGATGCTGCGCCTCTCCCTTAAGACGGCCTGGATAGGCGTGGCTATGTAGCGTACCGACGCGGAGCGGTTAAAATAAGACATCCCCCCAAAATAGGTACGTAGAGTTTAGGGACTTGAAGAGGTTTAGCTTCCTCCAAATTAGTTCCCTCCAAATTAGTTTCCAATAAAATTAGACAAGCACCTAGCGCTTTGATAATTAGGCTGTTACTAAATACATTTTTATTTAGGAAGGCTTCCTTTGAAGTGTAACTCAGCAATTTTATGGAATGTTAACTGTACAATTGTTGCTGAAGTTTTACTGTTTTTAGTTTTCTAAGACCTTATCTTTTGTATTTTGTCTTATTGTACACTGCTTTGGTATCTGTTAGCTGTAAAGAGGTTGATAAAACTCTAAAATAATAATAATAATAAAAACCCTCACCGTTATAAAGCTGAAAAGCAAACCTAGAGAACTTTCAGCTCAGTCCTGTCTACCTTTATGGACTCATTGACCCCCTACTCATTGAATGTTGTTAACTTCAATTGATTGACACGTGTAACATATCTGCTTCTGTCCATTTTTTAATCTCACTTGCATAACATCCCATCCCCATTGGAAACACAGCACAACACACACACACAACTTCACTGCCCAGTTCCTCCACCCAATGGAAGGGACTCTTGTTTACACAAGCTACAATAAATGTGTTAATACGCCACTGGACTCTTGGCTGTGTTTTGTGGCAATAGACTAACATTCCTACCCTTTTGACCTCTGTTTAATGGATGTGGGAACAGACCTCAGACGTAAGTGAACAAAGTCCGGTGTGCAGAAACAATGTCAGTAGGTGCTCAGTGTGTGTTGGTCTGTGCGCATGGCTGGGCTTTATGCAACTTTAGTTATGTGTCACGGAAACGATCTGATGAATTATTAGATAAAGCTCGAGGCAAAGAAAGAGCAGAGACACCTGTCAAAGGACTGTGCTGAGCTAGAATTTATAATACATTATCTTCTCACCTCTTGATCTTGGAGAGAAATCGAGGAAGATGAAAAGGATGCACTTCTTCCCATATAACAGGGATGTGGCCCTTCACATGTTGCTGAGCTCCAACTTCCATTGGCCCCTTCCCAAGGGATGATAGGGGTTGTGGAAAAATAACTTCTCAAGCATCACAGGTTCCCCATCAGTATTAAGGAAATGTGTGTATACTTTTGTGTGTGTGTTTGTGTGTGTGTGTTTGAACGACTTGTGTTTACAGCCTTTAGTTTGGTGCTTGTGGTGATAACACCATTGGAAGCAGACTACAGTTTTACTCTTTTACAAAGAACCCAGGAACTTCGCTCCAAAAATTGGAGGCGAAGGCAGAGATTTCATTCTTCCAAAGACTACTCCAATGCATTCTGGGGCATTATAGGGATTTTTAAAAAGTATGCTTTCATGTAGGCTGCCCTCAGCTTCTCCAGAAGCTCCACGTTCTCCTTTCCCTTCCTCCCCCCACAACAAACACTCTGTGAGGTGAGTGGGGCTGAGAGACTTCAGAGAAGTGTGACTAGCCCAAGGTCACCCAGCAGCTGCATGTGGAGGAGCGGAGACGCGAACCCGGTTCACCAGATTATGAGTCCACCGCTCTTAACCACTACACCACACTGGCTCTCTCTGTGCCACCCAACATCATCTAAAGTGGAATCTAAGTTGGACTTTTCGCATATTTAAATTTCCTGTTCGGGGCTCATTAATTTCTCTCCCCCCCCCCCAGCACTGTTGAATGGCAGGTGCTCTTCGGTGGATGCTGATTGGCTGCTCAACCCACTGCAATCACCATTATACGTTTGAGTGGCTTCTCAACACCCCTATTTTTATTATCAGCCGTGTCTCCAGCTCTACCTTTGCTACACAGACAAAGAGACTTGTGGGGCAGCCCCCGCATTTTGTACATGACTGTTTTCCTGTCAGTAAACTCGGAACGAATGCAATCACCAGGCGGCGAGTTTTTGCATTTGTCACTGAGAGGCACTTGGCGTCCCGTGAGATGATGAACATCGCCGAGGAAAATCACTGCGCTCTGAGCATTAGCTCAATCACAGAGACCAAGCTTGAGAGTCGGAGATCATTTAAAAAGTGTCATTTGTTAGGGAGCAGCGCCTGTGCTTTTAAAAAGTGCTGAATCCCAAGTTGCAGGGAATTTCTTAAATCAAGGTCCTTGGTTTAATAGTACATTGGGTTTTTCTTTAAAAAAAAAATCTTAGCTGTATTGATTATGTTTCATGAGCATTCACCTAACACTAAGGCTATATTTGCACCTCCTGCTGCTGCTGGTGTTCAAACCCAGCAGGAACGAAGAGGGAAGGTTGCAGGGAGTAGCGCTCCTCTGAAAAGCAGGGGTAGTAGATGGCATCTTGATGGAAGAGCCGGCCACAATCGCATCAATCTGCTTTCTGCCCCATTCTACAAGAATTTACACTGAACTACCAGCAGTTTTATTTTCTGAAAACAAAAAAGATTAAAATGTTTTTTTTAAAAAAAGCAACATCCATGCCCCCAGTGTCATAGGTAAAGGTAGAATTGTTCTTTATGCAACACCTGGAGGGCTAAAGTTCCCCCATCACTGCCCTACAGAACGCAGAGTTTCTACAGGAAGAACATTTTCTGTTATAAGGTCCATAAATAGCAACACTCTAGAGGTCCCGGGTCCTAAGGAAGTTAGATTAGCCTCAACCAGAGCCAGGGCCTTCTCAACACTGGCTCCGACCTGGTGGAATGCCCTGTCTTATGAGACCAGGGCCCTGCAGGATCTGATTTCTTTCTGCAGGGCCTGTAAGACAGAGCTGTTCCGCCTGGCCTTTGGATTGGAATCAATTTGATCCCCTCTCCCCTCTTTCCTTTTTCCCCGTGATGGAACTCCTATTTGGGGACTTCCCTGGCTTTTTTCTGGCCCATGTAGGACCAGTCTGGATAGTTGGCCTTGGTGAAGATTTGACGGTTTCTTCCCCAAATAGTTTTTGATTGGAGTTTCTACTGAAATGAGGCTGCCCTTTAATGTTGTATTTTAATCTTGTTTTTAAGTTGTATTTTAATCAATTGTTTTTATACTTGGTGTTAGCCGCCCTGAGCCCGGTCTTGGCTGGGGAGGGCGGGGTATAAATAAAATTTATTATTATTATTATTTATTATTATAATACTTCCTCGGTGGGAGAAGCAGTCCCCGAGGGAATTTTTCTCCTTGTACAGCTGAGGTATAAGCATGAATCTAGTGGCTGTAAGAGGATCAAATTTACATTTAGTGAAATAAATGTCAATAAGCTCCAAACATGCTATTCTTTCCCATTTTAAAAATAACAGCAGAAGGAAGAATTATATGGAAATATAAATGTATGGCAACGTGGGTAACGGAGAGAGAGAGAGAGAGAGAGAGAGAGAGAAGAAAAAGAGAGTTATTGATGAAAAAATAGCAAAATATGTAAAGAGAACTATAGCAAAAAAACACCAACAAAGTCTAGATCTGGAGAAAGCAGCTTTACCTAAAGAGGTCAGAACAGAAATCAAGTAGGTAAAAGATTTTTCTAATTGCTTCGTTTCCAGGACAAGAAAAGCACCATTTGCTTAGTTTCAGTGTATCAGAATTCTGCTGAAAGTATAGGACTTAGCAGCACCCCATAACACACAACCCACAAACTAAAAAGGGAACAGCCTTCTCCCCCGCCTCCAGTATGGTGGTTTTAAGAGCTCTGCGGTACCTGGGAATTCAATGGATATGCCTTTTATTGACATACAGAAGAAGTAAGGTGATTGAGTTTCACCGGTTGAGTTTCTACCTGCAGTGACCCACAATCAGGGAAAAGTGGTGCCACGAAAAGGCGGAAACGACTAAACAACAACAAATACATAATCTGCCCACCTTCCAAGTGCTGTTTTCTAAATGGCCACCGAAAGTTGCCTTGGCGATCAACCCGCTATTTTTGAATTTGCATTGGCGCAAGAAATCACATTTTCACCTGTTCCGAAGTTTTCCCCTTTCTTGCAGAGGATTGTTTGTTTGCTTGTGGGCTTGTTTTTACTTTAAAACTAAGACCACTGGCCACCGCAGGGAAAAATCACATCTATCTCTCTCATGAGTGAGAGATAATAAATCACTCTTCACAGGTGAAATCTTTTATTTATGCTTTGGGATTCCCTTTTATTGAAGAAACGGAGGTTCTCTTGGCTTTGGCGAGGCTGCACTTTAGCAAGTGATTCAAATCAAGCTGACATGTCTTAGCGAACATTCTCAAGGCAGCGCATTTATGGCTGCGGTTCACCTGCTGCTCACTCTGTCTCCTCACCGTAGATCCTTAGTCGGCTTCTTCTGGGTTTGCTTGTGTGTTGTTGCAAAAATGTCTTCCTGCTCTCCCAAGAAGCTCATAAGGTTGGGGACGGGAAATGTTTTGTTTTGTTTCATTTTAAAGAAAGTTAGTAGGCCATTGCTTAAAGGGGGGGGGGTCTAATACAGATGAACTTGTCTGAGATATAAATGACAGGACCAGGATTTCAGGCGTGATCTATACAAGCTGCAGAATTGAGGTGGTAGAATGGATCGCACCACTTCAGATTGCTTAACCCTCAACTCCTCCGATTAAATCGGGACATCCCGGTTTTTTTTAAAAAATTTTTTTATTAGTTTCCACATTTTTATACATATTATCTCTCACACATATATCCAATTTCAAGGTTCTCTGAACCTTCCGACTTCCTCCCCTCCCTCCCATGGGTTCTTAAATTAATAATAATAATTTTTTTGCATCTTTCCCCAACTATTAAAAGTAAAGGGACCCCTGACCATTAGGTCCAGTCGTGTCCGACTCTGGGGTTGCGGTGCTCATCTTGCATTATTGGCCGAGGGAGCCGGCGTACAGCTTCCGGGTCATGTGGCCAGCATGACAAAGCCGCTTCTGGCGAACCAGAGCAGCGCACGGAAACGGCGTTTACCTTCCCGCCGGAGCGGTACCTATTTATCTACTTGCACTTTGATGTGCTTTCGAACTGCTAGGTGGACAGGAGCTGGGACTGAGCAACGGGAGCTCACCCCGTCGCGGGGATTCGAACCGCTGACCTTCTGATCAGCAAGTCCTAGGCTCTGTGGTTTAACCCACAGCACCACCTGGGTCCCAACTATTATGTATCCCTAATTTATCATGATCAATTTCACATTACAAATGTCATTACAACGCTACCAATGATTTTAACTGTTTACAGTGGTTTTTTAAAATAAAGTACAAATTTACTCCACTCTAGACTCCCTGGAAAAGACCCTGATGTTGGGAAAGATGGAGGGCACAAGGAGAAGGGGACGGCAGAGGATGAGATGGCTGGACAGTGTTCTCGAAGCTACCAACATGAGTCTAACCAAACTGCGGGAGGCAGTGGAAGACAGGAGTGCCTGGCGTGCTCTGGTCCTTGGGGTCACGAAGAGTCGGACACGACTAAACGACTAAACAACAACAACTAGCAAATACTTGGTCTTCTTGGTTTCTGACCTTCCCTGTCAGTTTTGCCATTTCTGCATAGTCCATCAATTGCGTCTGCAGTCACATGCCAATGAAGGGTGGTATATTATTATTATTAAGAATAATGTACACAATATAGGCATATTCAGAGTTGCCTCAACCATAGAGCATACAGAAGCACCCCTTTAGATCTAGCTGTATGTTGTGAAATTGCAACCCAACTTGTCCACATTTTTTTCAAGATGGCAGGCTATGCTCTGAATTTGTCGACGTGATTTCAGCAAATCCATTAATCTTACCAGATAGCTTCTGAGTCACTTACTGTGCCTCCATTGTTCAGAACTTTTCGTTATGTCACTCCAGGTTTCAAACTAGTTTTTTCTTTCCCAGTTCAGTAGAATAACGGGGAGGATAGAGCTTGGAGTTCCCCTGATTTATTTATTTTTTTAAAGATAATTTATTTGTGTTTGTCTAAGAGAGGGGGAAAACGTTCGCCCTGCCATATTTTCACAAGCAGGACTCTAGGATCTTGTAACACCACATATATTTTGACTGTTTATGTACTCTATGAGCTGAGAACAGATTCCAGCTCTCTAGGGGATTTTACAGCTTGATGACATCTTCATTGTTATTATTACTCATTACAAACAGATTTCTGAGAGTGAAGTCATTCAGTGACGAACCCATCAACCACAGTTAATGGCAAGTGTTGCTGGAGTCAAACTAGAGACATTGTACAGGCACCAGGCACGGTCCAACATAATCTATGTCAGAATTAAAGCCTACTGAAATCAATGGTTGGCCATGACAAACAGCTCATTCCACTTTTTTTTCAATGGGCCTTAGTCATTGCAAGGGACTTTTTGCCAACACATGCAGTTTCAGAGAGGAACAGGGTTGGAAGGAATCGGCGTGCTATCCAAACCACAGTTTTGGCAAAAACATCCAGACTTTAATTAAAAATAAACACATGTTTATTTCTACCGAAAGATGAAATTCATGCTAGACAAGAAGCTTTTTAGTCGCTGGCCTAGAAACAGATACTACTTTATGTACTGTCTTCTGCTGATCTATCGCAATGAAACTAGTCCATTTCCCAGTACTGTAACAGAGAAAGAGAAATCTGCCTCTTGCTTCTGTGAAGCAGAGTGTCTGTCATTATTAGAAACATAGAATACAGTTGGAAGATTCATCTAGCTCAATGCCCCTGCAATGCAGGAATCTCAACTAAAGCATCTATGGCAGATGACCATTCGACCTCTGCTTAAAAACTTCCAATGAAGAAGAATCCACCGCCTTCTGAGTGAGTCTGTTTCACTGTTGAACTACTCAGAATGTTCTTCCTATTATTCTATTATTATTGGTACAGAAGGGAATCAGTGGCACTATGCCAAGGGCAAATTTGTGTGGATGGAACTTCTTCTTCTTCTTCTTTGGCTATCCCTTGTAGCCGAGTAAGATTGTCTTCCGTAAACACAGTTTTAACAGTGAGTCCGTAAGTGACTGTGGAGGCCAATTCTGGATCCACACGTCCTTCCACAGTGGGGACATTTGTTTCCGGGCGGGAGTTGATCATGGCGTGGATTTGCCAAGCATGCCTTCCTCTTAGCACGTTTATCCCTTGCGTCCTGAGTTCGAGTGTCTTCAAAGCCCATGACACCTTTGGTAAAGGCTGTTCTCCAATTGGAGCACTCGCAGGCCAGTGTTTCCCAATTGTTGGTGTTTATACTACATTTTTTTAAGATTTGCCTTGAGACAGTCTTTAAACTTCTTTTGTTGACCACCGGCATTACGCTTTCCATTTTTAACTTCGGAGTAGAGTAGTTGCTTTGGAAGACGATCATCAGGCATCCGCACAACATGACCAGTCCAACAAAGTGTGTGTCCTGCAAGCCCTGCATCTGTTTTTCAGTTTGGGTTCCAGATCTGTGGTTGCTGTATCAAGTGAGGAAGAGAAACTGCAGAAGAGGGTGGAAATCCAGAGAAGAACTTTCATGATGAGTGAAGGAATGGTTACCCTATATACTCGAGTATAAGCCTGGTTTCTCAGCACATTTTTTGTGCTGAAAAAGCCGCCCTCGGCTTATACTCGAATGAGGCAGGCAGTGGCTCCTATGAAGCTCTCCCAGGTTTTTTGTGGTAAAATTGGGTGCCTCGGCTTATATTCGGGTCGGCTTATACTCGAGTATATACTGGTAACTTCCCGCATCCTCCCCACTGTTTCTGCCATGCAAATCACACTCCTTTGCAGCAGGTATGGGTCTCTAACCCCTGTGTGCTGCGAAAAGTGCAAATTGGCCCTAAGGGAGCTTTCTGTTTGCTTTCTCTTAATGTAATTGAATTTGGAAAGCAGGAGCTTTGCATGGGCGAATCCAAGCTAGAACGCCGAAGGTTTTGCGTTCTGAGCAGAGAGAGGATATACTACCATGCAACATCATGGTTTATTGCTTGAGTATTATACTTCATCTGTTTCAATAGGATTCCACCCCACCCCACCAAGTGAAGGCAGCAACGCAGGAATTAGACTGGTGGAGCTGAGAGGAGGCAGTGTGGAATGATTGGTGCTAAGTGTTGAGAGTTGCATATCTCATCTTTGATCTAGGGTGTCATATAGAGGAGGGCGAAAGGTTGTTTTCTGCTGCTCCAGAGAAGCGGACACGGAGCAATGGATTCAAACTACAAGAAAGAAGAAAGAAGAAAGAAGAAAGAAGATTCCACCTAAACATTAGGAAGAACTTCCTGACAGTAAGAGCTGTTCGACAGTGGAATTTGCTGCCAAGGAGTGTGGTGGAGTCTCCTTCTTTGGAGGTCTTTAAGCAGAGGCTTGACAGCCACCTGTCAGGAATGCTTGGATGGTGTTTCCTGCTTGGCAGGGGGTTGGACTGCATGGCCCTTGTGGTCTCTTCCAACTCTACGATTCTATGATTCTATGCATAGTTATCTAAGATGCTTCACCCAGCAATGAACAACAGCAAGCTAAAATGGGAGATCAAAACGTGGCAAACTGGAAGTCTGTTTTGGAACCTAGATCTTTCCCCACCCCCCTCTCTTTTGAAGAATAGCAGAATTAACAGATCGTTGTGCCCCTTTCTCTCCTATAATTTCTATTTTTGAAAATCAACTATCCCAGAATTGTGTTTGTAAAAAAAAGATGCATTTGTCAAGAGAATCTCTTTTGTTCAATTATTCTAACTGCTATTGATTGCCATCTTCTCAGGGTATTGGAGATTGAGAAAAGTGTGGGTAATTGATTACATAAGATACCCATAAGTGTTAGCAAGAGCCATCAGTTTAACGAAGGCATGTAAAACTGTATTGTTCATTAATATAAAAAGCCGCAAATGAAATCTTAAACAACAAGAATAAAAGGAACGGACAGTCAGTACTGGGCTGCAGAGGCAATTAGCTTGACTTTAGGGTAAGACAACTCCTCCTATGTTAAAGGCTGAACTGGATTACCCCGGGTACTTTAGGGTCGATACAAGATAGCTGGTTCATTACAGAATGCCTACATGATTTTAGTGTATCAACCCAGAGAAGGGCAACCCCACAATAACAGAAGTAGCTAGAAATTTATTTAAAAAACTCAAACAAATTAAAAATGCATTTTAATAGTCAATATCCAGCAGCATGTCTAACACAGAGTATATTGTTATGTAAAAGCCCAGCCTCAAGCAGAGGTTCCTTTAAAAAAATGCCCATAACATTCTTGCAAGTGTCATGTCCTACTTTCTCGGTGGCTTCCAGTGACTGCAAATTCTCTAGACAGATGTTGGTGGGTCAGTTTTCACTCAGGGGACCATATGCTAAGAATAAGGAAAGACAGTCAGTGGCCATTGTGAATGACAACCCACATTCTGGTCATGTATCTCATTTCAACTTCCTTTTCAAGATAGGGAAAATATATATAGTTTGCGTTGCGCCATCCATTTCATTCCAGAGTTCAGCCTCAATTCTGATTGTCGTCAAAAGACCCTGGAAAAACAGCTTTAGCCACTGAATGCAACAATCAATAGAGCAGGGAGATTTGCATAAAGGAGGGTCTATAAATCTTGTGAGTGGCATCCCCCCCCCATCATGTCTTCTGGGTTTTAAAAAACCAGTTTTGTCTTTGTGGACCTGAAGTCCCCTGTTCTGAAAAGCCGATCGGGCTTTCTGATGCAGATCTGCAGGTGATATCTTTTGGGGTGTGTGGAATGAATGGTTCAGTTTTCGTATGTACATGCAGTTCAGAGTTTGATAGCAGTTGCAGAAGAACCATTCCCAATGCATCTGGATTGAGATTGCAAACGTTGAAATAATCAGAAATCTGCTCTTATTCCCTTGTGGGGTACACAAGAGCCTTTTGAGGTTCTCCATCGGAAGGAGTAAATTACAGAGGCCAGCCAGAGAAAAACTGAGAAGCAAAATTTTATTATATCTGTTGCAACTGAGACCCTCACTCCCAAAATGGAGGAGGGAGGAGGAACCCAGAACAATGGTGTGCCAACTCCTATATAGACTTTTGAAATTCCCCCCTCCCGCTCAAGACCACCCCCTATACATCATACATACATCACAAAAAGGGGTGTAACCCAGGGCCACCCCCCCGATACATCACAGCTACATCATGAAAGGGGAGGTCTGGTAGCAGTAATCTGAGCATCCTTGACCCTCCCCATGCCTCCTCTTGCCCTCCACCCAAAAACCCATCAAATAAAACAAAAGAGATATTTACATTTCCCTGTTTCCCAGCCAAGTTAATCACACCCTTTTGTCTGGCACTCAGGTATCAGGAAGCCAGGATTATCACTTTATTTTCTGAGACAATCCCCCCACCTTCCTTGCAGAGAAACATATATATATATATGTGTGTGTGTGTGTATATATATATATATATATGAATGAGACCTTGATATTCTTACAACAACGTTCATGTCATAAAAGAGATGGACAAAATGACAGTCCTGTGCACGCTTACTTGGGAGTAAGTCCCACTGAATTAATAGAATTTGGCTATATGCTACTTTAGGCTCCTGCCTCTCAGACTAAGGTTGCATTAGGAAATCGCTCCTTTCATTGCCGGCCAATTCTAAAGCTATCACCACTCTGAAGTGCTTCAGGAAACCTCCATTTTCTATCTCTCTCTTAATCTTGTTTTCTCTTGCTACTCACAGACCCATCACTCTCTCGCTTCCTGAAAACTCGCAGAGCCTGTTGTCACAGACAAGAATATATGCAGTTGCTCTCCTGATCTGGCCTGTTCTGAAAAAGGAGCCTGGTTAATTAACATTGATTACAATCCACCAGCTGCAAGTAAAAATTGATTGCAAGGGGTCCCTAATTTACATGCTTCTCTTTCCTGGCTCCTCTTCCCCCATCCCCCCTTGTTTTGCTACCCATTGACAGAAAGACACAGGGACTGAACCCAATTTTTAGATGTGACAAGAGATACCTGGGTACCTCGGATATGACAACTGTGATCCTCGTTGTCCTGCCTTACCCCACACCCCTCAGGAGAGTCATTTGTCAGCCTCGCAAATTGCCTGCATGAATATTTTGGCCCCGTTCATTGCTCTTATGCCTGTGCGTACGTGTGTGTATCAAGAGAGAGGAGCAACGGTATTGATTTCGGATAGCCAGGGAGAACGGCTGGGATATTAGTAAGGAGCCGAGAAGAACACAGCACATAAACTTTTATGACACAATGTCAAAAGCGGATTGCGCCAACATAAATGAAAAGGACAACATGTTACTGTAATTAAGGCAAACGCACACACACCATCTATCGGTATAAAGGGGGCTTCTCGGAAGAGTACGCAGAAACAGGCACCTGGCTGGGTGGGAAGTCTAGAGGGAGGAAGCGTTGCTCAAGGGTTAGTGCAGAGGAAGAATGTCCAGAAGAGACCAGAGTTCTTTCTAAGCGTAACTAATGTGATTCAACAGCATGCAATGATAGCTACTTTGGATGAAGGCGTGTGCCTTATGGGGCTTTTGGGAAATTGCTTGATTTTCCTTGATTGTCCAGAGCCGAGGGCCTTCTGGCGGTTCCCTCATTGCGAGAAGTTAGGTTACAGGGAACCAGGCAGAGGGCCTTCTCGGTGGTGGCACCTGCCCTGTGGAACGCCCTCCCATCAGATGTCAAGGAAATAAACAACTATCTGACTTTTAGAAGACATATGAAGGCAGCCCTATACATGGGCAAGGCCAGGGGGGGGTAGCTGCCCCCACCCCTCAAATCAATAAAAATCATCTGAAGGCAGCCCTGTTAAGGGAAGTTTTTAATGACTGATGTTTTAATGTATTTTTAATCTGTTGTTGGAAGCAGCCCAGAGTGGCTGGGGAAACCCAGCCAGATGGGCGGCGTATGTATGTATGTATGTATGTATGTATGTATGTATGTATGAATAAAATAAAATAAAATAAAATAAAATAAAATAAAATAAAATAAAATAAAATAAAATAAAATAAAATACAGTCATACCTCTGGATGCGAACGCTGTGTGTTGCGTTTGTCATGGGTTAAGAACGAGCTGAACCCGGAAGTACCGGAATGGGTTACTTCTGGGTTTGGCGGTTCGCGCATGCGCAGAAGCGCCGAATCGCGCTTTGCGCATGTGCAGAAGTGCCGAATCACGTCGCGCACATGTGCAGATGTGGCACTTAAAGTTGTGTGCTGCTCATGTTGTGAACAGGGCTCCGGAACAGATCCCGTTAGCAACCAGATGTATGACTGTAATAATAATAATTCTCTCTCTCTCTCTCTCTCTCTCTCTCTCTCACACACACACACACACACACAGATGCACAATATAAAATTCCTGCTTTAGCTATATATTTCAAAAATGGTCATGTTCCACAGTTTGTACTAGTTCTCCTCATCACCTCAACTGCAATGCAGTTCTAGCGTTGTTATTATTATGAAAAAGGTTTCGCCCTCCAAAGTATTAGCCCAAAGAAAGGTGAGAGAACAAAAGAGATTTGGAATGGCGGTGGTGCCAACTTTAATCAAATATTGGGGCATTGGCAGGTAAGTCCTGCCTCGCATAATCAATCACATGACACAGTGCAAGCACACCATTTGAATGGCAATCACCTATTTTTTTGGGGGGGGCAGCCATCAGTGTGCAAAACCTGTGGCTGGCACATGGCTGAAGAAACCCTAGGGCTGCTGTGGAGGTGGGTGTCTGGGTTGCTGAGTTTCTAGAGCTATTCTTGTGTTTTGCTGGTGGGAGTGCGGAAGGCTGCAGGAACTCCATTTCACCGCCATGGCTGCTTGGCGTATCAGTTGCTAGTCTCGTTTTTATCTGAGAAATCAGATAAAAGAACGGGGTTGCGGGGAGAGAGAGGTGCATAAGTTCCCTGAAAAATCCCCCAAGCTACTGACCAGACTTTCCCTGGGCTCTGAAATGCAGCTTATACACAGCCTTAAGCCCTGAAGAGCAGTAGATGAATGGTGAATACTAAAATGATGTCAACAGTTTGTGCAGAGGCCAAAGAAAATACTAAGGGGCCCTTCATGGCTTCATCCCTAAGTTTGCTGAAGTACATCTGCGAGTAATAAGTTTCCTTTCACTTTCAGACACAGCACAGCACAGTACATCTGAAATAGGTTTCCTGCCCATTTATTTTGTTTCCTTGGGGGTCAGGGGCATTTTGAACCGAAAATTCAGACTATCCGTGGTGGCCTCATAACCTAACTCCAAAGGCCCAGGGAATGGTGCTTTTTCTCTCCGGCTCTTTGCAAAACCATAGCCGCATCATAAAAATCGAGCCGTATTAGGGCAAAGACAGATGTAATATGAAGAAACGATTTTCAGGGAATCTTTCAGGGAATCTGACAGGGAATCTGTCTTCCTCCCAGTTTCACAGTTTGCTGTATAGATTTGCATGCCAGTAGTGAACTTGAGAGCCAGTGTGGTGTAGTGGTTAAGAGTGGTAGACTGGTAATCTGGTGAACTGGGTTCGCGTCTCTGCTCCTCCACATGCAGCTGCTGGGTGACCTTGGGCTAGTCCCACTTCTCTGAAGTCTCTCAGCCCCACTCACCTCACAGAGTGTTTGTTATGGGGGAGGAAGGGAAAGGAGAATGTGAGCCGCTTTGAGACTCCTTTGGGTAGTGATAAAGCGGGATATCAAATCCAAACTCTTCGAGAGCAGGTTTCCTCCTTGTGAGAAGTGAGGTTACAGGGAACCAGGCAGAGGGCCTTCTTGGTGGCGGCACCCGCCCTGTGGAATGCCCTCCCATCAGATGTCAAGGAAATAAAGAACTATCTGACTTTTAGAAGACACCTGAAGGCAGCCCTGTTTAGGGAACTTTTTAATGTTTGATCTTTTATTGTGCTTTTAATTCTGTTGAGAGCTGCCCAGAGTGGCTGGGGAAACTCAGCCAGATGGGCGGGATATGAATAATATATTATTATTGAAGTTTATCTTCAGCGTCAGAAGAAGTACTTTTTTGACCTGCAAGAAAAGGATTTAATTTAAATGAAAAAGCCTACTGATAACCAACTTGTTCCCACTCCTCCTAAGATTATGACAACAAACCTTAAATCTCCACATTTCTTTCATGTTTCTGATGAAAGATCTGACATGACTCAAAGACCTGCTTACATTTGTTTACGTGTCTTTATTGTAATTAAAAGCCGTTTCAATTATTGCCTGTCATTTTCCAAGTCTAATAACAAACTAATCACATTTTTCCACAGAATGTTACCAACGGCAGGTTTTTTTGCTGCTTCGGGGATACCTTGTAACTCTGTGTTATTGTTCAGTATCTTATTGTCTAGCTTGTC
The DNA here is from genome assembly GCA_034641385.1 of Darevskia mixta. Classification (NCBI taxonomy): domain Eukaryota; kingdom Metazoa; phylum Chordata; class Lepidosauria; order Squamata; family Lacertidae; genus Darevskia; species Darevskia mixta. Next base: position 22,203,792 of record JAWWNH010000017.1, read on the forward strand.
AGTTCTATCAGTCATTTTTGTATGATCCTTTCCTGCTTAACAAACTTTCTGCTTCATTATCTCTTATTTCACAGTTGTTTGGTTTTTTTTTAAAAAAAATATTTATACTTATTCAAATTTATATATTTCACCAATTTTACAATCATCTTGACATTTCGAAACCTGACCTCCTTCCCCCTCTTTCCGCGGTTCCTTAAATTTATTTTTAAGATCTTCTGCATATCTAAATCAACTTAATTTGCTCATTTATTCATCCACTTATTATATACTCTTATAATACTGCAGGTTATTACAACAATCCTGCCAATCTGCTTGCAATTTATCTGTAAATATTCAGTAAACCATTTCCATTCTTTTATATATAAAAAGTTTGTTATCTTGATTTCTTATGCTCCCGGTAAGTTTCACCATTTCTGCATATTCCATAAGTTTTTGTATCCATCCTTCCTTTGCTGGGACAGTTCACAGTTAATTTTGACTGAGCTTTGCCAATATCGATGTCAGGAGCACAGATTTATGGTTGGGAGCAATTAGAAAGAGAGAGGGGGGAGGGGGAGAGGGGAGGAGAGGGAGGGAGGGAGGAAGCGAGAGAAAGAGAGAGGGAGAGAGGGGGATAGAGAGAGAGGGAGGGAGGGAGGGAGAGAGAGAGAGAGAGAGAGGGAGAGAGGGGGATAGAAAGAGAGGGAGGGAGGGAGAGAGGAAGGGAGAGAGGGGGGATAGAGAGAGAGGGAGGGAGGGAGAGAAGGAGGGAGAGAGAGGGGGGATAGAGAGAAAGGGAGGGAGAGAGGGGGAGAGAGGGAGAGAGAGAGGGTGTTTTTATCTTGTGTTTTTGTTTTCTGAACCACCCTGAGATTTTTGGGTGAACAGTGGGATAGAAAATTAAGTCAACCAACCAACCAACCAACCAACCAACCAACCAACTGATCATACATCCGAACCCCTTAGAATCAACACACCTCCTACCATCAGTTTGAGATCCAACCCACCATGTGAAACCATTTCTACATCTCCCTATATTGCTGGCATTTCATTCTCTACTTCTCATTAGAATTCACAGGTATGAATCAGATTTAGAAATGTGCCTGTGTGTGTGTGTGTGTGTGTGTGTGTGTGTATTTAACACCAACGTAATGAACAGAAATAAAGACGTCTCAGCTACATTTTCTTTAATTTCCTAACCCCCCTGCAGTAGCAGCAGCCAGCTGTATTAAATAGTTCCACTACTGCAAATAAAAGGAGAGGATTTACAGTGATGAATTTATAGCAGGGTCATTACAGTTATAAAAACAACAGTGAGCTGCTTGGGGAATGGCTAAGAAAGTGAGACAAGGTACTTCGCAGATCCAGGGAGGGAATACAGAGAGAGGTCATTGAAACTTCCTGCGTTCCCCTCTGAGTGCTGCGGTAGCTGTCAAGTGCAAAGAGGAGGAATTTCTCCTTCCAGCATCAGCTGGGATTGGGAAATGTGTATTGGAAAGGGATTCAAGTAATTGAAACACATGCAGCAAGCTTCTTTAGTGATTTGCACATTTAAAATAGAGGACAATGACAGAATTCATTCAAACGGGCCGTGCGCTGTTCCTAAAGTATCAGGAAGGGAGAAATACTCATTTTACTCATCCCCAATGTTAACTCCAGAGGAAGCATACGTAAAAACAACAATCCCAAAACAGAGTCTTTAAAGCTGGCGTGTTCAATAGCTGTTAAGATAAGGACATGCATTTTGGTGATGCCATCCACAAGTCAGAGTGCTTCCAAGCATTTACCAAAATGTAGATTTCCTGGTGCTGACATTGTGGTAGCATGCATCCAATTCCATCTGTCTTAAGGAAAGGGCCTCATGCATTGGTGTGCTGGCACAGGGGGGTTGGGGGGGTGACAGATTGAGCTGTATCAAATCCCCCAGAAATCTCATTGTACAGCACAGTTTCCCCTCTGGTGTGGTTATGCTGGGATAACGCAAGTCTGTTAAGTATAGCAATTTAATTCACTGAAATTGCCCATGCTTGTATGCATTACTATGTGTTTTAATTTGATTGGTTGGTAACTGAATTCTCTAGTAGTTCTCATGTGATTGGTTAATGCCGGTCACATGGGAGTAGTGAAGGAGAGACTCTATTTTATGTGACTATGTTTTAGAATCCACTGTGAACACTGCTAAGTTGAATGGAGTGTTGGAGTGCTTCTTCTCTGCTTGAAAGGAGAGCAAAGCTGCAGGAGAAGGTAAAAGTGGAAATCTCTCCAGAGGAAAATACAGTTGTTTGGAAGCTAGAAGAAGAGACTGTAAGCCCATGCTTGCGACTGTAAATATCATGTTTTAATTCATCTATAACAGGGATGTCCAACTTACAAGAGACTGCGATCTATTCCCACTATGAGAAAACTGGCAGTGATCTACCCATTGGATTGACAAAAGTTGTTGAGCTTTTTTTGGGGGGGGGGGAGGAATCTCGCGGTCGACCAAGATCTACCACACGGACCCCCCGTGATCAACCAGTAGTTCGTGATTGACCTGTTGGACATCCCTGATCTATAAGTTTCTGCAAGGAAAGCTTTTGAATGACAATGTCTGGACGTTGGTTTAATTTCCAAAGAAGGGTGTCAGTCATATATATGATTTGAGCTTCTTAGCTGCGATTTCACTACTCTTACTTCAACATTGTGGAGCCCAAAATGCTTATGCTAGTAGAACTGTTTAATCGGATACCATATTGTGATTTATCCTTAAGTACCACTGCATCACTGCTACTGCTACAAAGAGTCTTGTAACTAATCTGCTATATATTTTGGAAAGTTGTTGTTTGTTTGTCCACTGTGAATTTGGACACTTCTTAAGCGTCTAATAACCAAATTTTGTGTGATGGTTCCTGAGATCAGGACATGGGTTTTCATCTAGGTTTGGATACAGTTGGGTACAATTTTGAATCAAAATGATGGACAGAACCTTTCAAAACTGCACTGATATTTTGGTGTTTTGAATTCCTGAGCAATACTGGATACAAGACAGCAAGTTTATTTTGAAGTGGACTCTATTTTATGGCTAGCTATACTAAAATTGTTAGTTTTTAAAGGTTGCTCCAAACTCCTTTTTTTGTTTTTGCTGCAAAGGAGTAAGATAGCTATCTCTCTGAAAGCTATGCAAGAATGAAATTCTATTTACATATTTCAGTATTAAGAGAAACTGTATATGTGGTTTAATTCGAAAACCAGTACACACTAAGGGAACATTCAACTGACTTCAAAGCATGTTGTATTATACTCCAAGTTTACTTGCCCATGGCTATGGGATCTGCTGCCAATGAATACAGCAGCTAAATTATTACTCAATTATCCTGCTGTCATACATCTGAACAGCCCAGTGAGCAGCCCACACATTTGCCATTTGCATGAGTTTGCACCAACATGGAGTACAGTAAATTAGAACACCATCAAATAACAGTGGTTTTTTCACCTATACTAAATGTTTGTCAAGGTATTCATTTAGGATACTTTAATGGTTTGAAATATTGTGCCTCAATTTGGGCAGAACTGGTTTAGGGAGAATGGTGTCTACTAGTGAAGTTTCAGAGGTTTTCTTCAACTTCTTTTGGGAATCAGTGTTTCCAAAGATGGCCGATGGGAAAGAAGATATGTTGCCTTAAGCAGGTATGGAGGAGAAATTTGATTCAGGTCCCATTTAAAGGCGAACCTATCTAATTTGCAAAACAAAATGTGAACTGAAATTTTGCCACCCTTTGGATTTTGCAGTGCTGTTCTCCTGCCATGTAACATGCTCAGAGATGGACATATTAGTTCAAAGCATGTACATAAATGAATATATTAGTAAAAATAATCTACAGAAATGCATCACACTATGGAAGATTGCTTGAGGAATGTGTGTATTAGCCAAAAGTGCTTACAAAATGTGTTTATTAGGAGATGTTAACATTAAAATGCTGATCAATTTTCTTGATCAGTTAAAAAAAAAACCACAACCCCCCCCCCCGAAATTTCCCACAGAAAGATGGAGAACTGAATTTAAGGCTGGAAAAATGAGAAATGTAGAGAAGTAAAATTTTCAGATTTGCCTATCCCTTGCCTTAAGTGTTACATGATTGCTGCCTACCTGGGGATATTGAACTCTATGGGGCTAGTTTCTCATGTCTAGGATTGCAGGATTACCAATTCTAGGATTCTAGGATTACCAATTCTAGGATTACCAATTCTGGGTAGGTCTATTCAGAATTAGCTCCACTGAGGTCACTGAGGCTTATTCTCAAGTAAGTGGGTACTTGTTTCTGTAAAAGTCAGATTTACTCTATAATTTGTCCAGTGTTCAAGGTAAAAAAAAGCATGAATTTTCCTCCCATAGTAAAATTGCCTGCTTTTTCCATCAACTGTAAGGCCACATTACTTGTCTGTTAAATTGCAAAGCCCTGCTGACTTTTCACCCTCATCTAAAATTACTTGTAACCAGAAGCTCTGGCCAATGTATATTCTTAGCCCAATTAGAGCATGTGAAATTTTTCTGTTCCAACTGGCCATGAACACATCCTTTCTTAGCAGGTACTAATTTAAAGTCAACCAGTTTCCTGGTGTATCAAAGGCTTACGCAATCAATTCTTTAATAGCAAATGTGAGATGTTAAACAATTCCCCTTCAGAGAAGGACAGCTGGAACATGAAAATACAACAATGGCTTTTAAAACCCCATCTGGCTGATATCAGCCGATGAAAAGTGTAGAATTTTGCATATCAGCCGGCTTAAACAGGAAAGGACTTCAAAAGGATGATACTATCTGATAGGTATCAGGTGAACTTTTCATTCCTCTTTGAAGTGCTGAGTCCCTCTTCTTGGATGACTGCCATCTTTGGATCAACAGGTGTACAGTATCACAATTTTCGTAAAGAATGCAACAGCAATTTGACTTGGGTAGATATGCATCTTCCATGGGTGGCAGTGTGCCGGAAATCTAGGGTTTTTGTGCAGGTTCAGAAGTCATCCCAAGCATTCTGACATATGGCATTTGTGTAAGCAAGTGAAGCATGGACTATGTAGGATAGTACTTTCAGACATTCAAAATGTTGGTGCTGACCTTTAAAGCCCTAAACAGCCTCAGCCCAGTATACCTGAAGGAGCGTCTCCACCCCCATCGTTCAGCCCGGACACTGAGGTCCAGTGCTGAGGGCCTTCTGGTGGTTCCCTCCCTGCAAGAAGTGAGGTTTACAGGGAACCAGGAAGAGGGCCTTCTCGATGGTGGCACCCTCCCTGTGGAATGCCCTCCCATCAGATGTCAAGAAAATAAAGAACTATCTGACTTTCAGAAGGCATCTGAAGGCAGCCCTGTTTAGGGAACTTTTTAATGTTTGATCTTTTATTGTATTTTTAATATTTTGTTGGAAGCCGTCCAGTGGGCAGGGTAGAAATAAATTATTATTATTATTATTATTATTATTATTATTATTAGTCTCAGAGGTCATGAAATATGTTCCCAAGGTCACAGAAGTTGCTGCTGCCAATAGCTATGATTCCTGTTTCACACCATTACTTTTGCCCAAGTAAATGGAGGATCAGTCACTGCAGAGACAACTCACAAGAGTGAAAAAATAGTAACCAAACTGGCTCTAACATAAGATACAGTTGTAGTTTGACTTGAGTGCTTCACTAAGGCGGAATCTACATACCTATAAAAAACGCTCTGAAAAAGCTTTTTCAAAAAACGTTTTGAAAAGTACATTGAATTTGGCATAGCTCACTGTCGCCATCCAGTGTCACGTTTGTATATTGCACTTTACAACATATTTAAAACGTTTTATTTGCAGCTGTATAGCTGAGTCCTAGATCTAACATTTGAGACATGCTGTTATTGACTTCTGCAACTGACGGTGTAATCCATTAATCTGGGATCATTGTGGGCGTGGGTTGGTATGGGTCGGATCTTGCAATATGAAAAAAGAGCCTATGATATTTAAACTATCGTAAGTAGGTACTAGAAGTCCTATAACAGATATAACATCGCATGCCACATTTTCTTGCATTTAACTATTGAACTATTGCATTTAACTATAAGAAGCAGATAACAATACATCAGGAAGACTGCTTTTTTCTCTTTTCGTTCTGCCACTATTATTGTAATCAGTATATATTTACTTTCTACTCCCAGAAAGAAAGTCTCCCTTTCATCTGGCTTAAACCACTGGAAATCATAGCCAATCCATGCAGAGCGAATAGAATTACATGAGCATAAAACCTCAGGAAGAGTCGCCCAAATCTGTGCCAATTAACTTTACAGCAGTTGGATCAGCTAAAGGACTTATCAAATCTGCCCCAGTCACATTTGTTGACAAAGAGCTTTGTATTTCATCCCTTATTAGCCAGAACATTTTGCTCTAACCTACGTCTTGTTATTGTCACAAAACAGCACACATGTCAACTTGCTTGTGCCTGCTAATGTTACAAATTCATCAGGGAGGGTTAAGGTTGTAAAACAAGCATATTAGGTTCATGCATAAAAAGAGCAAGGCAATCGTTTACAACTGCTACGTAAATACGCCTCCTTGATTTTTCTCTATCAGGAAGTTGTAGGAGGCAAAGGTCAAGTACCCACCAAATGCCAAGGATACTCAGCTCACCTCAACCAGGTTTTTCTGTGTGTGAAGAGATGGATAAACCATGTTGGGTTTCGTGGCTCTTGTTTTACTTTTCCTTATCATAAAGATAAAGGTAAAGGGACCCCTGACCATTAGGTCCAGTCGTGTCCGACTCTGGGGTTGTGGCGCTCATCTCGGATTATTGGCCGAGGGAGCTGGCGTACAGCTTCCGGGTCACGTGGCCAGCATGACAAAGCCGCTTCTGGCGAACCAGAGCAGCGCACGGAAACGCCGTTTACCTTCCCGCCGGAGTGGTACCTATTTATCTACTTGCACTTTGACATGCTTTCGAACTGCTAGGTTGGCAGGAGCAGGGACCGAGCAACAGGAGCTCACCCCGTTGTGGTGATTCGAACCACCGACCTTCTGATCAGCAAGCCCTAGGCTCTGTGGTTTAACCCACAGTGCCACCCGCGTCCCTTTTTCCTCATCATACCATTTTCCCTCATCATACCATTACTCTAAGGCTGTTCCATTGTGGCCCAGCTTTGAACTATAGTTCTGAAGTGGGGAGGTGGGATCTGAAGCTTGGCTGCTCTCAGAGGCATAGCGGAGGGAGGGGCAGCAGGGGCTGTTGCCCCGGGCCCACATTCAGAAGGGCGCAGCTGGGCTGCAGCGGTCCCAAAGGTGCTGTGAGACTGGGAGGGAGGTGGCTACCTTTTCTGGCCCGGCAACATGTGACCTGCACAGCACGCACGTCTTCTGGGTGGTCGGATGGACTGGGAGTGGAGAGCAGGCAGCCAGACAGACCTTCTCCTGCCAGGACGGAGTCCCTTCTCACTGCCCGCCACCCTTGGCGCCTTGGGATAGGGTGCCCCATGCTTCTTGCACCATGGCTGGTGCCGCTGCCGTGCGTTGGTGAAACTGGAGCACAGCATAATGCTACTTTCACTGCCAACCCTTCCATTTCACCAGGAGCCTTCCTGATGTGCGATGGCTCAGGGTTTGCCTCTGCTCTCATTCATTTGCTTGATGTTTGGTAAATTCTCGGCCAGCCTATCCACGTGGTTTCCCCACGTGAAGGCAGTTAGAGCCCTGGCTCACTACCTGAGTGACTTGACGAACCCTATGCAAAGAAGAGCCTTCACACTTGCTCGCTTTCACTCCATTCCCACAGCATCCCTACAGGGCATATTCTCCAACACCCCTCTCGACCTCCGCCTTTGTCCGTGTGCAACAGGGGAAAGATAGAGGACTTTACCCACTTTTTCTTCCACTGCCCTCTCTATGACTCAATAAGATCGAGGCTCCTGCTACTAATTCCTCCGACCATTGCCATGGAAGATGACCGCTTGAAATATCTATTGGTGGATGCCAATCCCATAGTCACCCATGGCGTGGCCATCTATATCCTGCAGGCCCTGAAACTCAGGGCCACCTCGATAGGTTAACCTCCTTTAGCCCTGGACTTGTAAACTTTCCAATAGTTTACATAATTGTTATTGTTTTTATCAGACCTGTTTTATTTACTATGATTTTATACCTGAAGTTTGCAAATGTATAAGAACGGCAGGCTACTGCCGGGACTTATTACTTGTGCTATGGCCAAATGGCTAACGCAATAAACTTTGATTTGATTTGGTAAATTAATTTGTGTGAAGCTTTTCTTCCTCAGCCTGAATTCTCAGCAATGGACTGTTGTGAACAATGCATTGCTGACCATTTGCCTCAGCAGGCAGGGCGTGTTGCGAACACACTCTGATGTCATTCCACGACGTCACATCAATTCAGCCAATGAGTGTTAGAAGCTGTGCTGCCATCGCCATCACAAAATCCCTGAGCAGTTTACAGATCAGACTCTGGAGGTTTATTTTCATGTTTGGGGCTAAATCTGAGGTGATTCTGCATGAAGCCAGCTCAGGAAGATAACAATCCTGGATCCACAGCAATATTTAAGGTTGCAAGTAAAAAAAACCATAAAACGCCAAAGTAATGCTATCAACCAAAGCCCAGTTATCTGAATCTTTATAGTCTTCTTCTTCTTTGGCAATCCCTCATAGCTGAGTAAGATTGTCTTCCATAAACATGGTTTTAATAGTGAGTCCGCAAGTGACTGTGGAGGCCAATTCTGGATCCACATGTCCTTCTACAGTGGGGACATTGGTTTCCAGGCAGGAGTTGATCACGGTGAGGGTTTGCCAAGTGTACCTTCCTCTTAGCATGTTTCTCCCTTGCGTCCTGAGTTCGAGTGTCTTCAAAGCCCATGGCACCTTTGGTAAAGGCTGTTCTCCAATTGGCACCTTTGGTAAAGGCTGTTCTCCAATTGGAGCGCTCGCAGGCCAGTGTTTCCCAATTGTTGGTGTTTATACTACATTTTTAAAGATTTGCCTTGAGACAGTCTTTAAACCTGTATTGCTGACCACAAGCATTACGCTTTCCATTTTTAAGTTTGGAATAGAGCAGTTCCTTTGGAAGACGATAATCAGGCATCCGCACAACATGACAGTAACAGAGGCCCAAATGGCATGTTAAAGCGAAATATGTGAGTACTGCCAACCTACAAGGTTATCCAGTTCTTCCCAATAATGTGTAGTTTTTTTTTAAAAAAAGTGTAGTGTGCCATAGTTGTATTGGCATTACAGTAGATTGAGCACTGAAAGTGGCATTATTTGCAGATATTTGCAATAGTTCCTCTTGACTGTGCAGACATATAACCAACTTTTCTCTCCCCCCCTCCCTTCTCTTCATTAATCCAGAGTTTTTAAATGATGGATTTGAACTATGAATTGGTAACCCTTTGATGTACGAATCTGGTCCTGTTTGCACAGGCATGACCAAACGTCACCTTCTTGTGGTTCTGATTGGGCACCATAGTGTGCCCAGGAGTCTTCCAGGCTCACCACAGGAATCTGTCTGTGCATAATGCACAATTCACATTGTTACCATGCCAATAGTCAAAACAGGGACAAAAGAGAATGATGAACTTTAGGCTGGTGCTGAATGAAGGATTTATTGGAACAAATAACAATCTGGCTTCTTCAAGAGTAATCATTCTACGTGTTCTCTTGTTTCAGTGAATTGTACTCTCAAGAGTTCCAGTTCTCAAAAGGAATAGCACTCTTCCAATTAGAACTCCAAACTGAAGTACACAAAGCTATTTCCCTTAAAGAAGAGACATACTGAAATCTGCTGGACCTTTCCCCCTCCCGCCCCCATACTGGTAAATTCTTTATTGGGTGCCACCTAAGTTCTGCTTCTCGTTTTATTAAAACTTTTCACATTACAATAAAAAAAAACTAAACAAAAATAATAAAAGAAGAAAAGAGCTAAAAGATTACAGAGTTCTCTCAAGTTCTGCTTCTCATTTTCAGGACTGACCCAATACATTTTGCTGCCTGAGGCAAGTCTCCCAGCCCCTCCAATTTACATGAGCAGAAGCCGAACAAATTTGCAGCTGACTCTTATTTCAACACTGAGGGTGGTAGGCTAGCTTAGCAGGCACAGGGCAGACAGAGCACAGTTCTGTCTTCCAATGCCATCCCACCATTCCCTGTGCTCCAGCATCTACCACCTGAGACTGCTGCCTCTACCTAATAATAGGGCCAGTCATGCTTGCTTTGTTTTCCTGGCCGTTTTTGGTGTTGCTCTCTCTTGTTTGTTGGTTCTGTGCGGACTGGAGAAACCCATGTCAAATCAAATCAAAGTTTATTGTGTTAGCCATTTGGCCATAGCACAAGTAAGAAGTCCCAGCAGTAGCCTGCCGTTCTTATACATTTGCGAACATCAGGTATAAAATCATGGTAAATAAAACAGGTATGATAAAAACAATAACAATTATGTAAACTATTGGAAAGTTTACAAGTCCAGGGCTAAAGGAGGTTAACCTATCGAGGTGGCCCTGAGTTTCAGGGCCTGCAGGATATAGATGGCCACGCCACGAGTGACTATGGGATTGGCATCCACCAATAGATATTTCAAGCGGTCATCTTCCATGGCAATGGTCGGAGGAATTAGTAGCAGGAGCCTCGATCTTATTGAGTCATAGAGAGGGCAGTGGAAGAAAAAGTGGGTAAAGTCCTCTATCTTTCCCCTGTTGCACACGGACAAAGGCGGAGGTCGAGAGGAGTGTTGGAGAATATGCCCTGTAGGAATGCTGTGGGAATGGAGTGAAAGCGGGCAAGTGTGAAACCTCATGTCTAGTTTGTGGGTTTCTAAATGATGAAACAGAATGCTTGTCATGCATAATCAGAGTATGGATGTATTCCACCGGGAGGAATATCCCAGAAGAGGCTGTGCAAGAGGCAAATTGTCCATTGCTTTAAAGCAGGCTTATTGTGAAAGGTAAAGGTAAAGGGACCCTTGACCGTTAGGTCCAGTCGCAGACGACTCTGAGGTTGCAGCACTCATCTCGCTTTACTGGCTGAGGGAGCTGACGTACAGCTTCCAGGTCATGTGGCCAGCATGACTAAGCCACTTCTGGCAAAACCAGAGCAGCGCATGGAAACGCCGTTTACCTTCCTGCCGGAGCGGTACCTATTTATCTACTTGCACTTTGATGTGCTTTCGAACTGCTAGGTTGGCAGGAGCAGGGACCGAGCAACGGGAGCTCACCCCATCGCAGGGATTCGAACCGCTGACCTTCTGATCGGGAAGCCCGAGAGGCTTAGTGGTTTAGACCACAGCGCCACCTGTGTCCCTATTGTTAAAGGTACCATTTGATTATTTAAAAGATCAACATGCACATTAGATGGTGAGCTTTTGCAGTGGCACTATTTAGCAGAAAAGAAAACCTTAAGTAATCAGAAATGGCAGACAGTTATCACCTCTATGTAAGAACGATGGCTATAAAATCCTTTCATGTATAGGCAACGTAAGATATGCCCATCAACTGTAGAAAGGAAATTACATAGCTCAAAAGTTGGCTTGTTTGTTTCTGACAGGTTGAGGCCGAATACAACCAACTAAGGGCTAAAAGTCCTCTTCCTCAAATATTCAGTTAGTACTTAAATCAATTTGCCTGATTAGGGAATACCTTTCCTCAATGAGAGAGAGAGAGAGAGAGAGAGAGAGAGAGAGAGAGAGAGAGAGAGAGAGAGAGAGAGAGGAGTCTAATTTCACTCATCAGATTGTACAAAATATAATTTTAAAGCCTGGCACTTTCAGAAAACTAGGAGAGCGGATGATTCCATGTTCTTAACAGTAGTAGTTCAAAACTGAATAACCTTCCAGTTAATATATTATTAACCAGAAATAAGAACAAAAGTGAGGTAAACATGAGGGATTGTTTGAGTCTTCAAACCGTGTGCAGCTATGCTCCTAAACACAGCTGGAAGAATGTCCCATTAAAGTCAATGGATTTACATCTAAATGACTGTATTTAGGCTTCAGGTGAAGTTCAAGTAAGAATAATATTATTATCTTCCTTTTACTGATAGGCAAAATGAAGTGCTGGAGAATGTCACATGACCAAGATCAGTCAATGAAATTGGGGCTGAAAATCCATTACTCAAATCCTTAAAAGATTTTGAATTTCACCAATAGTAAGGAAGGGGGGGGGCGGGACACAATAAATGAAGAGAAATTACCTCAGTAATGGCCACCCGTAGAAAAAGAGGTACAGTTGCCACCTGTTATTCTAATGGAGACAAATTATGTGATAATGTAACACAGTACTTAGCAGAAGCAGCAACCCAAAGAGTAAATAACATACAATTGCTACCCATCACTCTAATAGCATCAAGACGAAAAGAAAGAGGGAAACATGATTAAGAGCTAATGATGAAGAGCTTTCTCCTCAAAGAGAGAGCATTGTTGGACAGGAAGGTTGATTCATACTTCTGCTCACCATTGTCCCATCAGTAAGGATATAATTCTCCATCGCCTAAATAAATACAAAGAAATAGCTGCACCGAAGGAAATTTTTCTAAACCCTCATGCTTCAGTTTCTCAACCAGAAAGTGCTAGTCGTGTAATATGTGCCATATTCTACCTGTACCGCTTTTAATGGGGTTTTGTGTTTTTTATGTTGCTGTGTATTGACCTGATATTTAATGAAAGGGTGATATAGGAATACATTTTTCTAGACAAATAAATATTCTCCAACCGAATGATCGTCACAGCTGACTCAGATCCATGTGTAATGTAAAACTGCTTCACAGGGGTACCTCCCCTGTTACAATAATAAGAAATAATAATTTATTATTTGTACCCCGCCCATCTGGCTGGGTCTCCCCAGCCACTCTGGGCGGCTTCCAGCAAATATTAAAAACAATACATTAACATGTTACAGATTAAAAACTTCCCTAAACAGGGCTGCCTTCAGGTATTTCCTAAATGTTATGTAGTTGTTGATTGCTTTGACCTCTGATGGGAGGGCGTTCCACAGGGCGGGCGCCACCACCGAGAAGGCCCTCTGCCTGGTTCCCTGCAGCTTTGCTTCTTGCAGTGAGGGAACCGCCAGAAGGCCCTCGGCGCTGGATCTCAGTGTCCGGGCTGAACGGTGGGGGTGGAGACGCTCTTTCAGGTATACAGGAATGAGGCCGTTTAGGGCTTTAAAGCTCAGCACCAACACTTTGAATTGTGCTCGGAAACGTACTGGGAGCCAATGTAGATCTCTCAACAAGTGTTTGTGTATCTATTGTGTAATACATGCAAGAGCCGGGGTGAATCCTGGCTCCTAGTGGTAGGTTTACCATTGTTCCAGTCCAGAAATGTTGCTCGTGGTTAAGACCCACTGAAAATAATGGGACTTGTTAGTTACAACCAACTTTATCTTGATTTGTGACTATTAGTTTTCAGACACACCTATATTGTGTCACATTGTACAGGGTGTTTACTTTTTCCTCTACCCTCCAAATTCAGGGATAGGGCTGCCCCACCATCTCAGAATCGATAATTTTTTAGTTAATCACATTCCCAATTTACTGGCTGTGGATAATCCTCAATATCTCAATTTCCTGGCTTTGTCATGAAGATGTCTAAAATTTAGTTGTACGAGATCCCTGTTCATCATTCATATTAAAAATTAAAGTTTTGAATGCAGCACAAAATCAAAAGCCAAACAAATAACATTTTTAAATAAACATTTAAACATTTTAAATAAAAATTTAAACATTTTAAATAAAAAATGTCATCATGCATTACATTAGATATTAATGAAAGGAAAAAAACCCAAATTAATAGGTGAAAGAAGATACCTAAATAAATTGGTATCAGTAAAATGGAAATATTGGCAAATGGCAGAAAACACTCTAGTGTGCTGTTTTATAGCTTGTAATTTTGAAACTGTGAGATTAGCTGCATCGCAGGGCAACATGGATTTAGGGATTGACATAATCATATACAATTAGTTCAGCAGAATGAAATTAAGGGATCTTGTGCTCTGGTTGGAAGAGACTTAATTGCTGATTAGATGAGGAGAAGAAATTGATGTATTCCACCAGTTAAGTGGAAGAAACTGTCAAGATGTTGATATTTTCCAGAGATTGTGGTTCCATGTTATAAAATAATTATATTTGTAAGAAAAACTGGTGAGTCATACATTTCTTCTAGGGACATTAGTGTTCCGTAGCCGTCTTTTAAAAAGAGAGACAATAAAATATGGCTACCGCTTGGCAAGGTGCAGCCAAGTCCCATGAGAAAGTCAAGGCATTGGTGAAAGCAATCAAAATTGATCTCCAATACAACCACCTGCCCTTTAGAGGGCTCGCTCTTCCCCCAATTGGCTCTCTCACATAGCCCTGCTACAATAGCCATGAATGCAGCAGAAGCTAAGTTTACGAAAGGAAACAGGACGGTCCTAGTTCTTTCTAACAAAGCTGAAGATAGAGCCAGGCTTGGACTTTGATCTCAGCAGGAGAGGCGCACAAAAGTGTCTCCCCTCCCAAGGCAAAGATGAAGAAGTAGGAAGTGAGATCTGCTCAGCAACCCTGGGAGTCTCAGTCTAGCACGAGTAGGCAAACTAAAGCCGGTGGGCCAGATCAGGCCCAATTGCCTTCTGGATCCAGCCCACGGACGATCCAGGAATCGCCGCGTGGATCACCAGCGCGAGCCTTCTTTCCCTCTCCTTCCCTCTCCTTCACACGGCGGCCGCGCCTCCTCCCTCCCTCCTCCTGGCTTCTCCCTGCCCTGCCTAGAGGAGGAAGGGAAAAAAATACTCAAAAACGTAATAAACTAATTCAAAGAGATATAAATAACTCAAGAAAACCTTCCAAATAACTCCAGATAACAAGAAATAACTCAAGATAACCTTCCAAATAGCCTTGATGAGTTGCCGGCTAAGATTCTCGTTTCACTGTTATGATCTATCAGTTTCCTCAGATGGAAAAAAATACATTTATGTAACTCAAAATAGTTTGCTTGCTATTAAATCTAGGGGGAGGATTAAGGAAACTTCAAAAAAACACTCCCAAACAGTAAGTGATAATGATCCAAACTTGGAATTTTAATTTTGCTTCATCCAAAAGGTTAAAAACCTAAACTCAAGTTCAAAAACAAACTACATAGCTTGTAAAACACGTCGACAAGGGGCTATGTAAGCTCACACGATCTTATTGTTACGAAGCTATTGCAAAAACTGTACCAGCAGCAACAGCACTCGAGCAGCCGCCATTTTAAGCAGCCCCTCTCCGGAGCCCTTTCGCACGCCACTCATTATCCCTCCACCACCGCTGCCAACCCCTGTCGCTCGCAAGACACAGATAAGCAGCCACCGGGGCTCGTGGGGCTCTTGCATCATTATTTTTTTTTCAAAATATAGCCCAGCCTCCCACAAGGTCTGAAGGACAGTGGACGGCCCCCTGCTGAAAAAGTTTGCTGACCCCTGGTCTAGCACCTGATGGAAGGTCAGCACAGGTTAAAGGACATTTTGGAGATTCCTCTCCCCCCATGCAAACCCAGCAGCCATCATCAGTGGCGTAGCAAGGGTGGGATGTTGGGGGCGGAGCACCACGGGTTCCACTCTGGAGGGGGGGTGACACTTGGCGGGGCCCCCCGCAAGCCCCCGGCCCCCGCCACCCGGTAAAGCAGCCTCACTTGGCGGCTCGTAAGGTCGCTGCGGGAGCAGCAGCACGGACGGATTGCGCATGTGCAGGATTCCACACATGTGCAGTCTGTCTGTGCATCGTGACGTCACGACGCACGGACAGAGCGATGTCCCGCCAAGGGGCTCCGTTCGCCACTGGTCGCCATAACAAGCTGAGTTGCATCCCAACACTTTCAAGACCCTCAAGCAGTCGGAACAGATTTGGAGATGGGAGAAAGGTGTGCAAAGAGGGGAGGAGGCAAATTTCTGTCATGTCAGCAGAAGTTATCATCCAGTGCTTTACCCAGTGGAGTACAGGATCACTTTTAAGGTGCTGGTTTTGACCTTTAAAGCCCTATGCAGCCTAAGACCCTTGTACCTACGGGACTGCCTCTCCTGGTATGCCCCGCAGAGGACCTTAAGGTCCACAAATAACAACATTTTGGAGGTCCCGAGCCACAAGGTTTTTAGATTGGTCTCAACTAGGGCCAGGGCCTTTTCAGTACTGGCCCCAACTTGGTGGAACGCTCTGTCACAAGAGACCAGGGCCCTGCGGGATTTGACATCTTTCCGCAGAGCCTGCAAGACAGAGTTGTTCCGCCTGGCCTTTGGGTTGGACTCAGTCTGATGTTTCCTCCCCTTATGGTTTTGATTATGGGTGATAAATGAAGCTGCATTTAAATTTTAAATTGTATTTTAACCTGTATTTTAATTAACGGTTTTTGTTTTATATTATATTGTAATTTTTATTGGTGTTAGCCGCCCTGAGCCCAGTTTCGGCTGGGAAGGGCGGGGTATAAATAAAAATTATTATTATTATTATTATTATTATTATTATTATTATTATTATTACCATAGTAACTTATTTGGATTCAGCTCACATGTAGCATTTCTACAGCTGAAGCTACCTAGCTCTGCCTCCGATGCATGTTCTGAGCTCTTTGGTAAAATACTGCAGTATATGTATAATGAAACTGACCATTTTATTTAACTAACTAACTAAACAAAGGAGGAAATTCTGACAAGTGCAGCTGGTCACCCAGAGTTGAGAAAAACTGTACCTGCTGAAATTTCTCTTCTCCCCAACGGTTGAAGAACAGCAGCCCTGTCCTTATTTTATATATCTGGTCACCCTAAGGGTGAAACACATGCAATCATCAAAAGTCTTCGATTGCCTCGGCTCCTTTTCATTGTGAAACTATACGGAATAACGAAAGTACAAACTTGTACACAAGAACCTCAGTACTGCGATGCTCAGGCACGTCATTATTCAGAAAGGCAGATCTGATAATGAGACGGAGCAATATTTCCCCCTTTAATTCACGAAGCCTACACTTTGCTGCAGAACATGGGGATAGCATAAAAGGCAGCATAATTTCCTCACAATGTCAGGCCCCGAAGCCTTGAAAGGCTTTGGAATTCACAGTGAATGGCTTATAATTTGCGCATTTATGTTACACTGAGTTGGGACAATGACACATGTAGGGTTTCTGTGCAGCTACAAATGACGCTCAATCGTGTGGTTGGATTCTGCTGTTTTCGTTCCTTTTTGAAAGATAGAGAATTCTCTCTCTTTTTTAAAGCTCTTTTTTATTTTATTTTATTTTTTTAAAAAACCCAAACACGGTTCAAGTGAATGCCAAGATTGAATGATGCTATTCTTACATAATTTTCCATGGGATTGTTGCAAGTCATAAAGAAATCCAATTAAGTTTCCCTTCCAAGCTCAGAGCTTCATTGAGCAAGGCTTTTTTTTTTTTTTTTTGGTAAAAGCAGGTTTGTTGTACGGAAAGCCTGAGAAGTGAGGAGCAACTTAGGACTGTCTGTTTCCATCTCCTAAGTGACACTTTTGGGGGGGGGTAGGGAATCAGACAACCATGTTTCAAAGAACTGTATTATCAGATATCCTATCCCTGTGCCACTAATCTGCTGTTGCAGTTGAGAATGCAAATATTCATGTCACCCGCGGAACAATTCTGAGCCCAGTATTCTTACTGTGTTATCCACTGAAGCGCTGACTTTTTAAAAAAAATTATTATCTTGGGAGTTTGTAGGATGATATCTGATTCCGTGTTTTATGTTGCTCCACAGGTTCAAGCAGATTATATCTGCAAAAAGCTTTACAAATCTTTAGGTTATACATGCTATACAGTGGTACCTTGAGACCATTGATCCATAAAATGAAAGCAATAATCAATGTACTGTACTATAAAATAATTAAAACAGTATTGTAGATGATAAAAATAAAAATATATTTTTTCCTAACCTGCACTGATGATAGTCATTGTTTGGATGGGGGGCTTTTATCCATTTCTGCAGTCACACAATCAATCAATCAATCAATCAATCAATAGCTGAACTGGGATCCACATAGTCACAGAAACAAATTAACTGAAAAAACCTCAAAACAAAAAACGCAAAATAAATAGCAAAAACAAAAGCACAAAATATAAGCACCAAATATCACCCTAGAACACTGCAATCGGAAACGGAAGGCTTGAATTACAATGGGGAGACGCAAATTAGCAGCGCAACAGAAAACACAGGAGGCACAAAACGGAGCATGTTCAGTGTTGTGGCGTGGGGCTAATGATTTCAGCAAGTGATTTCAGCTCTCTGACATAGTCAGGCAGGAGACAGCATCTTCATGTAACAACTTCTTTATTCAGGCAAACAAGACAAGACTGGGGGACTGAGGGTAGGGGGAGCTACATTTATAGAGACAGAAGGCTTGCTATACAAGGATACATTTTGGAGGGAACAATTTCAAGCAATCACACTGCTGCTTTTTGGTGGGAACCAATAACACTGAAGATCCAAATGCAGCAGCTTGAATGAACCAATAGTAGCTGTTCCTTCTGGAACAGGAATGCAGTTACTTTACAGACAATAGTAATACAGACATGATAACCTTTGAATCAATACACAACATTCAGCTTCGGGGAAAAAGTTAGAAAACCGGAACACCTACTTCTGGTTTTGCAGCGTTCAGGTTCCAAGTTGTACGTGAACTAAGCTGTTCGAAAACCAAGGTACCACTGTACACTGGACAAGGAAAGCAAAGTGGCTGTGAATAATGGCCTAAGATAGTCTCTAATCTTCACTCTATGTGGTTGACAATTGGTTAAAGGTAAAGGGACCCCTGACCATTAGGTCCAGTCGTGTCCGACTCTGGGGTTGCGCGCTCATCTCGCTTTATTGGCTGAGGGAGCCGGTGTACAGCTTCAGGGTCATGTGGCCAGCATGACAAAGCCGCTTCTGGCGAACCAGAGCAGCACATGGAAACGCCATTTACCTTCCCGCCGGAGCGGTTCCTATTTATCTACTTGCACTTTGACGTGCTTTCGAACTGCTAGGTTGGCAGGAGCAGGGACCAAGCAACGGGAGCTCACTCCGTCGCAGGGATTCGAACCGCCGACCTTCTGATCAGCAAGCCCTAGGCTCTGTGGTTTAACCTACAGTGCCACCTGGGTCCCTCCTTGGCAATTGGTTAGAAACACCATTAATCTACCCCTGTTTCTGCTGGCATGAAATAGAAGAGGCTAAGTCTATGCCCCTTTTTACTTGGACTGCATGCACAATACAAAAGCGAATCCATAAGAAAATGAGGAACTCCGAAAAATATTTCATATTTCCTAAAATGGCCAATTCTTTTCATGACTGTGTTTTGTGGGAAAGTTCAGCTGCCGCGGCTTTGAAGACTCAGTATCGTGGTGAAGAGAGAAGTGGTACGTGATGAAAGTCACTCCTGTTGACAGAGGAACCAGGTGACTTTTGAAGTAGTGGCATATTCTGTTCTGGGTCACTGCATGTTTAGATGTTCATCTAGAAAGGACGCCGAGTGCTGTTCACAATATATCCACTCTGCACTTCGTGCTGCAAACCCATAAACATGTCCAACTTATTAACTTTCCTAATAATGTAAATAATTGCTATTGTTTACAATTCTGTCATTTAAATTTGCAAGTTCATCTCTTACGAAGCATTCACTGAGTTTCCTAGGAGTCCATGTGTTCTGAATAAAGAAAAAATAAACAGCCCAGAAAGGCAGTATATTCTTTTAATCAATAATCATGCACCCCTATAGCGAGAAGGTGCCCCCCACAACAGATATATTGCAAAACCTCCTGCCTCCGTCTCGATGTTTTGCCTATCTCAACAGTCACTCAAGGGAGGAAAAATGCTTTCTGCCAGAGCTAACAGGGTTGTCTAGGGTTGCCACCCGTCCCTAGAAAAAGGGGGTCATCTTTTTTTTTGAGAAAAGTGTCCACTGTCCTGTTTGGACTTCAAATGGGATGCCTTTCCCTCCCGTGTTGGAGCTCATCCTTTTCTTCCTCCTCAAAACTGCGTGGGCAGGGGGTGGGTCCTGTGGGAGGAGGAGAGCGAGAGCCTGAGCGGGAGTTCGAGAGCGAGAGTTATCGTGGGACGTGGGCAGAGGGTGGGTCACAGAGAGCGAGAGAAGGGGTTTGCAATTGCAGTGCACAGGCCTGCTATAGTGGAGTGTTGGGTTTTGGAGTGTTGGGTTTGAGAGCCAGTGTGGTGTAGTGGTTAAGAGTGGTGGACTCGTAATCTGGTGAACCGGGTTCACATCTCCGCTCCTCCACATGCAGCTGCTGGGTGACCTTGGGCTAGTCACACTTCTCTGAAGTCTCTCAGCCCCACTCACCTCACAGAGTGTTTGTTGTGGGGGAGGAAGGGAAAGGAGAATGTGAGCCGCTTTGAGACTCCTTCGGGTAGGGATAAAGTGGGATATCAAATCCAAACTCCTCCTCCTCCTCCTCCTCTTCTTCTTCTTCTTCTTCTTCTTCTTCTTCTTCTTCTTCTGTTTCTTCTTCTTCTTCTTCTTCTTCTTCTTCTTCTTCTTCTTCTTCTTCTTTGCGGTCAGGAGGGTGTCGGGTGGGTCAGAGAACGAGAGAGGGGGTTTGTGGGGCCTAGTCCAGTGTGGGAGAGAGAGAGTTTTCATGTAGCAGAGTGGACAAGGTGGGTCAGACTTGGAGAGCAGGAGAGCTAGTTTCTGCGCATGCACACCCAACCCACACCCTTATCTATCCTCCATCCAGGCAAAAAGAAGAGTCACTATCAGAATTCAAGCATACATTTCCACACAGGCAAAAACACCCAAGGAGGATGCGAAGCAAGGGCAGTGTCAGGCTTCGGGGAAGTGGCTTCTACCTTCCCTTTGGCCATGGATAAGCAGAACAAACCATTTAAAGAGATTTTAATGATCACAGTGAAAGAACTAAGAGTCCATTCTTGGAGTAAAGGTGCTCCCAATTAAGGTTTCCACCTACTTCCGCCCAAGTCACCCTCAACACTTCCTCATCTTGCAACCTGAGCTCACAACCACCGTGCCTTCTGTGCAGCCACCTTATCTAATCTCCTTGACCTTGGACACTTTCCAGGAAAAGGGAGTCTGTCAACTCTCTCTCTCCCATTTCTTCCCCTCCTAGGTGTTCCCCACTCAACTCTGCCCAGATTTTGTCTTCTGAACTATGTCCCTCTGCAAGCCACTGCTCCAAATCTATATTGCTCCATAAATGGATTCTAATGTGTGGAAGACGAGGAAGAAATTTCAGCAATGGGGAATGGAGAGTCACACAGATAGGAATGTCAGTCAAAGTATATATGCACATCTTCCCATTTTCACCTGTGAAATTTTGGAGGGCCTGTTACTGAGATCAATTAGAGGCCAAGCAGTAATACAGATTGATGCTGGTAGATGAAAGGGGGCTATGCAAACAATACAAATGTAGAATATAATTTAACGTGTCGTGCAATCTGACCAAAAAGGGCAAGTTCCATTTTAGTAGAAAATATGTGCCGTTCGCCACTAGCCCTTGGGGGAAGAGCAAGTATGCCATCAGGTTTAAACAGCTTCTGGAGCAAAAATGAGCAGATATCAAATATAAATGTATTTGATTCTCTAGATGACTCTGAAAATGTGTTATTTTCAATACATTTATTCTGTTTAGGTCATATTTTTTAATAGGCAAGGTAAGTAAAAATTTCCCAGGAAAGACCACAACCCAGGACAAACATGGCAGATTCCAGGTTTTAATAAGCTTTGAGAGAATGTGTTTTCTCAGTAGACAAGAAGTAGATATTAAATACAGTCCCATAGCCTTCTCTGACCTTTAGCACAAATTTTGGCATAGGAAAAAATATCCATATTAAAGTCATGGTGTTCAGAAGAATATGAACACAACTAGAAATGTGGATCTCTTAACTTCTTACTCTGTCCCTTCTCATATTTGACCTTGAGTATAGATTTACATACCAAGACAACGTATTTTTGGTTTGATTAGCTATGGATCAGTTGGCCTATATTGTGCTTTACAGGCCGAGGGAGCCGGCGTACAGCTTCCAGGTCATGTGGCCAGCAGCGCACAGAAACGCTGTTTACCTTCCCATTGGAGTGGTAAATTTTTCGCTCTATAAGGCACACATGACCATAGGACGCACCTAGTTTTTAGAGGGGGAAAGCCCCAATTTTTTGAGGATCAGCTCAAATTTCTGTGGCTTCTTTTGCAAAGGAGAAAAGCCCCATTTTTTGAGGATCAGCTTAAAGTTGTTGAGCTTACTTTGCAAAGGGAAAAAAAATCATGTTTTATGGGGTTTAACTCACAGTTCTGCAGCTTCAGTAAAGGGAACCATTTCTACAGTTTCCAGACAGATAATCTAATCAGCCAGTCACATGTCACTGGGGAAACAGCCTCCCTCTGCAAGGGGGCGGGGCTGGAATTTCTCTCCCTTATCTCTCTCCCCAATCGTTTGCTGAGCAGCTGCTCAGCGGGCTTCCTTTCAACACCCCCTTCTCTCTCTTTTTAAAAAAGCACCCTCTGCTTTTGCCCCTGGGCAGTTCAGCTCCAGGGACCACACATTCGCTCCATAAGACGCACAGACATTTCCCCTTACTTTTTTAAGAAGTGCGTCTTATGGAGCGAAAAATACAGTGCTTATTTATCTACTTGCACTAGCATGCTTTCAAACTGCTAGGTTGGCAGGAGCTGGGACAGAGCAATGGGAGCTCACCCTGTTGTGCGGATTCGAACCGCTGACCTTCTGATTGGCAAGCCCAAGAGGCTCAGTGGTTTAGATCACAGCGCCACCCGCGTCCCTTGTTAATTCCTTATCCCCTTTATATCAGGAGGTGTGTGTGGAGCCCACCTCCAACAGGCTCCTTGCCCACTGTCTCCATCCACCTGCCCACTAGACCAACCCGCCTGCCACCACACCTCAGCTGCCAGGGTTCTGTGCCTGTCATGAGGGCACCTGATTGTGCCCCCTCAGAAATGTGCACCCAGGGCCACGGCCCTAACCTGAACCCTGCCCCCCAAGCTACGCTTCTGTCCCTGAGCACTGGTAGCTGGAGTGGAGCAACGTCTAGACAACCCACCCTTATTTTGACCTCATCAGGTTAACCACCCACAAACCAAACAACCCTATAATATAGAATATTATTCTATATTATGCATTCTTATTTGCACATTTATACAACAACTTTTTCTCTTGTTGTTGTTGTTCAGTCGTTCAGTCGTGTCCGACTCTTCGTGACCCCATGGACCAGAGCACGCCAGGCACTCCTGTCTTCCACTGCCTCCCGCAGTTTGGTCAGACTCATGTTGGTCGCTTCGAGAACACTATCCAACCATCTCGTCCTCTGTCGTCCCCTTCTCCTTGTGCCCTCCATCTTTCCCAACATCAGGGTCTTTTCCAGGGAGTCTTCTCTTCTCATGAGGTGGCCAAAGTACTGGAGCCTCAACTTCAGGATCTGTCCTTCTAGTGAGCACTCTGGGCTGATTTCTTTAAGAATGGATAGGTTTGATCTTCTTGCAGTCCATGGGACTCTCAAGAGTCTCCTCCAGCACCATAATTCAAAAGCATCAATTCTTCGGCGATCAGCCTTCTTGATGGTCCAGCTCTCACTTCCGTACATCACTACTGGGGAAACCATAGCTTTAACACTAGAGACTTTTTCTCTAGGGCTTACTGATTCTCCACAGCGACTATCTGTTTCTGCCTGGGTAGCCTGATTTCCTCGCCTTTAGCAGAAGCTGCAGTTATGTACACAACCCACTCAGCCCATGCGGAGGATGCTTATGGTGTAAGAAAAAGAATTGTGACCTATTTACCACAAGCAGAGAGCCACTTCCAGCAGAGAAGGAAAGAGGCCATCCCAAGTCGGATGGATGTGAGCCTATGCTCCACGGTTAATGGCTGCTAGTGAGGAGGATTTCTGTTCTGTACACTGTCTTTATTTCTTGCTCTTTCATCCTGCAGCTAGAGTCCTCCTGTGATGTAGGTCAGTATTGGCCCTTGGACTCACGGCCTCTAGGAAAAGGAAGGGAAAGGGAACAGCATATAGAAGAGCACATGCCAAAGAAGAAAAGAGTACTGTCCGGCGTGCCTTGAGAAATAAGGAAATCACTCCCCAACCCCCAGCCCGCCCTCCATGGCTTTGCATAACTCAGTCAAATGGTGCCAAGGCTCTGCAGCAAAGCAAAGGAACTAATTTAACCTTCTGACACAGCATATTACAATTTTTTAAAAGCTGATTTTGGACAGCTAAATAAATAGCATTTTTTTTTCTTTTTGTCCAAACGGCAAAGCTGTTTATGAAACTTTCGTTTGGACACATCAGTCCATAGTATTGAGACCCCGTCTCTTTTTGTCTGTTCTTCTAACATTTCTACTATCTAACCAGACCAACAAAACAATCAACAATACCCATTCCTTCAGAAAGTCTGTGCAAATAAAATGAATCCAGATAAAAGCCAAAATAGCACCTTTAGCTAATGGTGTGTGTGTGTGTGTGTGTGTTTGCCTTTGTAGGGTCCCTGAGGGAAACAAAAGAAAGATTGGAAAAATACTTAATACTGAAATAATAAAAATTAGTGGATGTGCATAAGTTCAGGGCAGAGGCTGCAGCAGCGATGCCACTCCCTCACACATGTGCATTATGCACTATTCAATGCCCCCAAAGGGATTATTTTATTCTATCAGTACAGGAAATGTATCTGTGTAGGCTTTGTCCACAAAGGAGGTGCTGTAAGTAGTTGAGGATGGATGAATCTGCTTTCTGTTTCTCAGCCTCTCGTTCTTCCAATCTTAAATTTAGTTCTCCACATTTCCACGTCAATTTGCATTTTTTTTAAAAAAGAAAAGGAGGTCCTCGTGTAAATTCACCACGATGCACTCTTGTATGCAATGTTGCCTAACATACACATTTTTGCAAAGCATTTCTCTGTAATACAAGGCACGTTAATGTTTTTGTTTTTACTAATATATGCATTTTAATGCACACTTTCCCTAGCCTAAGCATTTTACACACCTTGCTTGGCCAGAGAACTGCACTGCAAAATTCAGAGAAATGTGACTTTCTAAGGATGGGTGTTTCATTTTGCATACACACACACACACACACACACACACACACACACCACACACACAGTGGTACCTCTGGTTGCGGACACGATCCGTTCCGGGGTGTCATTTGCACCCCGAAAAGTCTGCAACCAGAGTGGCGCTTTTGCGCATGCTTGAAGCGCCGCTAGAGCGCTTCTGCCCATGCGCGAAGCGCAGAGAACGCTTCTGCGCATGCGCGAACAGCGCAGAACGCATCTGTGCATGCGCATGGGGCGAAACCCAGAAGTAAACACGTCCGAGTTTTCCACGTTCTTAACATGAAAAAACGCAAACTGAAGCGGCCGTAACCCGAAGTATGACTGTAGTTTATATGAAGTGTTAACGAGATAGATTTGCCTTTAAATGTTAACCGGATGGAATTTCTCTACAATCCCTAACTGCAGAGGTGGCTAAGTTATCACCACCCCCAACATGTAATGGAAGAAGAGGAAGGAGTTATTTCCCACATTTCAGGAAACCCTTACATTCTGATCATGGATTTCCAGATCATAAATATAGCTTTCTTGGGATACAGAACAGCTACGGATTTTCTTTAGCAGTGCATGGTATTCATTTGTCAAAATCTCCCCATTTCCACACTTTCTTCTCAGCTTTTGGTGCCGCTACAAAAATCGAGCTTGACGTTGTGATTCTGCTACCTGCTGTCACTGAAATACCAGGTAGATCCATAGATAAAAAGAGATGTGCCAATTTTGTATTATCTGATTATTGGTTAGAAGCTGCCATTTCCATCTTTAAAATAGTCTAGAAGTGAAATACATCCCTGTGACTTAACTTGGGGGGAATTTGAAATATGGATCCATAAATATTTCACTCCAAAAATAATCATAGTATATTGTGAATCAGTGGGTTTTCCCACTTGGCACACAGATTTTATAGCTTGCATAGCTATAATAGTTCAGAGTAGCCTGCATTAATGTAGTGGCAAGGATGTCACTACATTACCCAGCCCGATGGGCGGGGTATAAATAATAAATTATTAAATTATTATTATGTACCCTACTTGCTGTCTGCCCATTGCTACACATGGACAGAGCCGGATTTACGTATAATAATAATAATAATAATAATAATAATAATAATAATAATTTATTTATACCCCGCCCATCGGGCTGGGTTTCCCCAGCCACTCTGGGCGGCCCCCAACTGAATATTTAAAAAAGCTTGTATAAACTAAACAAGCTATAGCTTAGGGCCCTACTCTCTTGGGGCGCCCCCCAAAATTGTAAATTGTCTTTCTAAAGGAACTTTGGTTATTGCCAAATGCCAATGTGTTTGCATTATTAAGTTTGTTATGAATAAAAAAATCATTTTAAGTTAGAGCTTAATAATTATTTCACTATTAATATACTTCTTCTTAATTGTATTTCAGTTCAACAATTACTTTGATAAAATACGTATTTTGTTATGTGCAAATGGCTTTAGATACCTATTAGGTCCATAAATATAGCATATAATATGGTAATACAGCATATATCCAACACAAAAAACAGTGGCAATTTGTTGTTGACAAAGGACAGCTGGACATAGAAAGGGCCCCATTACCTTCAGGAGCTGAGGGCCTCATCCAACCGAAATCCAGCCCTGCACATGGAGTTGCGATGCAGCCGCCTCCACAGTGTGAATAATTTTAGTACCCTCTTTGGCCATGTTCTTCTCCAATTCAACAACTTTGGGCAAGCCCTGTTTCACTCCGCAGTGAGCATTGATGGCACAGCAGTACTGAAGCACCCCTCCTTGCTGGCACGACATCCTGGCTTTTTATACGATGCCAGTACATTGCTACAGGTCACGGTGCCACACTGGCACGGCTGTGACACACATACTAAACGCTTCCTGGCCGGCGCAATAACCCGATACCCATGGGCAGTAAAAACTGTCCAAACATGCCAATGCTTACATTTCTCAGCTAATTAAACACCCTCGCATCTCCCTGTTCAATCTGGCGCTTACAAAAAAAGCCACAGTTAAGCATCTGCAGAGGGGCAAAGGCGACATATTTGGATGCTGTCAAGATTCCATGTGCAAATGATGGTGTGGATTAACTTAATGAGTTTTGCACAAGCAGCCGCCGTGCGTGCGTGTTTCGAAGCTGCAGCTTGCTCCGTTGGTTTCCTATTTCAAGCATAAGGAGTGGGGGCGGGGCGGGGGGACCAGATTCTTTGCACACCTTGTCGCTGACCGATCGTGGGGTGGTCATATGCCTTCCATATGTAAACTTTAATGGATTTAATACAAGGTTTCGTACCTTCAGCAATTTGGAGGAGATCTGATTTCTTTGTTGAGCCATAAATATAAGTTTCTTCTCCAAGCGTTCTTAAATATAATCCTCCAGAAAGAGTTATAGCCAAAATTCCTCTCTTATCTCTTGTTCCTCCTTAATGTATCTTGGCTGTATTTCATTAGGGATGTTGCTTTGCAAGACAGAGATATAATATCATCATTTTGAATCTTCGATACCAGTCCTTTGGAGAAACAACTCTCTCCGTATAGTCTGGGAAAGATGCAGTCGAAATCCTAAACCACAAGTGGTGCTATGTAAAATCACCGAATGGTGTCACTGGGAGGTTTGTGGAATAAAAAGCAGAACACAGATGCCATATTAATTCTTCAGTTAACTGGTGCAAGAAGGCTGGAAATGCTTCGAGATTAACATTCCTTCTCGTCTCCTTTCCCTCCTCCTTACATTGGGATTGCACCTTGGTGTGATATGCAACCACAAAGCTCAAATAGGTTTGATGCTGCGGTAAACAGTATTCTAAATGGGAATGCAAATATCAGTGTCAAAATGTGCACGATAATAGGTCACAATTGTGGAAATGTTGGGCACGCATTGTCTCATTAGGTTCTGTTGGTTCTCTAAAGGTGATATATCTTTCAGCGGCTGCTAGCCATAATTGCTCCAATTACAGGTAGGTAGCCGTGTTGGTCTGCCATAGCAGAAACGAAATAAAAAAATTCTTTCCAGTAGCACCTTAGAGACAACTAAGTTTGTCATTGGTATGAGCTTTCATGTGCATGAAGAAGTGTGCATGCACACGAAAGCTCATACCAATAACAAACTTAGTTGGTCTCTAAGGTGCTACTGGAAGGAATTTTTTTATTTTGTTTCGATAACTGCTCCAAGTGAGCCTTCTTCAAGAATTAGCAATTGATGTTAAATTGTCACATGACAAAGGCAGTGGGGGTGGCAGTCTCAACACACACACACAATATTGGCTCAACTTGTCTAGATAGAACATTATTTGCTCTAGAAGCCCTACATCCTAATTCCATGTGCAGGAAGCTGTGGTTACTCACTGAAAAGGGAAATGCACTCTAAGCATACTCAGGGGCACTGTTCTCTTTAGTATTGCTTCACTTCTTCCTGGCACCGAAAACAGGTTACAAGGCATGAGAAATTTGGGCTCAAATTGAGCCCATCACATACACACAGTAACAAAGTGATTTGCTCTGTATTTTTAAGCAATGTGATACCATGATATTTTGAGCCCCAAGGCCATATATATAAAACATATATACAGATATATGTTTTACTCACTGCTACCAAGATACCACAGTATTTTGCTGTGATACTACGATACAAAAAAACTTTTTAGTGGCCCTTTAGAGCCCCCAAATTTGTTCACTTAATTTGGTTTTTTAAAAAAGGAATATAACAATGTTTTACAGAGTTATCCCACTGTGACATTGTTCTTTCAAAAGTTTGTTTGTGTCCCCACCCAAGGTTTGTCTATTTTTTAAAACGGTTTTTCATCTTACCACACCTGCAACCCCTGCTGTGATTCCATAATGCCCAACCAATTTCATGATGCATCCAAGACCCTAGAAATGTATATTCCAAGACCATCTAGTCCCTGATGTACTTCTAAGGCTTAAACTGTATATTCACAGGCAACTTGAATTTTTTAATCAGTTGCAGGAGTCTGTGTCATTCTGAATGAGGACACTGCCCCTTCCACCCACTCTTGCGATCATTCACAGACTTCCCTGAAAAGGTGGAGAAGCTGCACTGTGATAATGACTGCTTACAGCAGCATACCTGCCTAGGACTGCTCCTCCCATACAGAGTAATATGTAATTTACTCAGTTAAATGATGGGGCTATATTTCTGCTTTCTGACTTATTGACAGAAAACACATTTCAATATTAGGATAGCGTGTGTAGTGAGAAATAATGGGCGTGCAGATAAAAATAATACAGAACTCACTTTCCCATTCACATCTCTCTCTCTCTCTCTCTCTCTCTCTCTCTCTCTCTTCAATTCAGTATTTCTGAACATTTTTCACTTATAGATTTGCCGCACAGCGGTTATAGTTGCTGAACTCCCATTGCCATCCAGCAAAGAAACCCAATTCTGGCTGGAGAAATGAATTGCGACTTCTTGCTTTGTTTGATTCGGGTGTAGACAAGACTGACCTCTGTAGTTGGGATGGGCAGTCTGAGGTTCTCAATCAAATTGTCCATCAATGCATGGCATCATCAGCATGCTTCCCCAACCTCTCTTTCCTCAGGGCTTTCACTTCCTCAAGTAGAAAGTGCTCTTAAATCCATGCAGCCCCGCTGTCTGAAACACTGGAACCCAACTGTGCTGGGAATCAAATAGCCATCTTTCATGTGCAACAGGCTATACGCAAGAGCACTTTAGTATAATGCTGATGAGAGTAACAGATTCTGCGGAGTGATTTTCAGATCTTTTAATGAGCAAATGCGATTTCAAAAGTTTTGCTACTGTGGTCCGAGTAAAAACTTCCTCTCTCTCTCTCTCATTCTTCCTTTCTCCTTCCCTCTCGCATCGTCATAGAAACAGAATATTGATAACGGGGGTTGTGTATATTAGTTCACATTTCATTCTCTAAAAAGGGTTTAACCTTTTGCCAGATTTTAAAAACCGAAATCCTATTCCTAAATCTGACCTGAAGCTGTTAAATATTGACTTCCAGCCTTGCCGGGCAGAAATAGGATGCTACTAATAAGACAACTCTATTAACAATCACATTGTTAAATGATATAGCGGCACAAAGTGTGCAACAGAGATTTCTATAATCAAATGGATTTCAGTGTCCAGTTTATACCAGGAACTCTGAGAGAGAGAGAGGTTGGGGGAAAGATTCCAACCAAAGTTAAACAGATTAAAGCCAGTATCACACCATATTTGCAGTGTTTCTTGTAATTCAAAGTTTGTACATGGGACAACATTAAATAAAGTGCAATAATTTGTTCTAGAAATTATCTGGACCACGTTCTGCCCATAAAACTGTTGTCCTATGATGTGTGACTGGACTTCATCTCAGTGCTTCTGATTTATAGTTTGGGTTTGTTTTATATTTGAGGGGGTGGAAACTGGGGATCAGCAAGACAGGTCTATTAAAGCTGCCAGCCAGAGCAAATTTTCAAAGGTTATTAATTCTTACAGATTCTTAAGCCAATGAGCTGAAAAATGTTGAATGCAAGAAAAGTATGCACCAGGAAAGTAGGGTTTGGGGTTGGTTTTTTTTATGAAGAAAGTGTACTCAAAAAACAAGAAAACAGTATACTAATAATTACTCTGCTTATGATATTGGATTTTAAGATTATTTTGCACTACTTTGCACAAGGACCACAAAATGGCAAACGAGAACCAATGTAACTAGTGAAAAATGAAATGGATTTTAAAAGCAGTTACATCGTGATGATTTCAAATCAAAGCTGTATTTTGCCCTTTCTCCAAGAAGCTCAGGGTGGTCTGTATTTTATTTCTTTCTTTATTTAGCAAAGTTGCTTGATTGCAGCAAAACCTCTAAGCGGTTTGCAAGAAACAAATGTACATGGTCTACTGTTTTCGTCTTGCACTTGCCCTATGAGATAAATCAACCCAGGAGAGTGTCCCGGGACCCAGTGAGTTTCATAGCTAATGGGTGATCTGAACTTCTGTTTCCCCAGCCAACATACTTCCCACTGTCGAATATACTGCATTGGCTGTCCCCACATGAACAAGGATAAGGTCTGAACTGATAGGAAAACGATACTGGTATTAAAGTACAATTTGTTCACTGAAAATGTTGACCCAAGCAGCCTGCTAGAGATGCAAAAGGCCTATAGCTCAGTCATAGAGCAACTACTTTGCATATGCAGAAGTTCCCAAGTTGAATCTTCAGTGTTACCAAATAGGAGCTCTTTCTCTACCCTATCTGAAATCCCAGAGAACTTACGCCAGTCACTGTAGGTAATACTGAGCTTGGTGAACCCATTTTTGCAAGCACTGTGCCCTGATGCCTTTTTTTTTTTTTTGCATGCATTTCTTCTGCTCCTTTACTAATAGATGCAATTTTGTACACATCGTTTGGCTGCTGAACTGCACCACGAAATCCGGAAAAGCGCAAGTTTCAAAGGAGAGGTGTGCTTCTGTTTGCATAACAGTTTTTGGGAAATGCAAATCTGGAAGTTTTGCATTAAAAAATTTCCGCCCTCCCCTCTCAGGTGGCCGGGGTTTGCGGCACCGAGCGGGGGTCCCCTGGGAGGGAGCTGCCCACCTGCTCGGGCTGCCCCCTTGACCCGCCCTCGGCCAGGTGAACAATGGGGAGTTGGCCGGGGGCGGGGTCAAGGTGCTTGAAAAGGGTCTGAGCTCCACAGCCAGCCCTCTTTGGTTCTTTTTCCTTTCCAGGTTCACCCACCCTCCCTCCCTAATATTAATAATATTTCTTCTCTCCATACAGTTCCGTCTGAAGGCAGTGGTCATCAAGCTAACAATGCTTTTCTTACAGCCTAACACTTTGCGTTACAGGTCTGCGGACGATGCTGTGGTCTTATGATGGTTGCCGTATTCGGAACCGGGACGGAATTTTCCTGCATTGGCAGGTTTCGCCCTCCCCGCAGCATTTCGTCACAACTTTGGCGGTTTTAGGCCTTGGCAAGGTAGTCTTTAGTCTATCATCTGGTTGGGCGGGATGCTGGCATGATCCCAGCCCATGCGGCGGCGCTTGCAGGGCCCGTTAAAGGGGGTAAACCGGGAGTTTCTGGCCATAGAGCGGCGGCGTGTAGGTCGAACTCCCGGACCAAGGTTTGTGGGAGGGCATGCTGTGTAAGCATGTGCTTTGCAGTCCCCTCCCACTGCACCTCCTCATCCTGCATATCCTCAGCCATGGGCTGAGAGGGTTGCCTGCCAAGGCCTGTGCCAAGTTTCCCACCTCTGAAGTTCAATAAAGTTGTGGCCAATTTAATCCCATATTCTGGTCTCATGTCTCATTCTTGGGAAAATGGGTGGGCACCACAGACAGGGTTTCGTGTGTGTGTACGCAAATACCCCCATCCTGATGCACGAATGAGATGCAGGAAAGTGTTTCTGAGAATGTTAATACAGGGTTGTTGTCTATGCATCCCTTGTCTTACCTGAGACCACACACCCTCTGTCAAGATGCTGTTCTTTAGAAAGTGTGTTTTGTATAGGTCCTAGCAGACTATATTGGGGCTAATTCGTTTTTTAAAGAAGCATAGAAACAGAAGCACAAATAAATCCAGAAACTGGCTCAGGGCTAATTTCCCCAAGGAAGGGAATTCCCAAGACATCTTATATTATCTTGGGTCACTATCAGATCACTGTGTGCTTGTTCTGAGTTGCGAACTCTGCTTTGCTCGCCCACCCACACAACTAACTATTATTTACAAGGCCCTTTATCCCAAGGTTAAAACAAAGATGAGAAAAATTACCCTGATTAGCCAGGGGCAGTTTTTCTAAATTGTTTCGTGCTCAGGTTTGCTCCTTGGCCAGGTATACTAACTATAATTTGAAGAAACACACACACACACACACACACACACACACACACACACACACAAAGATTAAAGAACAGAGTGGAGTCTATAAAGTAATTTCAAAAGGAAATGTCAGATGTCTTCCAGTTTTCTTGAAAAGCCTTCATAGTCAATCGGAATCCAGGTGGCTATTCACGTGTTTTCTGGCAAGGAAGGTGTTTAAGATGGGGGGGGGGGAGCTTCTGCACAGTGGGTTAGATCAAAATTTCTGCTGCGCGAATGGAGAGAACACAGCCTTGGATGGGGAGGTGGTGGTGTCAGCACTGATTTTTCTATTTGCGTGTCGAGTTCCCCAAACCACCCCTCAAATAATTCACACATCAGTCAGAATTTTAGTTTTGGTTTTTGGCATGATTTTGGCCACAACTTTATTAAAATACAAACAATGTGAGTGGTTGCTTAGGCATTGGTTAAGACTATCTGTCCCACAGGGGACAGAACTGACGACCGTCAGTAAGGGGAAAACCCTCTGGAGAGATAAAGGGAGCCGGGTGGTCTGACCCTCCCCTCTCCCCTCAGGCTCCCAGGGCTCTTGCACGGCCTGGCCCCCAACCGGGGGTTCGGACAAAAAGCACCGATCCCCTGGATTCCTTTAACGGAATTCCCCTAACACCAGCAACAATTGGAGGGCCAGACGCAATCAATCATAACCCCTCCTCCAACCAACATAATAACCAATGCCTAACCGCCAACCTTACAAGTTGTGACTATTTGCTACGCAGTAGGCGAAAACCAGATGGCACTAGCCAATCAGCCAAATGGACAAAATTCCTACCAGGCCCCTGCCCCAAGAGCAGACGACCCCATGACAGGCATAGCAATGTCAACGCAGAGGCCTAAAATATAGGGAGGGAGGGAGGGTGATCAGAAGCACGCAGCCAAGAGGGGGATAACGTTGCAAGCCCACCAATATATATCTGCTGGGCTGTCCATCAATAAATTGCAACATACAATTCTCCCCAACAACACCCAGGGTCCAATCACAACAGTGGCCATCCATACGATCCCGCCCAGCACCAGAGGGGTGACTTGCTGGCCTCCACCGCAACACGTGCTCTCCATGAAGGAGAACATGCTTTGCAACCCTTGTCCCCTAAAACCCCATTTAGCAAACCGTTTCTCTTTACTCTCCAGAGCCAGTTTTTATGTGGCACAAAGGGGAGCCTGCAGATGCAGGGACAGACCAGCAAATAGTCACAGGCCTGAATGAATGGAAGGACCTTATGCGCATGAGCCATGATCTTTGGCTCAACAGTGCAATGTCCAGTATCTGAATAGTGCTTCAGGTGCATCAAGGTTCTCCCATGCGACCAGTGTGGTTTTTATTTCTTCTTTTAATTTGAAGAAGCTGTAGAAGCTCTCCCTCAAAAAGGGGTTCCTGTGTGGTAATTTAAGAAACTCAAGGCCCATGGGATTCGGGGTACTAACCTATGGGCATGCATGTTTCCCTATTCTGAAAAGTACTCATATAGAGGAAAGCAGGGCATTCGGAGGAACCCTTCGTCTGTGGTCAGATTCCCAGCTTTCTCTCTCTTTCTTCAAATCCCTCCTCAAAATCTGTAAGTGAAGTATTTCACTAAGCTATCTGCAACATCACACCTTCACATCTTGGTACCCTCTCCTGCTTATCTATTTTCTCTGCCATGTACTAATCTCAGACCTTCCAAGTGTCCCTATTTTCCAGGGGCGTCCCTGATTTAGAGAAGCTGTCCCAGTTTCTGATTTGATTCTGGAATGTCCTACTTTTCCTTAGGACGTCCCTATTTTCATTGGAGAAACGTTGAAGGGTATTTAGTTATCCGACTCCCAAGCCGTCTGAAGGCAATCCTATATAGGGAAGTTTTTTAAAATGTTTAATGTTTTGTTATGTTTTTATTTATGTTGAAGGCTGCCCAGAGAAGCTGGGGCAACCCAGTAAGATGTGTGGGGTATAAATATAAAATTATCATTATGGAATGGGATGTCCCTATTTTCATTGGAGAAATGTTGGCGGGTATGTAATCTAACCACCCATTTCTCTTTGTTATTCCCCAGACTACTGAGATGTACAGAGTTTAAAGCAAGGCCTTTTCTTTTGCGTCTATGACCCCAGGGTCACCCTTGTTTAAACAGCGTTGTTCTTCAGTGAAGCTATAATGAGCTGATTCCCAAAAGATGTTGACTTGGTCTTGTAGATCTTCTGACTGCTGGTACTATGGATCAGTCTATATTGCTAAAAGAGTAAAAAGTATGGCTTGAGCCGGGTTGTGGGTATTTTTCTTCTTCTTAACCTGCAGCAGAGCACTCCCAGGACTGTTGCTGAATAAGCATGCATGTTCTCTCCAGGACCAGCCAAAGTTTTTCCTCCCTGAATGAAAATCCATTCTCCTGAACCTCACAGCACATTAGACGACAAAGAGGCGATTAGAATACCATTTTCTCATTTTCATTTTCAATGTCTCTCATTGCTTGACTTCTTCTCCTTTGCAATTTTGCCATTGGCCTGGGCGTCTAGAAGAGATCAGATGGCCCTCAGCTGCTTTCGCCTGGGATGTAGGATATAGAATGGCTAAATTCTCCCTGTGCACCTCCTACAAAAGTGCAGGCCGTGCCTCTCTCTGCCCCAAACATTTACCTAGCTGAAGCAAACATTCCTAAAATTTTGGCATGC
This sequence comes from Darevskia mixta, assembly GCA_034641385.1. Lineage (NCBI taxonomy): Eukaryota > Metazoa > Chordata > Lepidosauria > Squamata > Lacertidae > Darevskia > Darevskia mixta. The sequence goes on from JAWWNH010000017.1 coordinate 22,239,250, forward strand.
TGGGTGATTACCAGGTTTGCCTCTATGGGGTGGGCCAGTTTTTGATGCCTTCCAAAAAATTCCCCAAGCAGGCTCATCCTCTGAGATGTTGTTCCTTTTACAGTCCTTCTTGTGTGCCTTACAAATTATCAGGGTAATGTTTTTCTGGCCCCACAGACACCATCTCTCCCTGCAAAGAGTTCTGCACAACCTCAAAGCCAAGATATTAAAAATCAATCTATCCCTTCCTTCAGGTGGGCCAAGAGGAATTAAATGAGGAACATAAGGCAAGTGAAGTCAACTTGCTCACAATCAGCCCTTTCTACATCATGAAGTCATATCCACACAGGAGAGGCCTCTGGACGAAGGGATCATATTTTCCTTTTTGGTGTGCATGTTGAGAGAGAGAGAGAGAGAGAGAGAGAGAAAGAGAGAGAGAGAGAGGGAAAGAAGAAGAAGAAAAATCCACTTCATGAATGTACAGACTTTCCCTGTGTGAGGTTAACAGGTTTGCCCGTGCTGATCACTTTTGGCCAAGTATTAATCACGTATTGAGGAAACAGAAGCATACATATGACTGTGTGTGGTTTTCCAGAGAGCGGGCAGGCGGGAGGGAAGGGGACTTTTCGGAGAGAAAAGTATCCCAGCCTCTCTCTGCCTCACCCTTCCACTGACAACCGGAATAGAGAGCTCTTGCCTGGCTTAGCTAGCGATGTTTGTGAGGGATAGCTCACCAAAAAGAGCGAGCCATTCCCCGGTCGCTTTGTTATGACAAGCAGGAAGCATGTCTGCCTTTGCAGGTCCGTGTGTCTGTGGGATGTGCGATTCCCTGCCTTTGTTGTGGCGAAGCGGCTGGAATAGAATTACGCAAAGCGAAAAAGGAAAAGAGTTTAAAGTGTTGGTTGTGTGTGTGCATGCGTGCGTGCGAGAGAGAGAGGGAGATGGATTGTTTTATGGCTCACTCAAGAAACCTGAAAGAGCTGAGGGCCCAGAAGAGGGTGCCACAGTTCACAGTCTGACATGCTCTGCAGCATCGCTGTTGCCATAAAGTAAGATCGCCCTATAAGGCAACTGTTTGATAGACTCTCCGGCACTCTCTCTCTCTCTCTCTCTCTCTCTCTCTCTCTCTCTCTCTCTCTCTCTCGGCCTCAAAACGCTACACACTCCGGAGGGAAGCCGGAGTCGAGTAACTGAGTGTTAATTATGTCTGAGTGGATTTTAGAGAAGAAGAAAAACCATCCACTGTATCAGCAGAGAAATGGTTTCGCTGTGAGGAAACTAATGATGCTTTTATCAGGAACAATATAAAGATTGCTTTTTTACTAGTGTGTGTCCCACAGGGTTTCGGCTATGAGATATTTCTGTATCTGGCTTGAGGTTCCTCTGAGCTTTTACATAATCAAATCAATATAGCTATGATTCACCCTCTGGCAAGAGCTGCTCCTTGCAAGTTGCTGCTGCTTCTTTTTAGTGACTGAGGAGGAAATAAATAAATAAGGGGGAAAGAAACTTATTACAAATCCGTAAACATTGATTTGTTTGGGCTTAGATTTGTACTTTCTTTAATTGCCAGGGAGTGAGAAAGAAGAAGAAGATGCTGAAGAGGAAATGAGGATATACGGGTCCGTGGTCAATGGCCGGGGCACATGATGCAGTATGAAGAGAGGGGGGTGGATTAAGGGTCGATGGAGTGGCATAAACCAACCTGATGTATTGTCCAGACACGTCAAAGTCAAAGACAAGGACAAGGGGATCAAAGTCGCTGGAATAAGGCTATTTGATGCACACTCACACACAAACCCTATCCAAAAATTACATATATGTTTTATCCTGCTCATCAGAGAACAGTAGCAGTAACTAGGGGTGGGAGGAGAAATTTGATACAGTTCGCATTTAATGGCGACCCTCCCAAATTTGCACTCTCTGAAACAATACAACTGCATACCCTCCAACATTGCTCCAATGTGTTATGTCGTGTGGCCGTGACGTCCGTTGGTGTGGATCAATAACTGGAGGCGAGAATCAGGTACAACATCTCTTTATTTCGGAACCAGGGAGAGACAGCCATAGGAATGGAGAAAACTGGGGTTTTTATAAGAACAGCAGGCTAGTAGGGAGAAGATACATTTTGGCGGGAACCAATGGCACGGATTCCCTCCCGCGGAAACCAATCCGGCAGAGGATCCAAATCCTGCTCACTGAACCATCAACTGATTGCCATTCCCGCTGTAACTCATACATTCAAATAAGGTCTGTAATACAACACAATACTCTATATTAAAACGTCTTGACTATGTTATTTCTTAATACACAGCACAATGAAAATAGTGATGTCCTGTTCCATAATAATAATTCTATTAATTATACCCTATCCATCTGACTGGGTTGCCGCAGCCACTCTGGGCAGCTTCCAACATACATAACAAAACTTTAAACATTAAGAAATGTCCCTATACCAGGCTGCCTTCAGAGGTCTTCTAAAGGTTGTATAGTTACTTATCTCCTTGGCTCGGGGGTCACATAACCACACCCTCCAACATTTCTCTGACGAAAACAGGGACGGAAATCAGCCCTGAGTGCTCACTGGAAGGACAGATCCTGAAGCTGAGGCTCCAATACTTTGGCCACCTCATGAGAAGAGAAGACTCCCTGGAAAAGACCCTGATGTTGGGAAAGATGGAGGGCACAAGGAGAAGGGGACGACAGACGACGAGATGGTTGGACAGTGTTCTCGAAGCTACCAACATGAGTCTGGCCAAACTGCGGGAGGCAGTGGAAGACAGGAGTGACTGGCGTGCTCTGGTCCATGAGGTCATGAAGAGTCGGACACGACTAAACAACAACAACAACAACAACAACAACAACAACAACAACAACAACAACAAGAAGGGAAAGCTGGACATTCCAGGATCAAATCAGCAACTGGGACGGCTTCTGTAAATCTGGGACTGTCCCTGGAAAATAGAGACACTTGGAGGGTCCGCAACTAAAATACATCCATCCTTTGATATCAACATTGGTCTGAATCTAAGCCCAGCCCCAGAAAAACTCACCCTGCAAACAAAATTCTCTACAGAGTTTCCTCCAGTTGTTGCTACTCTGCAGAACTTCGATAATGGAGGGGTGAGCTAAAGAGTAATTTAAGGATGGAGCCCAAAGACTGAGAGCTGGAGACGCTTGATGGTGTCCCTTAGGGCCCAAATTCTCTCTCCAATGACCTATCTTGCCCCCCACCCCACCCTTCAGAAAAAGTATGTTAACATGGAAGATCAAAACCTGGATGCCAAAGAAAATACCTTCTGCTGAAAAAAGAGAGTGGAATCTTGATCCTCGCCTCTTTCCCCTTTTCTTCATCTCTCAACAGTTTGTTACATTTCAGAATGAATTTTCTCCTGGTCTTATTCTGGCAGTTTGTTGCCCCCCCTGTCCCCCCCACCCGCCACCCACCCGCCTTCAACCTCTTTACTCCCGCCCCATTTTTGTAGCTGCTGGTACAGAAATTGAACTTGTATGGCAAGCTCTGTATAAATGACATCTCTAAGGATGTTGTTGTCTTATTTTCCCCCTGGGGTGACACCTCTGTCATGCTTAAAAAGAGAAAGAGAGACAGCAAAACAATCACGGTCTTTAATTTGAAAGAAAGTTCCATTTCCCCCCCCCCACTACCCTGAAAGATTTTTTTCCAGGATCTGCACTTTCTTGCCTACAAGGAAATCCAAACTAGCAGTAATTGCCAAGGCAGAAGAGGTACAACTCATAGCTCTCTCTACCTGCAAGCATAATATACCTGTTAATGTCCTAGCACTTCAGTTTGCCCAGATGTAAACTGGGATTAATAATCCTTACCTCCTGTGAGTGAATACAGTGAGGTTTAATTAATGTTTGCAAAGAACTTGGATATCCTTTGAAGGAAGGTGCTTAAAAACTGCTAAGTAAGTACAATGATCCCTGAGGCTTTATGATGAGAGAGAAAGAAAGAGAGAAAGAGAAAGAAAGAAAGAAAGAAAGAAAGAAAGAAAGAAAGAAAGAAAGAAAGAGTATCTTGACATGCTTTTCTGCCTTTTCTTTTACTCCCCCTTTAATGTATTGGTTATAAATTATATATCTATCTATCTCTATATATACACACACTCACACCATTGGTTTTTTTCCAGGGATCAATAGTGATGGAACTGATGGCACAGCACTGTCGTTGTGTTTTGTTTGCACACAAATCAAGAAGCGGAGAACAAAGGGACAGAAGGTCTCCAAGCATCGCCAGCCCAAATAATCTCTGAAGGACGAAGGATCTTAATAAGTGGGTGGGATTCTTCAACATCTGCATGTGGGCCAAGTTGTGAACACTGCTATGAACCCAAACGAAATGGATTAAAGCATAATAATAATAATAATAATAATAATAATAATAGATTTCAAAAAGGCAGATTGAGAGTTAGTATTCTGTACGTTGCATAAAGAGCTGGATTCGAATCCTGTTTGTCTATATATTCACTATGGGGTAGATGAATGCCAGAAAAGCCATTGGATTTCATCCACAAATCCACACTCTGTGAAATGTTTGTTTTTGTTTTCCCCCAGGATGAATCCTATGATAGTCCTAAAGTGTTCTATATTCAAAATCAAATTATATTTGGATTAGGGTTAGGCAGTGCTTTTCTTCTTCTTCTTAAAAAAAAGTAGTTTAAGGGCACTCTCATTTTTACTCAAGAAAACCACCATTTTATAGTTCAAATCAGGAAAAATAAATACAGCAAATGGACAAAAGTACAAAGATTCACAAAATGTTTAGGGATATGCGTCCCCCTGTGTCCCTCCCCCAGAAAAAAGTACTGGGGTTAGGGTTATAATTATATTTAGTTGCAATTTGCAATGCAATTTGCAGCATTGTGTAGAAATGCAGGAATGGAGCACACCTGACCCATTTCAGGTGCGCAGCAGGCATCGCTCTGGTTGTGGGGGTCTACTTTACCATGTTGGGGCTAGTCCTTGCCTGGGAGTCAATCGTTGTTACCAGTGGGGTTTTTGGGGTGGGGTCAAGGAGCAGACCAAAGGGGGAACCTTCTCCCCCTGGTCCACTCCCGACCCATAAATGGTAGCCTCCAACCACAGCTATGGAATTGGAATTGCCATTGCCAACTTTGCTGGAGACCGATCACTTTGGACAAGAAGATGTACAGTGTCCTGGCAAGGTTAGAAGCAGGCCTGAAGGTCAGGCAGGAGAAGCTGTAGAGGCCAACAACAACAATTTCATTATTTATATACTGCCCATCTGACTGGGTTGCCCCAGCCTCTCTGGTCAGCTCCCAACAAAATATTAAAAACACAAGAAAACACCAGACATTAAAAACTTTCCTATACAGGGCCACGGACATAGTTACGGGGGGCAGGCCTTTTGTTGGGGGGCGGGGCAGAACCTCAGTCAGCTATGCATTTTTATTGATTTTTTAATTGATTTGGGAGAGGCAGCTGCCCATGTATAGAGCTGCCTTCAGATGTCTCCTAAAAGTCAGATAGTTGTTCATTTCCTTGACATCTGATGGGTGTTCCACAGGGAGGGCACCACTACCAAGAAGGCCCTCTGCCTGGTTCCCTGTAACTTCGCTTCTCACAGTGAGGGAACCACCTCGGAGCTGGACCTCAGTGTCCGGGCTGAACGATGGGGGTAGAGACGCTCCTTCAGGTATACTGGGCCAAGGCCGTTTGGGCTTTAAAGGTCAGCACCAACACTATGAATTGTGCCTGAAAATGTACTGGTCTTGCTATGTGCCCAATTAACGCAGAATTGTCAACTTAGATGTCTGTAGGGCTTTTGCCCATTGTCAGGTGACTATAGAAAGATAAGAAGATGCCGTGTACTGAATCAGAAAGAAACAGACCAAGAACCAATATAGCATTCAACAGTGACAATAATCCCTACTAACAGGCCAAATATAAATAGCAAAAACAGAAATAGCAAAAAACCCCAGCAACCATACAATAGTTTTAATAAACTTAAAGCTACAAAGATATTCCCCAAATAAGTCTTTTAGCACAATATATCGATGCCACATTTAATGTGAGTGTCTTTAAAGATTAGATAGAGTTCATTTTAGTGATGTGAGCCGCCCTGAGCCCGGCGTTGCCAGGGAGGGCGGGGTATAAATAAAAATTATTATTATTATTATTATTATTATTATTATTATTATTATTATTATGATAGTCCAGAATCAGGATGTATCGGTATCGTGTTTGATATAGAAGTATTTTAGAATAAGGTAGCATCCATGGCAATATCTTTGTAGCTTTAAGTTCTTGGTCTGTTTCTTTTTGGTGTACTGGATCAGGCCAGGTTCATTGAGCTCAATACCATTGGCCGTCACTAGCAGTAGCCTTCTAGGGTTTCAGGCAGGAGATATTCGCAGCCTAGCTGGAGGCACTACCAGGGTTTGAACCCGGGACCTTCAGCATGCAAAGAATGCGCTCTACCAATGAGCTACAGCCCTTTCCCAAAGGCATCCCCAAGGCAGCACTTCTTTCATAGGGATGTTGAGTTTTCAGAGCAACCTTGGAACGTGGAAACCATATCGCTTCCCCCTTCCTTGCCTTGTGCAATCATTGCTACAGTGACTGAACAAACACATTCCGCGTGCCAAAGAGTGTGCCCAGTTGCTCAGACATTCCCCACCGCCAACATTTGGGGTTTTCTCCTTCCCTCCACCTTGTTCCTTTTCAAAGAACGAGATTGTACTGTGTTAGGACCTATGTGTTTAGTAAATGTAATTAGTCACAGTGATGCCTGTGAAGTTTCTTTGGCTTTTTTTTTATCGAGTAGAAAAGATTGAAATATATATAACAACTAGTAAGGCAGAACTGATGAAGAACGAAAACACACACTTCGTATGAAGTTAATAAGGTGCGCACCCTGACCACGTCTCACTGTAAGCCAAAGGATCATGTGAAACAGCAAGCATTTCAAAACAAATCAAGTTTTCTCCCCAGCGGTGTTTTTCCTTTGTTTTTGAGATTAAAAGGGGGAAATCTATAGCGTGCATGCTTGAAAAACAGCCGTAGAAAGACTACATGCTTCAGAAAGGTTCCAATCCATAAAACCGGATTAACCAGTATGTTAGATATGCTATATCACATAGGGCCTTGGATAAAAACGGGTGCCCATGTAATCATGCGATTAAAAACTTTAGCATGGGGAGGGGAGGGGGGCACTTGTACAACTCCCTACAAAGGGTCTCCTTTAAAATTCTCTAGGTCTGGGAGCATACAGCCTTAACTCTCATTACAAGGTACCCAGGGAAATTTTGGGATGCTGTTGAAGATGGCATGTGAAGTGGATGTTTTAAACAGGGCCATAGCCAGAGTGAGACCAGTGTGTGGAAAACCCCACCTAGAATACTGATTTACCCAACCTAATGTTGTTTTTTAATGTCCCTTTGACATGTGAGATGGCAGATATATATAGTGCATGGAAATGCCGTTTACCTTCCAGCCACAGTGGTACCTATTTATCTACTTGCGCTGGTGTGCTTTTGAACTGCTAGGTTGGCAGGAGCTGGGACAGAGCAATGGGAGCTCACTCTGTCATGGGGATTCGAACTGCTGACCTTCTGCTTGGCAGGCCCAAGAGCCTCAGTTGTAGACTACAGCACCACCCGCGTATATGAGAATACGCTGCCTTTTTATGATTTTATTCATATTTATTAAATTTGTATACCGCCCTGTGCCCGCGGGGTCTCAAGGCGGCTCGCGGGATAAAATCACAATAATCAAAATAGAAACAGAAACAACCCAATAGCACCCACCCACCCCTTGATGAGGCTCAAGGAGGCTGTATTCTCTTTGGGGCTTCCTCTGCCCTCACTGACATCCTTTCCAGCTCTCTCCCACCATTCCCGTGCGTTTATGTGGTCACAAGCGAGTAGAATGCTGGAGGATGCCTGCACTGGACAAAAACTGCGCATATTTTGTGTCACTTCATCTGTGTGCATAGAAATGAACATTTCACCATACATTTCATCCCGTTTGTGGCAAAATCTATTCTCACTGCTTGGCAGGGTGGTCAGTGGTGTAGCGTGGGTTGCCAGTGCCCGGGGCTGCGCAGACTGGGGAGATTGGGAGGGAGGGAAACGGACGGAGTACGCATGCGCATTCAACTGGAGATTGCAGCCACAGAGATAAGAAAAGAAGAGTCGTTCTGTTGATTGGAGAGGACACTTCCTGGTTCGCATGGAGAAATCATTTTCAACGGAGCCTAGAGATGGAAACATGCAGTTGTATTGAGGCAGCAACGGATATGGAAATTTTGTGCCCTTAACAATTTTGCGCCTGGGGCAACTATAATAATAATAATTTTATTATTTGTACCCCACCCATCTGGCTGGGTCTCCCCAGCCCCTGTCCCCCACCCCACCCTGCTAAGCCACTGAGGATGGTACTGATGATTGACTTACTGTATATATCCAGCGCTATTTTTCTAGAAAAAGAGGTGCCAGAACTATTTTTCTAGAAAAAGAGGTGCCAGAACTATTTTTCTAGAAAAAGAGGCGGTGTAGTGGTTAAGAGTGGTAGACTCGTAATCTGGGGAACCAGGTTCACTCCTCCGCTCCTCCACATGCAGCTGCTGGGTGACCTTGGGCTAGTCACACTTCTCTGAAGTCTCTCAGCCCCACTCACCTCACAGAGTGTTTGTTGTGGGGGAGGAAGGGAAAGGAGAATGGGAGCCGCTTTGAGACTCCTTCGGGTAGTGATAAAGCGGGATATCAAATCCAAACTCCTCCTCCTCCTCTTCTTCTTCTTCTTCTTCTTCTTCTTCTTCTTCTTCTACCACAAACGCTTCCCTTCCTCTCTTATAATGACAGTGGCGCCCACCTGAGAGGTGCCGGAACTGAGCCCTGCCTATATCCAAGACAATGTACCCCTTACTAAACAGTGACCTGTTTATATCCCTCCCCTCTGGTTCTATGTCAGAAGAAGCTCACAAAAAGAATAGCGTGAGCATACGAGGAAGCGTTTGTTCTCACTCTGTTTCCTTGCATGCACAGACAAATCCGAAAATATACACTTTTAAAGAAATCTAATAATCCTTACTTGAGGCTTTAAACTCCTTGGGGGTAGATAGATACAAGGCAGTAAACCAGAAGAAGGAAAGCAACACAGTTAAGGGGGGTGGGAACTAATAAAAATTCCCATAGGAAGGAAATGAAACCCACCCTTCGAACCTCTGAAATAAAAGGAAGGCAGACGGAAAGAAAAGAGAAGAAAAAAAAGAACTCTGCTAAATTGTTGTGCTTGCCTGGAAATGAGTCCACAAGCCAACTGTATTTGGCACTGGTGCTCAAACTGTTTTCTAAACGTGTGTGTGTGTGTGTGTGTGTGTGTGTGTGTGTGTGTGTGTGTGTTGTGTTGTGTATTTTTCACCTCTTTTGAACACACTTTCCCAAAGCAGTAAAAAACAAAACAAAAAAACAGAGGGCGGGGGGGGGGGGAGAATCAACAACCCCAAAACTCCTACACTATAAAATTCAGATCCAAGGTCTGTCTTTCAAGCAACCTTTAATTTGGAAGGCTTAGCTAGAATTGCCAGATGTCTCTAATTTTAAGTTATTTCCCTAAACTTGCTCCTTGTTTCCCCCCCCTCCCCACATTTCATGGCCCTGAAGAATATAATGACTGACCATTGTTTCAGAACTGTGCAGTGCCAGAGCAGCCCACACAACATATGCCACAGTTTCATAAATGTCCTTAATTTGAGGGAGGGGGGGGCGGAGGCAGGGAATCCATAAAACGTCCTCGCTAAATAAATAAATAAAGGAACAGTGGTACAGTGGGGTGCTGAAGAAGGGGCGTGACTTCCTGCCGTGCCTTGGAAAGCCGGCCTTCTTGTGCCACACGGGGGAAGACATCAGCATTGACCTGTGGGCTGGGATAAGTTGACTTGTTCTCATGTGCTGGATAGGGCTATTCACAATTCATCACCAGGATCCATCACCAGTGGTACCATGGAAAAAATTGCAATTAGCCTGCAATCCTCGTCCCACTTACCTGAGCATAACCACCACTGAATTCAATGGGATTTACAGTTGTACCTCGGCTCCTGAACGCCTTGGGAGTCGAATGTTCTGGCTCCCGAACGACCGAAAACCGGAAGTGAGTGTTCCAGTTTTCGAATTTTCTTTTGGAAGCCGAACATCTGATGGGGCTTCTGATTGGCTGCAGGAGTTTCCTGCAGCCAATCAGAAGCCGCGCTTTGGTTTTCAAACATTTCAGAAGTCGAACGGACTTCCGGAACGGATTCTGTTCGACTTCTGAGGTATGACTGTACTTCTCAGTAGCAGACCCTCCAAGTGTCCCTATTTTCCAGGGACAGTACCAGATTTACGCAAGCCGTCCCAGTTTCTGATCTCATCCCGAAATGTCCTGCTTAGGATGTCCCTATTTTCATCAGGGAAATGTTGGAAGATATGGAATTATGCAACCCCAAGCCAAGGAGATATGAAACCATATAACCTTTAGAAGACATCTGAAGGCAACCCCATATAGGAAAAAAAAATTATGTTTAATGTTTTTAATATATGTTGGAAGTCACCAATAGTGGCTGGGGCAACCTAGTCAGTTGGGTATAAATAATAAAATTATTATTATTATTATTATTATTATTATTATTATTATTATTATTATTATCATGGAATAGGATGTCCCTATTGTCACTGGAGAAATGTTGGAGGGTACACAGAAGACGTGGTTAGGACTGCAGCCACAGATAATGCAACCAACAGTTTGCCAACCTTGAGGGTGGAAGCCTTTCCCAGTCTGACACCTAAAACCTTTCAAACAGCAGAATTTGAACCAAGGCCCATCTGCATCCACAGCATGTGGTCTACCGCTGAGCTTTGGCACCTGACCAGTTGTGCTTTTGCAGACTGAAATATGGGTGGATTTGCTTGTTGCAAACAAGGCATGGAAGAAGAAAAATGAATGGTTTAGATTCCCACTTTTCACCTTGATGGCTGTGGTGTGCAAAACTGGAATTTGCCCAAGGCCTAGAGGTACCAGGCAGCACCCTCAGGTAGCTGCTGGGGCATGAACACAGCCCATCACTGGGCTGGCACCTACTTCACCACATAAAGGGGGCCTTGTTGGCAATGTAAATGGTACCGCTGAGTGCTTTGTGGTGATCACACTGGTGCCACCAGCTGGTGATGTCATGGTCACCAAGTTAAGCCCATCAAAGTGGCCCATTGTTGGTTTTTAATGTTCGTAATTTGGTTAAAGGGGAAAATGCTACAGGTAAAATAGAACCAGAATTTCCTGGATGCCTACATCCAGGTTTGGGGGCAAGTAGTCTTTGGTGAGAGAGCCCAGCAGAGATTTGAAATTGCAAAACATGCAGCAAAGTAAATCATGGAAATGTAAGCTGTTAGGCCTTTGAAATAACTCCTTCTAGGTTGCTTCCAAAGTTCCCCACTTCCCTTATCCTAGAAAGAGACCACACGTTTGGTAAGTTAAATAATGATTTGCCGGTATTTACAAACTTCTCAAAGGTCAGATTCATGTGCTTTCCCATACAGCGGCAAGAAAAGGCAGGCCGTATAACTTAGGTTCCAAAACGGTGTTTCTAAATTATTTGCATACAAACACAAATATGGCTTGCTTAAGCCACGCAGTCTAAGCTTGGAGCATCCAGTTTGGACCTCTGTACTGTAGAGTTCGCATGGTGGAAGAAAGTAGAAAGTGGGAGAATAAATAATTTGGTAGCCCTTCCCTCCAAGGTAAGGAGGTGTGACCTAGCTAAGCCTGGCAGGACAGCTTTCTCTATGGTCTTAACCCCTTCATGCATTAATTAGAGTTAAGCATGTTGATTATATGAGGCTGATTTATCTCACACCATCAAGGTGTTTATGTGTGTGCAGAAGGGGAGTTCTACCAGAAAGCATATTGCTGAGGAACTTCATGGTGACTGATGTCAGGGCTGCACCAGATGAGCAGGAGTGGTGGCAAGCCCCCCTAGGCAAAGCGGCAACCACGGAAGAGTCCGGAGAAATGGAGGGATTCTTACCTGAAGAAGACTGGTGGCGACACTCCTCAGAAGAGGAAGAGGCAGATAGTGAAGAGGGAAAGCCAGAACAGGAGGAGGAAAAAGTTGAGTCAGAATCAGGCTCTTGTGAGGAGAGGAGCCTGCAGGCCTCCTCCCCTCCTCCCATCTCAGCTGTAGAGCGTAGAGCTGAGAAACGGAGGGAGCAATTGAATCATAGAATCATAGAATCATAGAATCATAGAGTTGGAAGAGACCACAAGGGCCATCCAGTCCAACCCCCTGCCAAGCAGGAAACACCATCAAAGCATTCCTGACAGGTGGCTGTCAAGCCTCTGCTTAAAGACATCCAAAGAAGGAGACTCCACCACACTCCTTGGCAGCAAATTCCACTGTCGAACAGCTCTTACTGTCAATTGGAGGCAGTTGCAGCTCGTAAAAGGTGTGGTGACGAACTGGCTACTTAAGGAAGGCCGGCTGCTTCCTTCACCAGCACCTGCAACTGTTGTGCTGAAGCACTTGGTTGTGCCTGCTCCTGATCCTGTGTACTTGACTTTGGCTGGTTCCTGACTCGGACTGCTCCTGACTTTGGCTTCTCTTGACCCCGGTATTGATACCTGGCTTCGGCACGCCATCCTGTTGGCGTCATAACAACTACATCATTCAAAGTTGGAGCATCTAAACATGGGTTGTTTTAAATAATTTAAATATTTGTCTAGGTTACCAAGTTTTGTTAACAAAGCGGTTAATTGGTGACTTCTCATTCATTAATTACCACGAGCCGTTCTGATGGAATTGCTTTAATCTGTATGGGAAACCAGTGAGGTTGTAGCACTGGTTGACCTTCTACCAGGGAACCACTAAGTGGAGTCCTACAATGTGGAGCTTCGTAAGTAATGTTGGAGTCAACTGAGGTCCCCACATGAGGACAAGGTTCTCTTGAACACAGCAGAGATTAGTTTAAATCAAGGCTATCATTTATTAGCGTTCTCTGTGGTTCTTGAGAATTAGGAAAAAAGAATGAGAGCCATTATACATAGTCAGGCAATCATTACTTTAATGAGGAAAGCGCTGTGCCTTTTGTTCTGGCAGCAAAAAACTCAAGAGAATAATAAAACCTCGAAGAACTAATTTTATATTTCCCTGTATTCTTAAAGCAATTCCCCATTTCCAAAGACATTGGGAGTCCAATCGACAAGGGTTAGAAGAACAGGAGAAGGTCTTACTGATGGAAGTCAAAACAGCTTCCTCAAATGGCTCCAGCCATTTATGTATAAGCTAAACAAGATATAGCTTAGGGTCCCACTCTTCTGGGGACCCTAAAAAAAATTAAAGGGAAAAAAAAAACACTGGATGTACATTTCCGAAATATAAGATAAAAAACAAATAAAATAAAACCTACATACAGCAAGTGTTTTGTGTTGTGTAGGCTCCTATGATGTAAGTAATGGGCCCCGCCTGCTAGCCTGCTCCCTAAAATATCACTGGTTTGCTCATTTCCATATAGCATATATTCAACACAAAAACAGCGACAATTTGTTGTTGACAAAGGACAGCTGGACATATAAAGGGCCCCATTACCTTCAGGAGCTTAGGGCCTCATCAAACCTAAATCCAGCCCTGGCGGAGACAGCTGGCATGTTGGTCCGTTTGTCAGTCGGTCAGGTCAACACAAAATGTTTAGGGGTATGTGTACCCCTGCGTCCCCCCAGAGAAAAAAACTGGGTGTAGGCAATACTGAACTAGACAGGCCAATGGTCTCAGTCAGCATATGACCGCTTCCTATGCTCCTGTGTCCCGTCCATCCCACTTAATGACTGGGTTCCCAAGAGCTACTTTAGGGTGCTTCAAGGAACTGAGCATGCTCAGTAATATCTCTGCCTTTGAACACGTGGTCCAAGCCCCTTTGTCCCTCTCCCTGTATGTGGGGCAGTGTGCTGAGGATCAGGCTCTGAGCCAGCTAACGCCCCACAATGCTCCAGTGTGAGCCCTCCTTTATTCTGCTAGAAAGACTCCAGATGGCCGGAAAGATGGATGGGCGGAGGCTGTTTGGATCAAATGTGTACCCTGCAGTCAGCCTTTTTTTCCTGTTGTTGTTGCCTGTTCCTGACCTTTCAAAAAATATGCTAAAGTTGGTTTAATCCAAGAAGGCATATTGCATATAAAATGAATGACAGCTCCTAGCGTCACCAAGAGAATCAAACCCTTTTGTTTGTTTAACTTTTTTTAAGAAGAAAAAAAGAAAAACAGCATTTGGGAGTCAAACTTGCAGAGTTAAAGATGAGCTCCCCGACCAGCACCAAAAAATAACAAATATAATAAAAATAACGGTGCCATATACCCTGAGAAACCAGTGCCAGAAAAGCTCTTGGGGATCAGGGTGTTTTTTGGGGTTGTTTTTTTTTTTTGTCAGTCCCCAGCTTTTACCAATTTAAATTCTTGGCAGCATATTAAAAAAGAAATGCAGAAGGTATTTGAGACTGCAATCCCTCAGGTACTAAATCTAGTGTTTCCTGGCAATAGATGAATGTTGCTGAAGTTAAAACCTAGCAGCACCGCAGCACCAGATCTCCATAGCTGTTCATATTTATACTTAACAGACAAATATGTCATTCTTTCACTATCCTGTTACACAGACCATTTTTTCACACTCTCCCCCCTCACCAGCCCTCTGTGTCTCTGATAATAATAAAGGTTAGAGAGAGACTTGTGGCAGTGGCTGGGGCCAATTTGTGTTTTCTGCTTAGCAGGACACACTTTCCCCAAGTATAGGTGTGGTTTTTTCCCTGTGGGCACACACTCAAGATGCCTGTCCTTCTCAGACGCTTAACCTCATGCCTAACTCTCAAAGATCACACTTGCTGTTCCCTGGGTTGGATGCCATTATGATGCTTATTTTGCAGTCAAAACATGCCTTATCCTCCAGATAAATAGAGCCGAAAGAGGCCCAGATCAGGCTGGTTTGGCTTTGTAAACTAAATCCACAAATCACTTTTCAAACCAGTTATAGGGTATTCAAATACTGCGTTCAGCTGCTTTTCCAGGGAACCAGGCAGAGGGCCTTCTCGGTGGTGGCACCCGCCCTGTGGAACGCCCTCCCATCAGAGGTTAAAGCAATAAACAACCACATGACCTTTAGAAAACACCTGAAGGCAGCCCTGTTCAGGGAGGTTTTTAATCTGTGATATTTTAATGCATCTTTATATTTGTTGGAAGCCGCCCAGAGTGGCTGGGGAGACCCGGCCAGATGGGCGGGGTACAAATAATAAATTTTTATTATTATATTATTATTATTCCACTGCTTCATCTTGGGGACAGTGGTCCTTTACCAGAACCTTTGCCATATTTAAGTAAATGTCCTTATTCAGTTACAGGTAGCCAGCCGTGTTGGTCTGCTGTAGTCGAAACAAAATAAAAAAATTCCTTCCAGTAGCACCTTAGAGACCAACTAAGTTTGTTCTTGGTATGAGCTTTCATGTATCTGAAGAAGTGTGCATGCACACGAAAGCTCATACCAAGAACAAACTTAGTTGGTCTCTAAGGTGCTACTGGAAGGAATTTTTTTATTTTGTCCTTATTCAGTTATTCATCAACCTAGGGAAGTAACAATGAGGCATCTTCTAGCAAGCATCTTCCACCTGTAATTGAATTAAGCAAAAATTCACACCTCCCCTTTTCCTACAAAGAACATCTTAGTCACTTGGCTGTGAATTTTGATTAGCTGGAGACTGCTCAGGACTGTTTCCCCACTCAACAACCCAGCGGTCTTGGGTTGTTTCCTGACAGCTCACACCCCATGCCTGTTGTCATTTAATGTCCTTGCATACAGCTCCTCATTTAACGGGATGACTCTTTGTGTCAGAGCAACTCGCTGGCAGAAAATCTCTTCCCTGTAACTGGGTATCCCTAAGTCCCCAGTTTGTTGAGCTTCCTGAAATTCTCCAGGAGGTTCGCTCTTCTTCAAGCCTTATCCAAGGCGTTTCGTGGGATGCCTACTGGAGGCAAACTTCTCATTCAATTTGGCTAGACCTATTTCTCTTCCCTCCCCAATCTTCCTCCCTGCTTCTTATCCATGCTTGTTGTTTTCTTTGGATTAATCAGGATCCTTGCAGCATACATCAGCGCTATCCCCAAAAGGAAGCTTCTTTGAAAGAAAGGAACTTTATTAGTAGGGTTCTAAGGAATGGCACCCCTTCATAGATCACTGCCTTGTCGTGGCGAAGGGGCTTGAATAACTCCTAGAAGCTATGAGCTATGCCGTGCAGGGCCACCCAAGATGGACAGGTCATAGCCAAGAGTTAGACTAAATGTGATCCACCTGGAGAAGGAACTGGCAATCCACTCCAGTATTTTGCCAAGACAACTCCATGGACATAGAAAAGGAGAAGCTTTGAGAAGAAAGTGACAGTTTCCAAGACATGCTCTGGTTCATGGGGCCACAGAGAGTTGAAGATGACCAAGATGACTAAACAACAACAAGGAATGGCAAGTGGACTTAACTCAGTGGTAACCTGCGACCACTGGCCTATCCCATTATCATGTTGTTGTTGTTGTTGTTGTTGTTGTTGTTGTTGTTGTTGTTTAGTTGTTTAGTCGTGTCCGACTCTTCATGACCCCATGGACCAGAGCACGCCAGGCACTCCTGTCTTCCACTGCCTCCCGCAGTTTGGTCAGACTCATGTTGGTGGCTTCGAGAACACTGTCCAACCATCTTGTCCTCTGTCGTCCCCTTCTCCTTGTGCCCTCCTTCTTTCCCAACATCAGGGAAGTCTTCTCCAGGGAGTCTTCTCTTCTCATGAGGTGGCCAAAGTATTGGAGCCTCAGCTTCAGGATCTGTCCTTCCAGTGAGCACTCAGGACTGATTTCCTTAAGAATGGATAGGTTTGATCTTCTTGCAGTCCATGGGACTCTCAAGAGTCTCCTCCAGCACCATAATTCAAAAGCATCAATTCTTCGGCGATCAGCCTTCTTTATGGTCCAGCTCTCACTTCCATATATCACTAACCCCATGATCATACCCTCCAACATTTCTTGAAAATAGGGAGGTCTTATTCAATAATAATAATAATAATAATAATAATAATAATAATTTTATTAGTTATATCCTGTCCATCTGAATTCCATGATTCCGTATACTCACGAAGGGCACGTATAGTGCCTGATGTTTCAGTCCTTATGGATTAAATCCATTTGGCTGCCTGAATGTGAACCTAATAATCAGACCCTGCTTAAGCTTGTGTTTCCTCAGTAATTGACTCTTGCATATTGATTAAGATGTTGATGTGTCCCAGCATTTCTCGGTGGTAATGCAGTTGAGAACGGGGCTTCCTTTCCTTGCAGTTCTCCGCTGTCACCACACTCGGTTTAATGGATAAAGCTGTCATCCCTAAAGCTAGAATGTCTTGGAGGCACAAAGACGAAATTAACTGCTCAATAATTTATGGGACATGGAAGGGAAGGGGGAAAAAACTTTACCCAACAACTTCAATTGATTGCTGTAAGTGTTTTGACTGCAGTTGCCTGCTTTGCATAAAGTCAGCTTCTTTGGAGAGCCTGATTTCTTCCACCTGGGCAGAAGCCTCTTGACTACTTTTCACACGGGAAAGGAGCCTTTTGCTCACTCGAAGGGAATTTTTTTTCCTAGGGCCGAGGAGCATAAGAACACACAAATTGCCCCGCTGGGTCAGGTGAAAGGTTTCTCTAGTCCAGCATTCTGCTCCCACCAGTGACCAACCAGTTGCATCTTGGAAGCTCCCAGAACAGAACGTGAAAGCAATAGCACTCTCCCAGGCATGTTGCCCATCAGCTGGGCTATTTGATTCTTCACTGCTCCATAACCCTAACCATATTTGCTCAGGGAAAACAGACATAGAGCATCGGCAACTTGGGAGGGTCATATGTGTAGAACTGTTGCTTGTGGATGACCCGTTAATCATGCGACATCCCTCCTCCAACCTACATCTGGAATCAATAAAGATTTGGTCAATTTTAAAATCCCAGAACGTTGTCTTGTCCAGTATGTTCCCCTTCTTGGCTTGGGCCTTGCTCCCTGGGGGAGTGGGTCACTGCATGTGGGTCCGTAACCATAACGCCCTACTCATTTGTTACATTTCCAAGTGTTTTTGTCATCTTTCATGCCGAGTGAAAGATGCTCTCTTGGTATCTCACTGCAGTACCAAGTTTTCTAGGACCAAGTTTGGAAGCAAGAGTGTCAACAGCCAGTTTGAAATACCCCTAAAAGAAAGCAATGCTGGAAACCCCACCAATCATTTTAATTTGCTTTTATCCCTTCTAGGTACTACAGAAAACACTTTCAAGCATGTTCCCCAGATGGAAACACAACAAAAGCTGCATTTCCTGCCTTCATAAGCTACGCTTTCATTATCTCTGTTGAGGCACTTCTCCTCGCTGAGGAGACATAGTAGGAAGAGGCTCCCCTGTGGGTGTGGAGCACATAGTGCTCAGGAGTCCGTGGCAGGCCTTCATAGCTTTTTGGACGCAGTGTGTGGATGTGTTTGCAAAGTCTAAGGCCTAGGTTTGTGTAAGGTAAAGGGTCTCCTGATCGTTAGGTCCAGTCGCGGACGACTCTGGGGTTGTGGCGCTCATCTCGCTTTATTGGCCGAGGGAGCCGGCGCACAGCTTCCAGGTCATGTGGACTAAGCCGCTTCTGGCGAACCAGATCAGCGCATGGAAACGCCATTTACCTTCCCGCTGGAGTGGTACCTATTTATCTACTTGCACTTTGACGTGCTAGGTTGGCAGGAACTGGGACCGAGCAACGGGAGCTCACCCCGTGGCGGGGATTCAAACCGCCGACCTTCTGATCGGCAAGCCCTAGGCTCAGTGGTTTAACCCACAGCGCCAACCACGTCCTTTGTGTAACAAAGTGCAAATTCAACATTTGTGTGACCAGGCGGTGACCGCCCCAGCCCCCAGGGGCCACCAGAAAGAAATAATGACTTATAACAACGTGTTATGGAATTAAAATTTGGCCACAGCTTTATTAAACTTTCAAATGTAGGAAGACCTTGGGCTTAGGCATTGGGCGTGCATCCCTCCCAGCCCCCCAGCTGGGGGAAAGCCACTTCCGAAGCCAAAAGCAGAGAAACGATGCGATACAACCGGGAAAGGGTGGATGGGAGGGGGCTCTTCAGCGCTCAAACACCACTTGCCCTGCTCTACCTCCTCCCTGCCTGCACACACCCCAAAGATCACAATACCGCTTCTACAGCTGTTGTCC
This sequence comes from Darevskia mixta, assembly GCA_034641385.1. Classification (NCBI taxonomy): domain Eukaryota; kingdom Metazoa; phylum Chordata; class Lepidosauria; order Squamata; family Lacertidae; genus Darevskia; species Darevskia mixta. Next base: position 22,258,491 of record JAWWNH010000017.1, read on the forward strand.
GATGCAGGAAAGGTAGCCATGTGGTCAGCGACGGGGAGAGGCAGCGTTGAAAGCCACCAGGAGGGCAATAAGGAAGGCCAAGGGAAGGCATGGTGGAGGGAAAGGCAGCTGCGTGCGCTGTTAGCCGATCGTTGAAGAGAAATGTTTCAGCTCAGAGTAGGGGGGAAGTAGCTCCAAGTAAAGCTGAAACGACGATCTGCGAAGATCCTCAGGAATAAAAAACCGGTGCAGCTGGTGAGCGGGGCAAAACAGGAAGGATTCCTTCCCGCGCCCTGCTTAAAATAGGGCAGGACACACCACCAGGCCGACCAAATTGGTCGGCCTGGCGAGTGACGTGGCCGGGAATCCCCCTATCGCAAGGGGCTGAGCCCCCAGCCCCTGTGCACGTGAGGGGGGGGACGGGACATTGCCATGCAACTGAGGCTCCTCAGGGTAAATGGGATATGGGGGTGCTCTGCAAAACGTATGTGTACGCAGGCAGCCCAGCCCATATCCCCGCACGCAGGGTAGTTCACTGACAACCTTTCAGTGTATGGCCAGTGACACCCATATTACAACCCCATTAAGAGGGGATCCTGGAAGCTCCTGAGCTGACTGCCTGGCTGCTGCTGGCTCTACCCCCTATTTATGCAACTGGCCCAACCTCCCAGCAGTGTAACTTGACTAACTGAGGCTGGGCATGAACCTCCAAAGAATAAGACTTGAGAGGCAGTCCAGCCTACAACACCTGTGAGTTCCCCGGGGTTCGAAGCGCCGTGCGTGATCCCACAAAGAGCACCCACAATGTAAAGTGCGAGTGCTCATTATCCTGGTGCTTGAAATATCTACCAAGCAAAGCTTTGTATACATTTCTCACGAAGGCTGAGGAATGAGGATTTATATTTCAAAATAAAGGGAACTCCAACAAATTGATGCTGATGAGATTCTGGTTAGTATTCCTTCGTTCCTTCCTTTGTTTTAACTCGGTCTCTTTTTCATATCATAGAACAGATCAATCCTCTTGTTATTTACAATATAAGGAGAACTACCCCTGGGAAATCAGCATGTGAGAATGAAAGTTCCAACACCCCTCCAGCACTGAACTGCAATGCTGATGATCAAAAATTCAGGAAATGTGGTGTGTGTGTGTGTGTGTAATGAGCATAGAGTATATGGCCATGCCATGGTTGCAATCAGAGTTGGCTATCAGTGGGAAGCAGGTACCACTTTGTTTGAGAAATACAAACAACACAATTTTTTATCCTGAACAGCTCCAGGTAGGTTTTCACCAGTTTTCAAAAACTGAACCAAAAGCATTTTTAGAGAGGGTGTTCCAGTTTGCCAGCAGAATGGATGGACTTGGCAAAATTGGCGTCCTCAACAAATGGCATTGTCAGAAGTGACCCAAAATGGTCATTTGCTATGCAATCCATAGTGGGAAATCCAGGTTTGCCAATTAATGTACCGGTATATTTGACAGTGAGTCATAACACAAATTTGTAAAATAAATATTGTTGTGGGGGAACATGCTAGGGATCCCATAAATCACAGACCATATGGGCCCAACCAGGCCTGTGGGGGGCGGGTGGCTCGCAGCTGGGTACACTTGCCCTGAGCCTCGGAGGGCTAGGTTGGAGGGGGGGCACCAGACGCCTGCTGGACTTCTTTTGTCATGCCAAGCACAAAGACTGTTGCCCCGCCTCAGACACAGGCATTAAATTAAGCATATCTATACGAGATGTGGGTGGCGCTGTGATTTAAACCACAGAGCCTAGGGCTTGCCGATCAGAAGGTCGGCGGTTCGAATCCCTGCGATGGGGTGAGCTCCCGTGGCCCGGTCCCTGCTCCTGCCAACCTAGCAGTTCGAAAGCATGTCAAAGTGTAAGTAAATAAATAGGTACTGCTGCAGCGGGAAGGTAAACGGCGTTTCCGTGCGCTGGTCTGGTTCGCCAGAAGCTGCTTAGTCATGCTGGCCACATGACCTGGAAGCTGTAAGCCTTGGCCAATAAAGCGAGATGAGTGCCGCAACCCCAGAGTCGGTCATGACTGGACCTAATGGTCAGGGGTCCCTTTACCTTTACTATATGTTACCCTATAAAGGAAGGTTAAATAAAGATGTTAATTCTTCAGCCAATAGAAGACAACATAGCGTGTTGAAAACTGTGAGACACATACAAAACTGAATAAGCAGTTCAAATCATGTTTACTGGTTATATTTTGAAATACAAAATAGATCCTATACTTATTGCCCCTATATGTGTTCAGATTGTAGGGTCTGAGCAGAAACAGGGCAATGGTGATTCTTCTCCTTCGTATCCTCACACTAATCCTCTGTTGTAGATTAGAAACTTAAAAAATAATAATAATAAAAAAATTCCTTCCAGTAGCACCTTAGAGACCAACTAAGTTTGTTCTTGGTATGAGCTTTCGTGTGCATGCACACTTCTTCAGATACACTGAAACAGAAGTCACCAGACCCTGATATATAGTGAGAGGGTGGGGAGGGGTATTACTCAGAGGGGTGGTGGAAATGGGTGAAAGGTTGATAGCTGTGGTAAACCTGTTGACGACTGTTAACAACTGCAATTAGTCTTACAGGAAAAAGCAAGGGGTGAGAAGGTTAAAAAAGCTTTGTCATGTATAATGAGATAAGAATCCAATGTCTTTGTTCAGACCAGGTCTCTCCATGGTTTTAAGCTTGGTAATGAGTTGCAATTCAGCAACTTCTCTTTCCAGTCTATTTCTGAAATTCCTTTGCAATAAGACAGCTACTTTGAGATCTTGTATAGAGTGTCTTGGGAGATTGAAGTGCTCTCCTACTGGTTTCTCTGTCTTGTGATTCCTGATGTCAGATTTATGTCCATTTATCCTTTGGCGTAGGGTTTGGCCTGTTTGTCCAATATAGAGAGCTGAAGGGCACTGTTGGCATTTGATGGCATACACAATGTTAGATGATGAGCAATTAAATAGTCCTGAGATGGTATGTTTGATGTTGTTGGGGCCAGTAATAGTGTTGTCCGGGTGTATGTGGCAGCAAAGTTGGCATCTGGGTTTATTGCAGGCTCTGGTGCCAGTGTCTGTGTTTAGTCTGGTTGTAGTATTGTTGTGGGTGAGGAGTTGTTTAAGATTGGGTGGCTGTCTGTAGGCGATGAAAGGTCTTCCTCCCAGAGCTTGAGAAAGAGAACTGTCCTGGTCTAGGAGAGGTTGTAAATCTCTGATGATCCGTTGTACTGTTTTAACTTGGGAGCTGTATGTGATTACTAGTGGTGTTCTGCTGTTTTCTTTTTTGGGTCTGTCTTGCAGCAAGTTCTCTCGGTGTATTATCTAGCATGAATGTAAAAACAATGGCCACTTGTCACAAGGGCTGTGTGCTATCTCCAGGCAGTATATCTCTATCCTGCTGTGAGCTTCCCATTGGCATCTGGTTGGTCACGGTGGGAAATAAAATGGTGGACGAGAAGAACCTTTGGTCTGATCCACCAGGGCTCTTCTTCAGTCTGCGATTCATTGATAGGCAGAACAATTTAGTGTGATGCAAACTGACATAGAAAAACAGGTAAACATTGTCCCTACCCCTTGAGAATGTGGAGCGAGCATCCATTAGAATTGTTTCAAGCTTTTCCACTGCTGTCATAATTTAAGTAATAGAAGTTTAAGTATTATGCAACATTATGTAATAATATGTTATAGCTTTTTAGAAAATGTTATGTTCAGGTTTGCATTGTATTATTATTATTATTATTATTATTATTATTATTATTATTATTGGCGCTGTGGTCTAAACCACAGAGCCTAGGGCTTGCTGATCAGAAGGTTGGCGGTTCGAATCCCTGTGATGGGGTGAGCTCCCGTTGCTCGGTCCCTGCTCCTGCCAACCTAGCAGTTCGAAAGCACGTTAAAATGCAAGTAGATAAATAGGTACTGCTCCTGTGGGAAGGCAAACAGCGTTTCCGTGCGCTGCTCTGGTTCGCCAGAAGCGGCTTAGTCATGCTGGCCACATGACCTGGAAGCTGTACGCCGGCTCCCTCGGCCAGTAAAGCGAGATGAGCGCCGCAACCCCAGAGTCGTCCGGGACTGGACCTAATGGTTAGGGGTCCCTTTACCTAATTCAATATAATTTGAGACTTAATTTTAAGGTAGGCTCGCTTAGGATAAGCAAGTTTGTATAGTGGTGAAATTTATTTTACTGGTATATTATTTATATACTGCCTTTCGTCATAACATTTCAGGGCAGAATATTGGATGGTAGCGTGCAATATGCCCTGTACAAGCAGGAAGCTTCAGGCTGGAGATGAGGAGGAGGAGGATGAATGTGGACATCTAGGCTTCTCCACCTCTCTTTGGTCCTGCTTCCCATCCTGACCATTTTGGGCTGGCTAGAATGTGTCATTGAACTCTGATAATGGCTTTTGCTGCCCTTGCTGGAGGATAGAGAGGGGTGAGTGTTTGTGCAAACTAGCCTACTATTCAAAGGTAAATTCTCATTGGCTGCTTGGCCTACTTTTGCCTCTGGCTCCGCCTACCATGTGGCCCCTGGAAGTTGCTCAGAAGGGAAGGTGGCCCTCAGGCTGAATAAAGGAAAGAGAGAAAACATCTCCCAGAGCCAAGCTTTCGATAAGACCCCATATATGCCTTATTGTTTGGTGTGTGTGTGTGTTTAAAAAAAGTTTTGAGTTATTATTATTTCAGCAAAACAGAGACGTATGATACACAATAAATAAAATCTGGGTAGGGATACAAGGAAACTGCCATGGTTGGTTTGCTTCTTCCGGGTGGTGAACCCTCCTCACCAGTCTAGAGGAAAAGAGATTTATGAAAACATGTTCTTCCCCACTGCTGGTCAGCCTGAAATCTATCACCCAGCAGGAGGCCTTTGCCGCACATCTGACTTCCTTTCTTTGAGGGAAATTCGGGGCTGTGGGCCCCAGGAACCCCTCTCAGGTGTGCAGGAGGCCACATAGTGCAATTTGATTCTTCATTAAAAAGAGCCCCGCCGAGGTGTCTTAAGTACAGAGCGTCCTACGAGGAGCGAGGCTGCTGAATTGCTCTCCCTCTAATATCCGTCCATTTAACTGGTATGAAGCAACTCCCCCTTGGCTATGTACTCCCTTGAAGTCTCACAAGGAGCCTCGCTAAAGAGGCATAGGTAAATATTTTACACAGTGCAGAGTGAATTAGGAGCGCAACCACCATTAGGCAGAGCTGGAGTGGTGAAGTTGATTTCCTCCCGCCCCCCCGCCCCCCGCTACACTAAGCTCAAAATGGATCCCATGGTACACAGAGTCTCCAGTCCCACGTGCCACCTTACAAAGAAGGTGCAGTTCAATTTCATTTAATATTGCATATGTTTCCATTAGCATGAGTCAATTGCTCTCCATTCTCGGTTTAAGGCTCCCCCTTTCCTCTCCGTTATAGCTCTGCTGCTAAGAGGCTGCCAGTCCACCCTGCCCTGCTGTGCTCCGATGATATAATGTTGTGCCACCGTGGATCCCATTGTTTTCAAATCTCATATCCATACTGCAGATGGGCTGGTGCTGAGGTGCCTCTCAGTGCCAGATTTTCTAGAAAACAGATACCTGCATCATATTTTTGGGGTGGAGTGGGGAGGGAGAGACTTTCCTAAGCATATTGCCCAAATGGAATTAGGATAATATTTTAGACTTGGATCAGGCATAGGCAACCTAAGGCCCATGGGCCGGAAGCGGCCCATGGGGGTCGTTTAACCGGCCCATGGACCCCCGCCGCCTGCTGGGTCGGCTGCCGCGCGCCACGCTAAACTGGCGCAGAGCAGAGCGGGGACCACCTTCCGTGACACTGGGCGGCTTCCCATTGGCTGCAGGAAGCTCCTCCAGCCAATGGGAAACTCTGCACGCCTTCTCCACGCCGGAAGGAGAGCTGGAAATGGTGTTTGTGCATGTGCACACACACAAGCACGCACTTGGGCCCACCATGGCGTCTGCAGGAACCCGAACTGGCCCATGCCCCAAAAATGTTGCCGACCCCTGACTTGGACTCCTGGGGAAACAGGCAAGATGACCTGCACGGGGGGGGGGGGGAAGTAGGTCAAAACTCCCTCTTCTGCAGACCCTCCAAGCGTCCCTTTACTGTGCAAGTTCATTAGGGATGCGGGTGGCGCTGTGGGTTAAACCACAGAGCCTTGGGCTTGCCGATCATAAAGTCGGCGGTTCGAATCCCTGCGACGGGGTGAGCTCCCGTTGCTCTGTCCCAGCTCCTGCCAACCTAGCAGTTCGAAAGCACACCAGTGCAAGTAGATAAATAGGTATCACTGCGGCGGGAAGGTAAATGGCATTTCCATGGGCTCTGGTTTCCGTCACGGTGTTCCATTGCGCCAGGAATGGTTTAGTCCTGCTGGCCATATGACCTAGAAAACTGACTGTTGACAAATGCCGGCTCCCTCGGCCTGAAAGCGAGATGGGCGCCACAACCCCATAGTTGCCTTTGAGTGGACTTAACCATCCAGGGGTCCTTTACCTTTACCTTATGTGAGTTCATTGTTAAAAGAAGCCTTTGTCATGCAGGTTACATTTTCTTCTGTCTGGTTCTGTAGCACCTACCTTATATTTGTGACTTATGTTCTAGTGGCCAAACTAGGTGTTACATTGGAGTTCCACCCTAAATTGGAGGTCTCTCTTTAAAGAAACAACAACAACGTCTGTGTGGGGTGGTGATTCTGATTGGGACTGTAGTGTGAGAGATTAATCATTTCTGCTTCCACCCCCCACCCCCAAAAATGCCCCTCTGAAGCTGGTGTTTGCCCTGCAAGAGAAAATATACATGTTTATTCAACTTGGCACTAAGTTGTTATTCTGGAGGTTTCCACAACTCTCTGGAGCAGATTTGGAGGTGGCATGGGGCACACGTGGAGGGAGAAAGTATTGTTGCACCAGTACTAACCTTTTGCGCTGTGCGAAAAGTTTGTTGTACATACATGTGGGGCTTTTTTTTCAGCCAGAACTCTCTGGAACTCAGTTCCAGCTCCTCTCTGGAGAGCCAGTGTGGTGTGAGAGCCAGTGTGGTGTAGCGGTTAAGAGTAGTAGACTCGTAATCTGGTGAACCGGGTTCGCTTCCCTGCTCCTCCACATGCAGCTGCTGGGTGATCTTGGGCTAGTCACCCTTCTCTGAAGTCTCTCAGCCCCACTCACCTCACAGAGTGTTTGTTGTGGGGGAGGAAGGGAAAGGAGAATGTCAGCCGCTGAATGTCAGTGATAAAGTGGGATATCAAATCCAAACTCCTCCTCCTCCTCCTCCTCCTCCTCCTCCTCCTCCTCCTCCTCCTCCTCCTCTTCTTCTTCTTCTTCTTCTTCTTCTTCTTCTTCTTCTTCTTCTTCTTCTCTCAGGTGGGCACCGTTGCCATTCTAAGAGAACAATGGAGGTATTCATGGTGAGCTCTGGCACCTCTGCTTCTCAAGAACATAGCACTGTCCCAGACGTTGTGCTTAGCTTGTGGCTCTCCAGACTACAACTCCCATCACCCCTGATAAATGGCCCTGCTGTCTGGGGTTGGAGTGCAGCAACAACTGGGGAGCTATAGCTCCCCTCCTTGGTGGGCTTGTTTGACTTTTGCTCTGAAGTCCTTCATGTAGGAAGTAATAGCCTACTTTAAAAAGTCCACTTCTGGAACACCTACCCTCTCTGCAACAAAGAAAGTGTGGGCTCTCAACTTCTAGAAAAAAATAGTGCTGCATGCATGTAGGATACGTATCTGCCCCTCCCTTGGCAAATAGCTCTTGGTGGGGTTGATTGTGACTGGAAAAATGGCAGGGGGACAGTGCCAACTTCCCCTTCCCCAAACATTGCCATTTCAATCAGAATTGTCGGTTTTCCCTTGCGACTGCTGTTACCTTAATGACAGATCTCCCATGCCATGTGCATTTTCTCCCTAGGAGAGGATGAAAACACTTACAGATTCTTTTTGTGACCGTATTACATAAACATCATTAATAAAGCAGTGTAGTCCAAATGAGGTGAAACCAAAGCCGTGTTTACATTCTTATCACATGTAAAGCACAATATATCGCCCTGTTTTTGCTTGTTGGGTTGTTCCATCCCTTAGTGTATGTCTCTGTGTTTTGTTTTTTTTAAAAAAAAACAAAAAAACGCTATTTTAAATTTTCTTTTAAATATGAAGATGTTTTCAACAGGAGTACTAAATAGCTGAATGCAGAATGTGGTAAAGGAGCCAGAGACATATTATTATGGGGAAAGGGGGAGGTTTTTTTCCCCATGAGGGTAGCTTTCTCCCCCACCCCAGCAAGGAGCAAATGAATTACAAAGCAATCACACAATTCTATGGCCTCTGTGGCACAGTGTTCATTCAGAATTAATCATTTAATATGGCAATTTTACACCCCAATCCTAAGACTCTGCTTTAGCATCTGTGACTGAAACAATAACATTCACCATGGAATCATAGAATTGCAGAGTTGGAAGGGACCATAAGAGTAATCTAGTCCAACCCCCTGCGATGCAAGGATCTTTTGCCCAACGTGGATCTCGAACCCACAACCCTGAGATTAAGCGTCTCATGCTCTGCCACCTGAGCTAAGTAACCCCACCTCTACTTTTTAGGTAACACTTGTCTTTCTCTATATCTGAAAAAAACGACCAAGCAGGAGCAATATAGTCCATCTTTCTTCTTCTTTGGCGATCCCTCGTAGCTGAGTAAGGTTGTCTTCCATAATGCATATTCTCAGTGATGTAGGTTTTTCATCCTAACAGACTCGGGAGTTGCAGAAGCCGGTTTAAGCTTTATTTGTGAAAGGTCCAACACACTGGACCTTAGACCTACATAGTAGCTATAATCTGCCAATCTATTTGCTCCTAGCGCCCTCAGGAAACCCCCTCCCATTCCATCCAGAGACCTCTGCATTTACCAATCCGCATTTCATCTCTATTCCCAGCTCAGGAGTTCATAAATGAATGACAGAGTGGATCATAGCTGGCCATCTGCTAAGAATTGCCTTCATTTCTCTGCTGCCTTGCACACATGTTTGCGAGTGACCTAATCTAACTGCGAAGATTTGTCAGTCTTTCGAGGTTCTAATTCCTCGAGAACCTGATCTGACATGATCTTGATTTCCTTCCATAACTTTACCCCCCACTCTTGGGAAATTTATGTCTGCTTTGGATTTTTATCTCAGACCTTTTGTGAACAAGAAAGTAAAAGATGTATGTAATTTTTTCCCCGAGCTTTCTTTGGTCAGCAAATTACTCTGAGCATCTCTTGGAAGTCCTGTTGCCACTTCCGCTGACCTCGTATTTCTTATATTAAGGTCTTGAAACATTTTAGCCTAGGTGGAAATCTCCTCCTTATTCCTTGCCCTTGATTTTCTACAGTTTCCATTTAAGATTTCTCCTTTCCTGTCTGCACTACATTAGAATCTTTACATTTCCCCCATCGCCTGTCGTTGTGTTTGACGTTGTGTGCGTGTGTTTCTCCCCTTTTTCACTTCTTCGTTGCTTCGAAGTGCTGTTAATTCAGTACTGCAGGTATCACTATTTCCTCTGACTCCGTGTCCTCCTGAACCATGGCCCCTGAATGATGTTAAGAGGAATAGTGACACTTTCTCAAGAAAAACTGAAGCTGGGGTCCTGAACCACTTGCGTTCATTAAAAAAAACACACCTCCCAATACGTTTTTCAAGAATAGGTATTTTTAACCCTGTGCCCTGGCAAAATTCCAGCATGGGTGATTACATCCTGTCTACCTGAATTGCCTTGCATTTCAGACGTACTAATTTCCAAGTCTCTCTTAATTCGCACTATGCCACTGCCAATGGCTGTTAAATATTGGCCTGTATTGTTCCCCTGAGTAGCGGAATCAGTGTGTGCCTGTGTTTCATTTTACTAATTTTACACTGTATTACGAAATAGTTTAGATGAAATACAATTTGAAGAATTATATTACAAAATTCAAAGCATTAATTTTTGTAAATAGATTTCTAAAACGTTGGGGGGTGTTTGTGTGTGTGCATGTGCTATATTATGCATAGCCTTTATAACAGCATGAATTTGGTGAGAGCCCTTTCCTTGATTTATAGGCACATGTAGTAATTTTCAAAGTGTGGGTTTTTCGAAGCTTATCATCTTTATTTCATTATTTCATGATCATTACAGTCTTGTCAGAAGTGCCTCATCCATGCTTACTTGCTATTTGGGAAGATCCAGAATGAGACCAATAGCTTCAAAATGGGTCATAATAATCTCCACTTGGGACTTATGTACAAAATCATTAATTCCACAGAAACAAACCTTTGACTTGTCTCAACCTCAGTGGTTTCAGCAATCGACAGCTTAGTCTGTTGTGAAAGAAAATTAAGAGGTAGGGAAAAACATCTGGCTAATCAAGATCATTCAAAAATTTTCTGTCACCTCTTCGGGACAATTGACTCTATCAGCAGCACTAACATCAGCATCTTAAAGAGAACTAGAAGCTTCAAGAGATATAGAGCTGCAGTCCCTCTCTGCCTTTCCTCCCCCTCCTCTTCCTCTTGACTAATTACATGAACTAGCAGCCTCATCCTCAGCATTGCACAGAAATTCTAAGGAAACATAGAATTCAGCACAGTTTGGAAATCAGTGATTAGAATCAGGGCAGTTTCAAAAATTTCTGTCTGCCATCTTGATTCAAAATGGTGTCCAATTGCATCCCAACACAGATGAAATCCTGCTCCTTGATCTTGGGAGCTATCATGCAGAGCATATAAAGCATTTGAGCTCCTTGGAGGAAAGGTGAGATATAAATATAAGACATAAGTAAATTACGTCTCTTGTAACATTTATTTCTGCCCTCAGAGTAATTTCACATTTGACATTTTGCTAATGGGTGTGCATGGGTGTACTTTCTCTGATGAAAATAGTGATGTCCTATTCTATTATTATTATTATTATTATTATTATTATTATTATTATATTTACTTACTTACTTACTTACACACTTACACCCTGCCCATCTGACTGGGCTGTCCCAGCCACTCTGGGCAGCTTCCAACACATATAAAAACACAGTAAGACATTAAACATTTTTAAAAACTTCCCTATACAGAGCTGCCTTCAGATGTCTTCTAAAGGTTGTATAATTACTTATCTCCTTGGCTCAGGGGTCACATGACTCTATACCCTCCAACATTTATCTGATGAAAAGAGGGACGTCCTAAGGAAAAGCGGGACATTCCAGGATCAAATCAGAAACCGGGACGGCTTCTGTAAATCTGGGACAGTCCCTGGAAAATAGGGACCCTTGGAGGGTCTGCTAGGACCGTGCCTATATTTTTATCTTCAATATGCTTTTAGGTCAGCATGTAAACGGGTACACAACTGAAGTGCTGACTTTCAAAAGTACCACTCTATAAGTAGCTGAAGTAGAAAGATGAGTGATGTGATTAAGTTGACACTGAAAACAACCACTGAGCCAACAGCTTGTGTTTCAAGTAAAACTTCTCACTTCTATCCAGAGCTCATTTGCAAAAGGGCCTTTCCTGGGACCTTCCATAACGATTTAAAAATAGGGAGCCACCAGGCCTTAGCATGATGCTTCCATGACCCTCAAATACCCATTTTTCAACACCTGCGTGTCTGTTGAGAAGATGTTTACGCACGGGATGGTGGGAGCAGATGCAGCGTCTAGACTTCTTTTACACCACGAGGCATCGTATTACGTCCGATGTGTCTGCATGCAGACAAGCAAAGGTGCAAGATTTAAAATAGAACATGAGTGGAGATCTAAGAATGGGTTATTATTTCAGATCGATAGTTTTCCAGCGATTTAATGACTCATATTGTTATGAGTTTGGAGGGGGCGGAAACCCCTTAAACCCAAGAAATTAATGAACGTCAGGATCTAGCAAATATTTGGGGTATCGAAGGGGCAAATCCAGGCTGCAACCGTTCTCCTGGGTGTAAAGGTAAAGGGACCTCTGACAATTAGGTCCAGTTGTGTCCGACTCTCGCTTTATTGGTCGAGAGCCGGCGTACAGCTTCTGGGTCATGTGGCCAGCATGACAAAGCCGCTTCTGGTGAAACCAGAGCAGCGCCCGGAAATGCCGTTTGCCTTCCCACAGGAACGGTACCTATTTATCTACTTGCACTTTGACGTGCTTTCAAACTGCTAGGTGGGCAGGAGCTGGGACTGAGCAATGGGAGCTCACCCCGTCGCAGGGATTCGAACCACCAACCTTCTGATTGGCAAGCCCTAGGCGCTGTGGTTTAACCCACAGCGCCACCTGGGTCCTGGATCTCCTGGGTGTAGAACGTTGCAAACTAGCTTGGCTGGGCTAGTTGAATGTCAGTCATTATGAAGCAACAGGCAGTTGTTATTGTCCCAAGAGGAATCCCCCAGGCAGAGGCCAACTTGCAAGGGAATTTGGAGGGCCCGAGTGACATCGCGCCTGGCATCGTGTACGCAACGGTCTCTGCTTGTATATTATATTATATTCTACTGTATTCACTCTGCTGATGAAGCCATAAAGGCGAAACAGGGACAATAATCTGGATATCCTTGTTCTTCTGAGTGCTCCGATTCTATGTTGAAATGTCAAGTTTATGTTTTGGACTGTTGCGACACTGCTTTATCGCCGGATTAAGCTTTATCATCTTTTGGAACTATCAATTGACTTGTATGGACGGCACCGAACTGTTGCATCCTCATATTGTACCTCCATATATGAATTTTCTTACATAATTTGGAGTGTTAGTATGGACATATTGTATGTATATTGATTGATTTGGGTTTATGCTATATCACACATTGGATTTGGTCCATGTGCATGTTTTTGGAGATTATTATTTATAATTTACGTGCTATTACAATTATCATTTATCAGCCGGTTATGTTTGTTGTATGATTCATGCATAGCTGTACGTAACCAGGGTTTGCTGTTGTTGGATATCGTGTACGCAAGGGCAGGATGTCGGGAGGAGCCAGGAGGTGGAGTCAAACAGGCGGCAGCATGGTATCAATGGCTGGCAGCTCTCTCTCCTCCTCCTCCTCCTCCTCCTGGCAATGGCTGGGAGCTGTCATGCCATGTTCAGCTCCATGCCTGGCTGAGGACTGCTTCTGTTACACAGCAGCAGCAGCAGGAGAAGGAGCTGAGCACTGAAGCCACACCGGACTCAGCTCCGCGCTCAGCCTCCTCCACCCTCTGATTTTTTTTTTACATTGGGGGGCCCAAAGCTTGGCCCCCAGGAGTTGAATGAATGGATGAATCTTTATTTGCATCAGCCATCGGCCATAGCAATAAAACAACAATACGATATACAAAGAATAGAAATAAGAAGTCTATTATATAAAATACATTTTAGGGTTTTGAATCAATAGTCAAATAGTGGATCTCATTCTGATTGCCCCAGCTAAAAACCTTGCAGCCTTTGCTGTCACTTGCTCATCTTGATGTGCCAAGAGAAAGGACACTGCGGCAGTGGTTGGGCGACCTGGAATGGGCAATAAAAGAGGGGTGATAATCTCATTCCTCAAGTCTTTATAAAGAGTGAAAGCCAGAAGGGCGTGCGCCACCGATTCGGGACTGCCATCTCCACAGGGACATAAGCGTTTTTCATGTGGAATCTGTTGGAATCGTCCCTCAAGTCCAGCTGAGGGCAAGACATTCAATCTTGCGAGAGTAAAAGCGTGTCTATATTTTAGAATTGCTAGGTTATGCAGATAGGGTGCCAGAGAGTCAAAATGGGAAGGTGGAAAATAGTCATACCATGGGCAAAATTTCCAGGAGTTGACTTCCCTGCCCCCAGTTCTGTGCAAAACAGAGTTTGGCAAAGTGACAGGGAGGGTGCAAGGTGACAGGAAGGGGGTTTGAGCACGGTGCGCTGGAAAGGAGGAGGAAGAACAAATGGTAGTCCTCTGTGAGCTGCTGGAGAACTCACAATTCCATGCAGGGGCTGGGGGGCCAGAACCATCTTGACTGCTTCCTGGAGAAGCTGCAACCCAGACACTTGGGAGCATGGCTGGCTGAAGCCATGAGGGAAGCAAGGAGAGACACTTCTGACATGACAGTGAGGTAAGACCTGCAACTCCCTCCACCTGCACTTGGGTGTGTACATTTTATTATTCATTTATTTACGTTTAGTAAACAAATAGATATGCATATAAACCATATACTGTATTTTCCCGTGTATAATACGCCCCTGTGTATAAGAAACCCCCTATTTTTGGGGAGTCAAAATTAAGAAAAAGAAAATGGGGGGAGATTGCCCAGAGTTGTTGAGCTTTTTTTGGGGGGGGGTTGCTGAAAATCACTCACCCGCCTGACCTACACTGCCACTCACACGTGTTGCAAAAGACACCTATCATCTGTCCCCTCGCTGGCAGAAGCTGCCAATTGCCCACCCAGTTGCCGCAGCGACAGCCAATCAACACCAGCCCCTGCCGCAGCAGCCAATAACATGCCAAATCGCTGCTGACAATCTCCTGCTCGCGGCAGCAACCAATCCCACGTCCCCCCTATGCACTATCCGTGTGTAAGACGACCCCCAATTTTAAACATTTTTAAATACAAAAACTTCGTCTTATACACGGAAAAGTACAGTATCTTAATGTCACCACCATAGAAGCCAACTCCTAGGGGCCGAGGGGGCTTCAGCCACCCCAATAAAATATTTGAGGAAGCCAGTCCCCCCATTACCTGTCCCCATCCCCCCAATATGTTCAAGTTGGCACCTCTGGTCACTACAGCCTTCCTCACATCTGGATTAATAATAATAATTAATAATAATACCCCGCCCATCTGTCTGGGTGGCTTACAGCTTACAGTGGTACCTCGGGTTACAGATAGATGTTTATAGATGCTTCAGGTTACAGGCGCTTCAGGTTACAGACTCTGCTAACCCAGAAATAGTACCTCAGGTTAAGAACTTTGCTTCAGGATGAGAACAGAAATCGTGCGGCGGCAGCAGGAGGCCCCATTAGCTAAAGTGGTACCTCAGGTTAAGAACAGTTTCAGGTTAAGAACGGACCTCCGGAACGAATTAAGTTCTTAACCCGAGGTACCACTGTATATAGAAACATCAACATCAAACATTAACTCCCCTTGTCTGCAATTGTTATGAAAGGGGCTTGTAGGTAGGTAAGAAACCTGCCAAATTGCAACAACTTTCCTGTCCGGATTTTCACGGTTTGAAATATGGCAACCCTAGCAGAACCGAAAAGATGCTCAGCTTTGACTGAAGGTCTCTGCCTTCATTCTGGGAGACCTCCGCAGGTCTATTAGAGGGGGAATCCCTTGGTACCTGCACTGGGTGTGTCTGCTCCTCTTCCACAGCAGGACCCCAAACTGCTGTCTTGTTAACACTAGATGTGTAGTTGTGTGATGATGGTGGTGAGGATAAATGCGTATGTGTTGCTTTGCTGCTTGCACTGTGATCAAGTAGCAAACTGCAGTGTCTATATGAAACAGTCTCTTTCTCTTCTCACACAGGCTCTGAGGATTTCAAAATAAACAAATAAGCAAGTAAAAATAAAATACATAAATAAATCATACTTGAGGCAGAGTCTGATAAATAATAAAACAAAACAAAAAAGAACCTCTTGATAAAGAATTTAATAATAAGGCAGGCTGAATAAAATCACTGGAGACGGACTTAGGCCCTATCTGCAGTTATACTAAGCATCATCATGCCACTTTGAACTGTCATGGCTTCCCCCGAAGAATCTTGGGGTCTGTAGTTTGTTAAGGGTGGGGAGAGTGGCTAGGAGATCCCTGACTGCAATTCCATTCTTATGGAAATGGATGACTCATCAGGGCTGAGAGTGGCCGGGGAATCCCAACCAGGGGTGTGTATTATTATTATTATTATTATTATTATTATTATTATTATTATTATTATTATTATTTTATTTCTGTGTGATTGTTGCCCCACATTTCCTCCAACGAGCAGCACGCACAAAAACCCTGTGAGGTGCCTTAGAAAATTTGCCCATTGACATGTAACAAGCTTCACTGATAAGCAATGAATCTGGTTCTCCCTGATCCCTGGTTTATTGACTAAGCTACAGTAATTCATTTGTTCGATGTGTGCGCATATATGCATCTGAGGCTAAAATCACAAAAAGCTCAGGAGTGCCATAAACATAACCTCCCCTCTCCTCCATTCCTGACATACATTGTTTGGAAGCATATAAAAATATGTCTGCTCTGGTTGACCTTTTTGAAGGGTGCTCTCAAAAGAGGTGACATTTTCAATATGCAGTTACTGGAATTGTTAATAAAGGGTTTGGTCTTAAATATTTTTTTTCTGCTAATGAAAGAGTGAAGGGAGAAAGCCTAATGAGTGCAATGTCATCTAGGTAAGATGGGAAGGGAATGCATCAGGTTTTATCATTATTTGCATCAGGTTTTAATATTATTATTATTATTTTACCAAATTTGCACTTCTTCCATCAAATGGGAACCAAAGCACATCTCTCTTTCAAAATCACACTGCTCCAAATATTGGGGTGCATTTCTCCAACCAAATAATGCACACAAAAATGTGTGTGTGGAACTTCTTGCAAAAATGTGCCCGTGAATGGGAATAATATGCAAAGGTGCATAGCATTAGGGCAACATTACTTGAAAATATGTACTGCATTTTCCGTGTATAACTCGCCCCCATGTATAAGACAACCCCTTTTTTTTGGACTGCAAGAAACATTTTTTTTTGGGGGGGGGGAATTGCCCATAGTTGTTGAGCTGCCATAAATAGCCCGCCCAATGGCAGCAGCCACAGCCAATCATCACCAGGCCTTGCCGCAGAAACCAATCACAAGCCCAATCGCCGCTGCCATTCTCCAGCTGGCTGCTGTCACCAATCGCCCCCCCCCCCCCCGGCTATCCGTGTATAAGACGACACACAATTTTTGCCTACTAATTCTAAGGAAAAAATATCGTCTTATACACGGGAAAAGACAGTATATATACATGAATGCAAAAATGAGAATGGCCACAAAATTGCGTGCGAATTTTTCATGGAGACGTAAAAAAAAGAAAAACGAATCTCAAACCGTTGCAGAAATGGGGCGACCGAAAGACTAGAAAAACGAGAAACTGAAATTTGCAGATCAGCCCATCCCTAGGTGATATTCATTAAGAGTGCTTCTGAGAACAGTAACGAACAAATCCAGAAGGGGGGAAAACTCTTCAAGGAAAATAATTTGGAGAAAGTGATCCAGTTCACATAGGAGCTGAAAAAGAGAGCCTCCTTGTGGCCGGGAGCCTCCAGCTGGAATCAGTTGCTGCTGCCAATCTCTTCCACCCTCCAAAACTGTGATAATTCTCTTTTGCATATCTTGAATGGGGGGGAAGAAGAAGAGGAGGAGTTTGGATTTGATATCCCGCTTTAGGAGTCTTGATAGACCACAAACTTGACATGAGTCAACAGTGTGATGCAGCAGCTAAAAAAGCCAATGCAATTCTGGGCTGCATCAATAGGAGTATAGCATCTAGATCAAGGGAAGTAATAGTACCACTGTATTCCGCTCTGGTCAGACCCCACCTGGAATACTGTGTCCAGTTCTGGGCACCACAGTTCAAGAAGGATATTGACAAGCTGGAACGTGTCCAGAGGAGGGCAACCAAAATGGTCAAAGGCCTGGAAACGATGCCTTATGAGTAACGGCTTAGGGAGCTGGGTATGTTTAGCCTGGAGAAGAGACGGTTAAGGGGTGATATGATAGCCATGTTCAAATATATAAAAGGATGTCATATAGAGGAGGGAGAAAGGTTGTTTTCTGCTGCTCCAGAGAAGCGGACACGGAGCAATGGATTCAAACTACAAGAAAGAAGATTCCACCTAAACATTAGGAAGAATTTCTTGACAGTAAGAGCTGTTCGACAATGGAATTTGCTGCCAAGGAGTGTGGTGGAGTCTCCTTCTTTGGAGGTCTTTAAGCAGAGGCTTGACAGCCACCTGTCAGGAATGCTTTGATGGTGTTTCCTGCTTGGCAGGGGGTTGGACTGGATGGCCCTTGTGGTCTCTTCCAACTCTATGATTCTGTGATTCTGTGATTCTGTGATTTATCACTACCCGAAGGAGTCTCAAAGTGGCTCACATTCTCCTTTCCCTTCCTCCCCCACAACAAAAACACTGTGAGGTGAGTGGGGCTGAGAGACTTCAGAGAAGTGTGACTAGCCCAAGGTCACCCAGCAGCTGCATGTGGAGGAGCGGGGAAGCGAACCCGGTTCACCAGATTACGAGTCCACCGCTCTTAATTGTGTCATTCTTCTAAAAGAACTTGATTAAAGTGAAAACATTTCCAGCACTGGCACAGAAATTCTTTTTGGGAGTGGACTGGCTCAAGATAATATAGAGGCCTTGCTGGGGTGTGGAAACATTTCTAGCCACCTCCAGTTGAAGTGGCTGTAATTAAAAATGTCCCTTGTTCTCTTTTTATGACTTCCTCGGTATTCTCAACAGCTATCTTGTTGTGTGACAGGAGTTTACAGCCTTAGCTTCACCAGGCAAGGACCAGTGAAGTAAAATTAGTCATGTATGTAAATTATAATCACGCTGAATAGTTGTATGTGCTCATTTAGCCATTTTAACTGTGTGTGATGTTATCCTCTCAGCAGGACTAATAAGCATTAGCCATAATGAGGTCAGTGAGTCAGTCAGGCATTATCATGGGATTTAATTGGGACACTGGTCTCTGCTGAAGTGAAAATTAATAACTTTTGTCAATGTTCTGGTGAAATGTTCTGTCTTATTAAACTACGAGGGTCAATTAGAAAGCATTATGTAATAAAGTCCCCAGCAGCAGAAATCAAATTGAGTTATACCACAGTCATTATTCCAGGCCGGTTGCGTCTGAAAATGGAAAAAAACCAGAGTGCCATATGGAAGGGTCGGGTTGTATTTACAGGCCTGGCATGTTAAGGCTTCAACAAGAAGGAAACAATTAAATGTAATGCGCAAATAAACCAGAGTGCCATGTTTGCGTGCCAAGAGCTTCCTACAGGCTGCGTACGGTCAGATGTGACTAGGCAGAATGGTACTTGTTTAATAAGCCTGATTTCAGTTCTTCGAAAGAGCTCTGTCCCCGTGGATCACTTCAGTGACTGAAAATCTGGGACACACCTGGAAGTTTGATCCCCAGCACATTGGCTCGTGCAAATAAATAACGGTTGATTGTACGACGATTAAGGCACAAAATTGCTTTTTATTAAAGTGCCATTATACGGGTACAACAAATTAACAAACTTTAAAGCACGTTTTAACAGCCTCCGATATTCCCTGTCCAGCCATGTTTCCCGGCACTTCAAAACGGGCAGCATATTGTTAGGGAGTTATAAAGTCTTTGCTGGTGCTGGCATCTGAATGTAGCGCAGGCAGCCAGCTAGTAAGTGGAACAAGAGGAATATGAGTGCTGTTTCTCAGCGATTGTGACAAGCTCAGATGTTAGGCTTCCCTCTCTCTCTCCCCCCCCCATCCCTTTAGAAGAAGGTGAGCGCAAGCACAGCAGACAGGCAGCGTGGTGCTGAATTGCTCTTTAAACATTCCACAGAACGCCTCTGCTATTACAGCACAAAGATTGAAGGCATGCGTTTTCATCTCCATGTGATAGGACAACGCTGGCGCGCAGTTTCTCTACGTCGACATAGTCGTCCTGTGATCTTTAGCTGCCATATTGTACAAGGTTGCCAAAGCAGTTAGGAATCACCACAGGAACTGCTTTCCACAGGGCTTACCTGCTCAGAAATGTATTGCAGCCGAAAGCGGAGCAGAGCACACATGAGAAGTGACAGTCGGGGCACGGAGATGGTTGTTTTAGTTAAAAATCAGCGGGTTCCCCCCCACCTTCGCCGCCTCCAGAGCAAGACTTTAGAAGCTGAACCGGGCTGTGTCTGTCAGTTATAAAAAAGGGGTGAAATAGTTGAGCATGTGGCTGTTATTCCAACCCCAAACATATTCGTGTGTCCGAGACCCGTCATGTTGTAGGTGTGCTTGGGGAATTGAAAATTCTGGTACGAATTGATCTCATCTGTACTACCCAGACTAAGTGCAGATTGAAATGCTCTCTCTGGTCACATCCACACTATGCATTTAAAGTACATGGACGTTGCCCCCAAGAATCCTAGGAACTGTAGTTTACCTCTCAAAGCTACAATTCCCAGCACCCTTAACATGCTACAATTTCAAAGATTCTTTGAGGGGAAACAATGTGTGTTGAATTTATGGCTTGGGTGTTCTGATAACGCTTTTGGCTGGACAAAAAATATCTATCTACTGCTATCTATCTATCATCTATCTATATCTAATCTATCTATCTATCATCTATCTATCTATCTATCTATCTATCTATCTATCTATCATCTATCTATCATCTATCCATCTATATCTATCATCTATCATCTATCTATCTATCTATCTATCTATCTATATCTATCTATCATCTATCTATCTCTATGCATATTTTGAGAGAAGATATATTTTCAAATTCATATTTTGGAGAAAATATTTAAATGCATATTTAAATGTTTTTTGTTTTTTTTTAAATAATAATTGCAGATTAATGCAGAAATGGGCAGCATAGACTCATGATATGCCGAAACTGATATGGACCAGAGATACGGACCAGATTTGCCCATCTCTAGGATTTTGTGCAACTGTGCATCTATAAACTGGTAATATAAAAAACAACAATGATTCCAACTGCATATAAAAGAGATCCTTCCACACATGGACATAGCCATATATATAAATGCAAAAATATACAGATGTAGCTGAAATCCTGAAACATTAATGCACATCATTTGCACATAGGTGAGCATATTTGGCATGGTCCCTTATAGACAGATATGACCATCATTTACCATTTGAAAGTAATTAATGGTACATCATTAGGAGTCCTCCCAGCCTAGGGAATAGTCTCCATACCACGGCAATGTTAATTACTTTCAGATGGCAAGAGCATGGATATTTCTATATATTTAGGTATACACACACACACACACACACACACACACACCTCAGTTGTATGCACAGCAGTTCAGTGACGTACATCAAGACACCCCCAGACATTACACTCGCGCACTTCCTATGGGTTTTCGAGTGTGGGAGCCACCAGAGCACTCAGCTCTACTTTGTGGTTTCCCCCTGGTTTCGTAATGGTGCCTGAAGACTAATGTCAGGGAATTTGTTGCTGTTGGAGAGGGCAAGTGGTCGGGAAAGCGCTGATTCTTTTCTGTTTTCTCAATGACAGTGTGTAGGAGGCCTTCGCCTAAGTCCAGGGTTTTTAGTACTGGCCCTTCCAGGGATAGTATTTTGGCAGATGTGGTTAATGTTAGCAAAGAAAAGACCATTTAACCAGCGAATGAGCAAAAAAGGGAAGGAGAGAGGGAGGGGGAGTATATTATGCGGTGTAGCCTTTTATAGGAGAAAAGTCTAATCATTTCTAAAACAATTTTTATAAGGAATAAAAATTGCAAAATCTCTTTGATGGTATTCAAAGAGACTTCTCTTTTTTTAAACTCCGTGAGAAGGAACATTTTAAATTCTTAACTCTCCCAGTGTCACTGTTGCTTCTCTACCGCCCAACTAAAACTATTTTAATTCCATTATTTAGAAGAAGACCTTGGGAAGCAGAAGGATCAAACTGCAACGTAATTAGACATTTCTAAGGTGGATTTGTTCCCTGGTAAGCAAGGAAGGTCTCTGTTCCAGCTCACACAGGGAGAGAATGATTCTGAAAGAGGAAGCAGGGAGTGCCTTTTATAGTTCAGGGCAAATAGTTCCCACCTTGTCATGACAGACTCTTCAAGCAGAATTTCTTCTTGACTGGCAAGAGGTATCATCTGCAGAAAAATCAATAGAGGGTTTTTCAGAAGTGTCTCAGAAGAGACCGATGAGGATGAACGCTCTTCGGGAGAAGTGCATTTCTTTACCCTCGGAAAACAAAGGGGCACTGGTATTTTTTAGGGCATTCTTTCTTTATTTCCACAGTGAAATATAGGGATGCTGGAGATATCAGTTCACATTTGAAGGCGAATCTACCTAATTCACCATTTCCCAAACAATCTGAGAACCAACATGCAACCATTCGGCGAAGTTCACACTTCTCTGAATTTTGCAGTACTGCTTTGCAAAGATGTGTATATTAGTTGGTCTCCCCCAGCAGTTCGAAAGCACGTTAAAGTGCAAGTAGATAAATAGGGACCGCTCCGGCGGGAAGGTAAACGGCGTTTCCGTGCGCTGCTCTGGTTCGCCAGAAGCAGCTTTGTCATGCTGGCCACATGACCCGGAGGCTGTCTTCGGACAAACGCCGGCTCCCTCGGCCTATAGAGCGAGATGAGCACGCAACCCCAGAGTCGGACACGACTGGACCTGATGGTCAGGGGTCCCTTTACCTTTACCTTTAAGGTGCTACTGGAAGGAATTTTTTTATTTATTTTGTCATGTGTATATTAGGTAAGACTGCATGCGGACATGTGTCTTTTAGGAGAAATTTGCACTAAAATGCTGATGAATTTTCGTGAAGATATATTTTTTTCTTTCTTTCAAAACTGAGGTGGAAATGTGGAGAACTTAGCTTAAGACTGAAAAAAATGAGAAACTGGGAGCAGTCAAAATTGAAAGATCCACTCAGACCTTACAATAGACATCCAGTTTTGGATTCAACTTCTACCTAAGTAAATTTGATTCCCTGCACGGGGGAGAGAAGAGTTCCACATTTAAGTTTCATAGGGAAAGGATAGAAGGTTGACTTATTAGCAAGTTTCTTTCTTTCTTTCTTTCTTTCTTTCTTTCTTTCTTTCTTTCTTTCTTTCTTTCTTTCTTTCTTTCCGAACCGTGCAGAGAACAAGAGCAGGCAGCAGTAGCTGAACATCTGCTAGAAAATCCTGACTGGCCTGTTCAGCTGAGTTCAGCAGCAACAGCAGCAGCAGCAGCAGCAGAGTTGGCAGGTATCACTATGTTTCAGCTGGAAATTGCTGAAGATGAACTCAGGATGTAAATCAGATAATCGAGACAGGTACAGATGCTTTTTTAAAAAAAAACCTTTCTGCCCATCTCCTCAGAGCTATTAAAATGTACATACCTTGGTCTGTATACTGTAAAACCAATGTTGCTCACTTGTAATTGAAAGGCGCATATTACTAACAGAGGAACATTATGAATTGCATTGAATGGGGCCAGTTAGTAGGTGGTTTATGGACTGAAGATGGACAGCACAAGACTAAGCAGATTTACTTAGAAATAGGTCCCACTGATTTCAGTGGAATTTACTCCCTAGTAAGAGTGCTTTATAGGGACGCGGGTGGCGCTGTGGGTTAAACCACAGAGCCTAGGGCTTGCCGATCAGAAGGTCGGCAGTTCGAATCCCCGAGACAGGGTGAGCTCCCATTGCTTGGTCCCAGCTCCTGCCAACCTAGCAGTTCGAAAGCACGTCAAAGTGCAAGTAGATAAATAGGTACTGCTCCGGCGGGAAGGTAAACGGCGTTTCCGTGCTCTGGTGTTGGTGTTCCGTTGCGCCAGAAGCTGCTTAGTCATGCTGGCCACATGACACGGAAAAACTGTCTGTGGAGCGGACAAACGCCGGCTCCCTCGGCCTGTAAAGCGAGATGAGCACCACAACCCCAGAGTCGTTCGTGACTGGACTTAACTGTCAGGGGTCCCTTTACCTTTACCTTTACCTTTACTCTTTTAAAAGCCAGTTCTCAAGATTCCACCCCCTTTCCCAACATTTGGCCACACTGGCGTAACCAAGAGGCAGACGCCCAAGTTGGGCTGTGTGCAGATGAAAAAGTGGATCTAGGAGCATTTTATGTTTTGTACTGTAAACCACCTTGCGACCATAAATCGCTGGCAATGGGTGCCTTGGTCCTGAGTTGACATAAGGTGAGCCAAATGGCCAGCTAGCCTAGCATCCTGTTCCCACTGTGGCCAAACAGATTTCTGGGAAGACTGCAAACAGGATCACAGTGCAAAAATGCTCTCCCCACTTGCGAGTCCCTGCAATTGCTAGGCAGAGGCATACCGCCTCTGGCAATGGAGGTAGAGCATGGGAGTATGCGCAGTGTATCACTGTGTGCATGGAGATTAACGGCCCCTTAGGGTACTTGCAACAGACCACCCCACCCACCCTGCGCATAGGATGTCACAATGGCATGCGTGTAAAGTTCGGATGGTATAAAAAAAATGAAAC
Source organism: Darevskia mixta (assembly GCA_034641385.1). Classification (NCBI taxonomy): domain Eukaryota; kingdom Metazoa; phylum Chordata; class Lepidosauria; order Squamata; family Lacertidae; genus Darevskia; species Darevskia mixta. The sequence continues at coordinate 22,282,618 of JAWWNH010000017.1, forward strand.
GCATGCATTTCTTTACAAAATTGTGTTCGTGCTCCGGTGTGAATGTTAGGTAACAAGTGTGGCATGATTGTCAGTGGGAGTGTGCCTGTATCTTGTACACTGCGCACATAGGAGCCACAGGGCTACAAAGGACTAATATTATGGCAAATGTTCCCCAGTACACCGCTAGCATTCCTGGCAGGCATATTTAAAGCTTAACAACTCTGGGTTTTTCACCATTTGCTTAGTACTTCCCAGCTCTGCTGGCTTCACCATCTTTCCCTCTGTACCCTCTTTGAGCCGCAACGTAGCCGACAGGCTCTGGACAGCAGGACAGCTCGATCCAATAAATCTGAGACCTGTCTAGGTGCTTCATTTATCAAGAGGCCTAATTTACCCAGGCCCTTTAGACTAATTGCAGATTTGCAAAAAATGCTGAGAGTGTAGAACGGTGCATCGTGAATGTCCCTTGCCATATTTCTGCTAATGTGTTTCATCTGGAGTACATAAAGAGACAGGGATGCTGATTTTAGACACAGCACTTTGGGGCTAATCCAGTTAAATGATTATCCCTAAAAATGTGCAGTGATGTCATTTTCCCTATAGGACCCTGCTGGTTGCCTTGTTTGCTTTGTTGTGAGAAATATGTGATTCTCAGCTCGTTTTCCGTGTAGTTGATATTCACGCTTAATCCCTCCCCTCTCCATTCCTAAATCATTGCACTTCTGTCTCTCATTCCCTGGTCTCCTTCAGTGTGAGCCCCATTGTCTTCAAAGCTGTTCCTCATGTCATACATTGCATACCCTCCAACATTTCTCCGATGAAAATAAGGTTCCATCATCATCATCATCATCATCATTTTATTAGTTATACCCCACCCATCTGACTGGGTTGCCCCAGCCACTCTGGGCAGCTTCCAACATATATAAAAACATAATGAAACATTAACAAACTTCCCTATACAGGACTGCCTTCAGATGTCTTCTAAAGGTTGTCTAGTTACTTATCTCCTTGGCTCGGAAGTGCCATAACACCATCCCCTCCAACACTTCTCCAATGAAAATAGGGACATCCTAAGGCAGTGATGGCTAACCTTGACACTCCAGATGTTTTGGGACTACAACTCCCATCATCCCTGACCACTGGTCCTGTTAGCTAGGGATGATGGGAGTTGTAGTTCCAAAACATCTGGAGTGTCAAGGTTAGCCATCACTGTCTTAAGGAAAAGCAAGACATTCCAGGATCAAATCAGAAACTGGGATGGCTTCTGTAAATCCAGGACTGTACCTGGAACATAGGGACACTTGGAGGGTCTACAAGAGGGCAAGGGCCAATGTCTATTGCACACTATTGAAGACCCATTCATTCCTTACTGTTTCCAATGCTCATCTCTAGTTTGGTCTCCAGCACTCCCTATTATTTTAAATCTGTGTTATCTTTACTCCATCCCCAGTATTAATTTTACTGTCCTCATGGATGCTCATTGTGATTGCTTCTGAGATGCAGTGCTTTGTCTTTCCTTCCCCAGACCAAGACCTTTATAAAGTCCACTTAATTCTGCCCATCCAGCCAGCTAAAATGCTGATGTGCAGCCCTGCTGTTTTGAAATGAAACACTTCATCCTCTTCTAGCAAGGACTGTTGTACTAAACATCTGCTAAGACTGTGTAGCTCCAGCCTCCCACCCTTCCCCTGCCCCTTTCTTATGACACCCGCCCAGTATGCACTGGCTCAGACATGCTGGTTCCTTACTCGAAGTCTGCTGCAGCAAGTGATGACTTGCATGTTTGAATGAGCCTTCCCCTAGAGATCTAACACTGGAGGAAGTATGTAAATATCTCTTCGCATCAGCTCAAATGCAACGTTTTGCAGTGGAGTCAGTTCACATATTCTGCTGTGGCTCATCAAGTGTAGAGTAACAAAATGGAGAAATAAAGAGATGCATGAGTGAAGCACCCACCGAGACAGGTGTGCTTCTATCTCAAAGCCCAAATCACTTACCTGTGAACCTATTGCACGGACTCTAAGCCAAACTGAAACCAGTACACAGACTCCAACACCATATACAGATTCCATGCTTCATACATGTATAGATATCAAATATATATATCTCTTTCATATGTAGGGCTACCTCTGAAGGCGGTTCGGAAACTTCAGCTAGTACAGAATTCAATGGCCAGGTTGCTCACCAAAGCAAGACGGTTTGAGCATATTACACCGATCCTGGTCCAACTGCGCTGGCTGCCAATTAGTTTCCGGGCCCACTTCAAAGTGCTGGTTTTGACCTATAAAGCCTTAAACAGCTCAGGACTGCAATACCTCAAGGACCGCCTCTTTCCATGTGAACCTAACCAGTCCCTGAGACCATCTTCTGAGGCCCTCCTTTGTGTGCCTCCTTTTCAAGAGGTCCGGAGGGTGGCAACCCGAGAACGGGGCCTTCTCTGCAGTGGCTCCCCATCTGTGGAATGCTCTCCCCAGAGAAGTTTGCCTGGCACCTTCATTATACACCTTTAGGCACCAGGCAAAAACGTTCCTTTTTAACCTAGACTTTGGTTGATCTTCTTGACATCAAACACCCTTTTATAATGTGGCTTTTGGGGGGGGGAGGGGGTTATTGGGTTACTGATTTTGGTTTGATCTTATATGTTGTAGTCTTGTTGTGAACCGCCCTGAGACCTCTGGGTATCGGGCGGTGTATAAGTTGAATGAAATTAAGTAATATAATAAATATGCAAGCAAAATCACTCACGGACACACGGTGCTTTTCCACCGTAACCTAAGCCTGGTCCTATACTGCAAGGTCCCCAACCGCAAGCTAATTTTCTCCTTGCTGCAAGAAGCAACTTGCAAAGCAGCTCCCCAGACCCCTCTGCAATTACAGCTACATCCAGCACCCCCACCCCATAGTTATTTCCCCTTCTTCTGGCCCTTGGCAGCTGATGCATCACCTGTTTGCTCGTCTTGCTTCCTTCTCTTCCTGCTCATCTGTCAGTACTATCTTAGTTGAGGACGGGTTTCCTCAAGAGGACAGTACATAACCTCATTCTTCTGTGTTGTGGCCATGTGAGGATTTATTCCAAATTAAGAAGCCTGCATTGTGCACTGCCAGGGCGTGATAGTGGCTCAGTCTCTGGGTGTAAGGCAAGTTAAACGTGGCTTTTTAACAAAATCAGTAACTGGGCAGGAATAGCCACGGTTTAGAATAGCCTCTAGTGGGCTCTGTGGGGAGAGTTCCTTCCAGTAGCACCTTAGAGACCAACTAAGTTTGTTCTTGGTATGAGCTTTCGTGTGCATGCACACTTCTTCAGATACACTGAAACAGAAGTCACCAGACCCTTATATATAGTGAGAGGGTGGGGAAGGGTATTACTAAGATGGGTGATTGGCTGATAGGTGTGGTAAACCTGTTGACAATTGGTAAGACCAATTGCAGTCGTTAACCGTCGTCAACAGTCGTACCACACCTATCAGCCAATCACCCCTCCCCACCCTCTCACTATATTTAAGGGTCTGGTGACTTCTGTTTCAGTGTATCTGAAGAAGTGTGCATGCACACGAAAGCTCATACCAAGAACAAACTTAGTTGGTCTCTAAGGTGCTACTGGAAGGATTTTTTTAATTTTGTTTCGACTATGGGAGACCAACACGGCTACCTACCTGTAAGTGGATCTGTGGGGAGAGTTCTTGTTCATGGTTGAACAAAAGGCTTCTGTCCTTTCTTGCATGTGTTGGAATGTGTTCTGCTCTTTCCTTCTGCTCCATCTAAGAAAGAGTGCAACTGATGGATTGAGACAGTGAGTGTTCTTATTCTTAAGAGGTTCCTACCTGGCCTTGTTTTATTTTTATTTTGTTTTATTTTACATTCGGAGCTGGTTCATGCCTTCAACGGCTGTGGCATGCATACACACACAGGAGCTAGGGTTGTGGCCTGGCTGGAGCTGCATGAGATGCTGGGCTGTTGTTTAGGGGTGGGTTGCTATTGTTGGAGTTATTTTTTTTTTTTATATCTTTATTTTGGATCTTTGACCCAATCTTTGATTTCTGTGGGATATCCCCCCCCCCATTTGGTTGTGTGCTTTTCAATGTTTTGGTTATTGTTTATGACTCTTTTTGTTATGTTTGTAGTTAAGTTATTTTTTTATATGTTGTAAGCCGCCTTGCACATGGTTTGAACTTTGGAAAAGCAGCATACAAACAAATGATTCATTGATTGATTGATTGAAATGAATCCAGCACCTCAGCCTTGGCCCAGTATACCTGAAGTAGCGTCTCCATCACCATCGTTCAGCCAGACACTGAGGTCCAGCTCCGAGGGCCTTCTGGCAGTTCCCTCACTGCGAGAAGTATAAATTTTAAGTATTTACTACTACAACAACAACTAATATCTGTTTTTCAAGGTACATCCTAGTAGTATGTGTCACTACAGCTGTGGTCTACACCAATGAGCCTCTTGGGCTTGCCGATCAGAAGGTCGGCAGTTCAAATCCACACGGCGGGGTGAGCTCCCATTGCTCTGTCCCAGCTTCTGCCAACCTAGCAGTTCGAAAGCACGCCAGCGCAAGTAGATAAATAGGTACCACTGCGGCAGGAAGGTAAACGGTGTTTCCGTGTGCTCTGGCTTCCATCATTGTGTCCCGTTGCGCCAGAAGCGGTTTAGTCCTGCTGGCCACATGACCCGGAAAGCTGTCTGTGGACAAACGCCGGCTCCCTCGACCTGAAAGTGAGATGAGCACTGCAACCCCAGAGTCATCTTTGACTGGACTTAACCGTCCAGGGTTCCTTTACCTTTACCTTTTAATAAAATAGTCTTCTCATGGCCTTGTGGAATTTCTGCGCTTGTGAGCTGTGACAGTTGCAAGGATGGGTGCCGCCTGCAGCTGCATGTTTCATTACTTCACTGATGGCTGGCTTTCCTAATTTGGATTTGGAGACAGTTCAGATCAGAGAAGACAAAGCACCAGGAAATCCTGATTTCCCCTGCCCCTTTCCCTGCAAAATAGCTGAAAATAGGCCTGTGATTAAGACAGCCTCAGGAATTTGGCACCACAAATATGTACCAATCTTAGAGAGACATTATTTCATTTTTCACATCAGCTTCTTGGTACATGCACAGGAATTTAGCTATTAAAAAGTGTTCTTACTAGGCACAGAATGATTCCATGACTTATCGTTGCTCGTTTATGTGGCAGCTTAATAGATAAAGTGCTTTAGAACTTCAACTTGCTTTCTCTCGCAAAAAGTTCAACAAGGTTGGGCCCTTTTATCCCCAAGGTTTTGCAAATGGTGATCTGTGGCTGATGGACAGAAATCGAGGAGAGGAGCTAATCAAAGATCATTCAGTGGATCTACAGCTGAGCTAAATGGCTCTTCGAGCATTCTGTAGCTGGTTATTTTTAGGACTAGTTTGTAAGCAACATAATTTAATGCATTCTTCCCCTCCCTCTCCAGCAGATCTGGCTCCAGGCTTTTTTTGGGGGGGGGCTGGCAAGGTAGCCATTGTGCCCCCCCTTCAGAGCTTACCTGACAACAAAGGCTTTTGATCTGGGATACTGCCCATCCATCATGTTAACCAGAGCACGTGTGGACATTGGGTGGATCTACATGCAGGGGAAAAACGCTATAAATAAGTCATAAATTAAATCGTTATAACAACAACAACAAAAACACTATGCAAAAATAGCATAGAATTTACAGAAGCCGTCCTGGTTTTTTATTTGATCCCGGAATGTCCCACTTTTCCTTAGGACATCCCTAGAGAAAGGTTGGAGGGTATGGAGTTATGCAACCCCAAGCCAAAGAGATAAGTAACTATACAACCTTTAGAAGACATCTGAAGGCAGCGCTGTATAGAGAAGTTTTTTATGTTTAGTTTTTTAAAATGTTTTTTTATATGTTGGAAGTTGTGCAGGGGGCTGGGGCAACCCAGTCAGATGAGCGGGATTTAAATCATAAAGTTGTTATTGTTGAATAGGACATCCCTATTTTCACCTGATAAATAGTAATAATAATAATAATAATAATAATAATTTATTATTTATACCCCGCCCATCTGGCTGGGTTTCCCCAGCCACTCTGGGCGGCTTTCAACAGAGCATTAAAATACAATAATCTATAAAACATTAAAAGCCTCCCTAAACAGGGCTGCCTTCAGATGTCTTCTAAAGGTCTGGTAGTTGTTGTTTTCTTTGACATCTGAAGGGAGGGCGTTCCACAGGGCGGGCGCCACTACCGAGAAGGCCCTCTGCCTGGTTCCCTGTAACTTGGCTTCACGCAGCGAGGGAACCGCCAGAAGGCCCTCGGCACTGGACCTCAGTGTCCGGGCTGACCGATGGGGGTGGAGACGCTCCTTCAGGTATACAGGACCGAAGCCATTTAGGGCTTTAAAGGTCAGCACCAACACTTTGAATTGTGCTCGGAAACGTACTGGGAGCCAGTGTAGGTCTTTCAAGACCGGTGTTATGTGGTCTCGGCGGCCGCTCCCAGTCACCAGTCTAGCTGCCGCATTCTGGATTAGTTGTAGTTTCCGGGTCACCTTCAAAGGTAGCCCCACGTAGAGCGCATTGCAGTAGTCCAAGCGAGAGATAACTAGAGCATGTACCACTCTGGCGAGACAGTCCGCGGGCAGGTAGGGTCTCAGCCTGCGTACCAGATGGAGCTGGTAGACTGCTGCCCTGGATACAGAATTAATCTGTGCCTCCATGGACAGCTGTGAGTCCAAAATGACTCCCAGGCTGCGCACCTGGTCCTTCAGGGGCACAGTTACCCCATTCAGGACCAGGGAGTCCTCCACACCTGCCCGCCTCCTGTCCCCCAAAAACAGCACTTCTGTCTTGTCAGGATTCAACCTCAATCTGTTAGCCGCCATCCATCCTCCAACCGCCTCCAAACACTCACACAGGACCTTCACCGCCTTCACTGGTTCTGATTTGAAAGAGAGGTAGAGCTGGGTATCATCCGCATACTGATGAACACCCAGCCCAAACCCCCTGATGATCTCTCCCAGCGGCTTCATATAGATATTAAAAAGCATGGGGGAGAGGACGGAACCCTGAGGCACCCCACAAGTGAGAGCCCAGGGGTCTGAACACTCATCCCCCACCACCACTTTCTGAACACGGCCCAGGAGGAAGGAGTGGAACCACTGTATAACAGTGCCCCCAGCTCCCAAACCCTCTAGACGGTCCAGAAGGATGTTATGGTCGATGGTGTCAAAGGCCGCTGAGAGATCCAGCAGAACCAGGAAACAGCTCTCACCTTTGTCCCTAGCCCGCCGGAGATCATCGACCAGTGCGACCAAGGCAGTTTCAGTACCTTCATAGTGGAGGGTATGCACTATTAAAGCACCTTTTGTTTCTTAGCCATATGATTCTTATGAACTGACAGGGTTAGAGCTTACTACTGCAACGTGCTCTACGTGGGGCTACCTTTGAAGGTGACCCAAAATCTACAACTAATCCAGAATGCGGCAGCTGGACTAGTGACTGGGAGCGGCCGCTGAGACCACATAACACCAGTCTTGAAAGACCTGCATTGGCTCCCAGTACGTTTCTGAGCACAATTCAAAGTGTTGGTGTTGACCTTTAAAGCCCTAAACGGCCTCGGCCCAGTATACCTGAAGGAGCGTCTCCACCCCCATCGTTCAGCCCGGACACTGAGGTCCAGCGCCGAGGGCCTTCTGGCGGTTCCCTCCCTGCGAGAAGCGAAGTTACAGGGAACCAGGCAGAGGGCCTTCTCGGTAGTGGCGCCCGCCCTGTGGAACGCCCTCCCATCAGATGTCAAGGAAATAAACAACTATCTGACATTTAGAAAACATCTGAAGGCAGTCCTGTTTAGGGAAGTTTTTAATGTTTTATCGTGTTTTCAATATTCTGTTGGAAGCCACCCAGAGTGGCTGGGGAAACTCAGCCAGATGGGCAGGGTATAAATAAATTTTTGTTGTTGTTTGTTGTTGTTGTTGTTAGCACTGAGGTGCTTTTAGCACACACACACCCGACCTCAATCCTACTTGTTTAGGCACACAACCTAAGTATATTCTAATTACCTGAAGTTGACAGTATTCCTCACAAATCTTTTCTCGCTTTCTTTCTTTCTTTCTGTTTGCCTGGATGCTGTACCGAAGGCAAGGAGGGGTTGGCTCAATAACGGGCCTCTTCCGTCCTTCGGCTGCCTGGTGGGCACCGGAGAGCAGCAACACAGCGTGAGTTTCGCACTTCTCATTAGTGCTAAGGGGGGCAAAGAGGAATTAACATGACTGATTCCTTGAGCCCGACTCCAAATGACAAACCCTGACGGCTGTATAATTTGGATCTTGCCTCTTCCAAGACTCTGACATGTACCTTTGCAACTGAAAAGGAGCATTCTAGGGGGAGGCTGAAAACTAATGGCTGACATTTTGAGCACACGTGCGCATAGATCAAGATTATCCCACAAGGATGCGTCAGAGAGAGGGGCAGTTTTTCCGTATTAACAGTGGCATTTACTTTCTTCCCTACATTACTTCCCTTAAGAACCTCTGAACTCTGGTGGGGGGAAAATCAGGTTTCTGAAAGCAATTTGCATCTCAGGGTTGTTGTTTTAAAGTGATAAGATAATTGTGGCAGCCTTAGAAAGGCTAAGCCATGCCTTGTCAGGAACAGAGGAAAATGAAACACTGTCCTCATTTGACAAAGAGTTGGTGGTTTAAGTGCGAAAAGCTTTCCTCCGATTGGCAGGAGAAACAGATCTCTGTGGCCAAATGATGCTGCTGAACTCCAGTGTGTGCCCTTGCTTGGTTTAGTTTCTGCTCTTAGTGAATTATGTGTGTTTATACGGAAAACCACAGGAAGAAAAAAAAATGTGTGCCAGGCTAAATTAATCCCATTAACAGAATAATACACTCTGATTTCTGAATGGCAACGGAGTTTCTAAGAATGACAGATCAAGTATAGCATCTAGATCAAGGGAAGTAAAAGTACCACTGTATTCCGCTCTGGTCAGACCTCACCTGGAATACTGTGTCCAGTTCTGAGCACCACAGTTCAAGAAGGATACTGACAAGCTGGAACGTGTCCAGAGGAGGGCAACCAAAATGGTCAAAGGCCTGGAAACGATGCCTTATGAGGAACGGCTTAGGGAGCTGGGTATGTTTAGCCTGGAGAAGAGAAGGTTAAGGGGTGATATGATAGCCATGTTCAAATATATAAAAGGATGTCATATAGAGGAGGGAGAAAAGTTGTTTTCTGCTGCTCCAGAGAATCACAGAATCACAGAATCATAGAGTTGGAAGAGACCACAAGGGCCATCCAGTCCAACCCCCTGCCAAGCAGGAAACACCATCAAAGCATTCCTGACAGGTGGCTGTCAAGCCTCTGCTTAAAGACCTCCAAAGAAGGAGACTCCACCACACTCCTTGGCAGCAAATTCCACTGTCGAACAGCTCTTACTGTCAGGAAGTTCTTCCTAATGTTTAGGTGGAATCTTCTTTCTTGTAGTTTGAATCCATTGCTCCGTGTCCGCTTCTCTGGAGCAGCAGAAAACAACCTTTCTCCCTCCTCTATATGACATCCTTTTATATATTTGAACATGGCTATCATATCACCCCTTAACCTTCTCTTCTCCAGGCTAAACATACCCAGCTCCCTAAGCCGTTCCTCATAAGGCATCGTTTCCAGGCCTTTGACCATTTTGGTTGCCCTCCTCTGGACACGTTCCAGCTTGTCAATATCCTTCTTGAACTGTGGTGCCCAGAACTGGACACAGTATTCCAGGTGGGGTCTGACCAGAGCGGAATACAGTGGTACTATTACTTCCCTTGATCTAGATGCTATACTCCTATTGATGCAGCCCAGAATTGCATTGGCTTTTTTAGCTGCTGCATCACACTGTTGACTCATGTCAGGTTTGTGGTCTACCAAGACTCCTAGATCCTTTTCACTTGTACTGCTCTCAAGCCAGGTATCACCCATCCTGTATTTGTGCCTTTCATTTTTTTTGCCCAAGTGTAGTACTTTACATTTCTCCCTGTTAAAATTCATCCTGTTTGCCTTGGCCCAGTTCTCTAATCTGTTAAGGTCATTTTGAAGTGTGATCCTGTCCTCTGGGGTATTAGCCACCCCTCCCAATTTGGTGTCATCTGCAAACTTGATCAGGATGCCCTCAAGCCCATCATCCAAGTCATTGATAAAGATGTTGAATAAGACTGGGCCCAAGACAGAACCCTGTGGCACCCCACTAGTCACTTCTCTCCAGGATGAAGAGGAGCCATTGATGAGCACCCTTTGGGTTCGGTCAGTCAGCCAGTTACAAATCCACTGAATGGTAGCATTGTCTAGCCCGCATTTTACCAGCTTCTTTACAAGAATATCATGGGGCACCTTGTCAAAGGCCTTGCTGAAATCAAGATAGGCTACATCCACAGTGTTCCCTTCGTCTACCAGGCTTGTAATTCTGTCAAAAAATGAGATCAGATTAGTCTGACATGACTTATTTTTCAGAAACCCATGCTGACTTTTAGTGATCACAGCGTTCCTTTCTAGGTGCTCACAGACCGTTTGCTTAATGATCTGCTCTAGAATCTTTCCTGGTATTGATGTCAGGCTGACTGGGCGGTAATTGTTTGGGTCCTCTCTTTTCCCCTTTTTGAAGATAGGGACAACATTTGCCCTCCTCCAGTCTGCTGGAACTTCACCTGTTTTCCAGGAATTCTCAAAGATTACTGCCAGTGGTTCTGAAATCACCTCTGCCAGTTCTTTTAATACTCTGGGATGTAGTTCATCTGGCCCTGGAGACTTGAATACATCTAAACTAGCCAAGTGTTCTTGTACTACCTCCTTACTTATTCTGGGCTGTGTTTCCCCTGCTGAATCATCTGCTCCATATTCTTCAGGTCGGGCATTGTTTTCTTTTTTGGAGAAGACTGAGGCAAAGAAGGTATTGAGGAGTTCTGCCCTTTCTGCGTCCCCTGTTCGCATTTCACCATCTTCTCCTCTAAGTGACCCCACTGTTTCCTTGTTCTTCCTTTTGCTACGGACATACCCATAAAAACTCTTTTTATTGCTTTTAACCTCTCTAGCAAGCCTGAGTTCATTCTGTGCTTTAGCTTTTCTGACTTTGTCTCTACATGTGCTGGCTATTTGTTTGAATTCCTCTCTGGTGGTTTCCCCCTTTTTCCATTTCTTGTACATATCCCTTTTAAATCTTAACTCAGTTAAAAGTTCTTTAGATAGCCACCCTGGCTTCTTTAGGCACCTTCCATGTTTTCGTCGCATTGGTACTGCTTGAAGTTGTGCTTTTAATATCTCCCTTTTAAGAAGCGGATACGGAGCAATGGATTCAAACTACAAGAAAGAAGATTCCACCTAAACATTAGAAAGAACTTCCTGACAGTAAGAGCTGTTTGACAGTGGAATTTGCTGCCAGGGAGGGTGGTGGAGTCTCCTTCTCTGGAGGTCTTTAAGCAGAGGCTTGACAGCCACCTGTCAGGAATGCTTTGATGGTGTTTCCTGCTTGGCAGGGGGTTGGACTGGGTGGCCCTTGTGGTCTCTTCCAACTCTAGGATTCTATGAATCCACAAAACCTTTCTGCATCAATAACAGGACTGCAGGGTCATCATAGTTTCAATGCGATGGGAGGAAGGAGGCCCCGTTGAGCAACCTGTAACTTGTTTCTGAGTGAACCTGCTTAGCATCAATGCTGCAATGTAACCATGTAACTTACTCAAACTGTGGGCTTTGCATAGTGATTGTAATCATCATGTGATAGTTGGGATATTTCGGAGCCAAACCAATGGATTCAAGTTGCAAGAAAGGAGATTCCAACTAAACATCAGAAATAACTTTCTGATGGTAAGATCTGCTCATCATGGTCTCCCTTGGGAGTTGGTGGACTCTTCTTCCTTGGAAGCTTTTAAGCAGAGGCTGGATGGCCATCTGTCATGGGTGCTTTAGTTGAGATTCCTGCATCGCAGGGGGTTGGGTCCCTTCTAATAATAATAATAATAATAATAATAATAATAACAACAATTTTTATTTATACCCCGCCCTTCCAGCTGAAATCGGGCTCAGGGCGGCTAACACCGATAAAAATTACAATAAAATATAAAAGAAAGAAAAATTGATAATTAAAATACAGGTTAAAATACAATTTAAAATTTAAATACAGCTTCAATTATCGCCCAAAATCAAAACCATAAGGGGAGGAAAAAACATCAGACTGAGTCCAACCCGAAGGCCAGGCAGAACAGCTCTGTCTTGCAGGCCCTGCGGAAAGATGTCAAATCCCGCAGGGCCCTGGTCTCTTGTGACAGACCGTTCCACCAAGTTGGGGCCAGTACTGAAAAGGCCCTGGTCCTAGTTGAGACCAGTCTTGTGGGTCGGGACCTCCAAAATGTTGTTATTTGTGGAGCATACCAGGAGGGGCATACCAGGAGAGGCGGTCCCGTAGGAACGAGACCTAACGAATTCTAACTCTACAATTCTAAGATTTTCAAATTCTGTCTGTGATATTGCTTCTCACATAGTGGTCATATGAACCTGCTCATTCCTTAATATCTGTATAAGTAGTTCAACATTAGAAAATATACAATTGGTGGGTACCAGAATGTTGACATGACAGCTGTAGGAATTCACACAATCCTTAAAGCCCTTTTTTATTTTTATGATTGACTCTGCAGTTTTTGCCATTGTTTTGCTGTTGCGTTTTTAATGCTGCTGAGCATTTTTAGCACTTCCAATTGATTTTTTTGCATTGCATTTGTCATATTAATTTGAATTTAAGTGCTTTGGGAAATTGGTTTGAGAAGCAGGATATAGTGAACTTAAAACAAATAAATAGTCAAAGAGATTTCCTGCAGCGGTCCTATGGTGGATCCTCGCTTGCAGGACTCACTTCTGTCTGAAGTATGTCAGATCCACTTGCTCACCCTTGCAAAGATTCTTCTTTTCAGAGGGCTGCATATGAATTCACAGGCTGTAAGGGAACCCAGCAAAATGCAAAAGAAATTTATACAGTTAAGACATTATGGCTTAAAAATATTTGCTGCCATTCGAAAAGCAGAGATGCAAATGCTGAAGGCCATTGGCATAACTAAGGATATTCGCCCACCAGTGCAAATCAGCATTGTAAAAGCATTCTTGTCTGAGGATTCATTGCCATAACTCACCAGAAGTCAGAGTCTCTTTACAGTGTAGAAATGCAATTGGTTTTCTGGAGAGAGAGAGAGAGAGAGAGAGAGAGAGAGAGAGAGGGAATATCCAAGGTAGAGAATGCATCGTTGTGCTTTAGAAGTTCGCAGCTTCAGACTGTAAGAAGTACTTTGGCATTGAACTACTAACTTCTCAAAAAAGAAAATCATGATTTGGAGCCTCAAAGGAATTCTTCTGATGGACTCCTAAGGCTTTAAGCAACAAGGAGATACATTCCCCCCTCCCCCATAATGATTTCTTTACATAACAGATGATGTGCTGGAAAGATAGCCAGAAGCAATGAGTGAGTACACTTGCATTAACAGTATTACAAATATGCCTAACTTATACAAGGGGCAATTCACTGCAATTTTAAGATATTGTACAGATATACTTTATATCTAGACAACCATGTCTTTAGCTAGTGCAAAGCAAGACCTGTGTTATCGATTTTAGGAGTTACACTGACTGACATCTTCTGAGGTTCTGCCCTGAAGTATTTTCGGCATTAGGTTTTATTCCATTTAATCCAGTGCAAAACTTGGAATTTAATGAAATAATAATCAGCTCAGGTAATCAATTTGTTTTTGAACATCCCCCATGATTCTTCAAACTATGAAATTCCACTTGTTCTGGCCTTCGTCCACTGAGACAGATGCATTGTGGGAATAAGTAAACTTGAATGAGGCCTGTATAAAATTCACAGGAATCCATTGGCTTGAATGAAGATACAGCATGTTTGCAGCAAATCAAATAGGTTTGATGAGAGGCATTTTGCAGTGGGGGAAAGCCCTTCGATTTTAGTTTTTACGATTTTAGTGAAGTAGCATTCAAATGCAGTCCAAAGACCCTTTAAAAAATAAAAGTAAAATGACACACAAATGAAGAGCTTAATGTTCCAGTTGCAATCCTGTGCACACTCACATGGCAACAAGCATTGAATTCAGCTGGATTTCTAAAAAACCATGGATAATTTTGGACAGCTGTTGGCTTTTTTTGTATGTCATTTTCACAAATATATGCATTCTTATTGCATTTTTCATTTCTTGGCTTGGCTGATGAACTGCATTGAAAAATTCAGAAATGTGTGAATTTTTCAGGGCACTTGTGTTTTGGTTACCATATTGATTTAGAAAGTGAAAATTAGGTAGACTTGCCTTTAAATGTGAATGGAACCAAATTTCTTTCCCATCCTTAGCCCCTCAGCTGTGCCATCCTGGAGCTATCACAGCAAAAAGAACTTGTGGGGGGGGGCTATCCCCACCTATAGCTCAGTGGGTTAGAGCATGGTGCTGATAACACCAAGGTTGCAAGTTTGATCCCTGTATGGGAAATCTGCATACTTCTGCATTTCAGGGGGTTGGACTAGATGATCCTCAGGGTCCCTTCCAACTCTACAATTCCATGATTCGACCCTGACAGCAGAAGCCGGCAGGCCGTCGCATGTTTTGGCCCTCCATACCTCCTTGATATAGTTGCTCTGTAATTTGGGTGTAAGTCCCATTGAATTCCATGGCAATTACTTCCAAGTAAACATGCAGAGGATCAGGTTATAAGTGATCAACCCCCCCCCCCAAGTATATACGTATATATATTTAAAGTCATCTGCGGGAATTATTTTAATTAGATTTGTCTGAAACATGCTTGGAGACCCTTCGGTTCTCTCTGCTGAGCCTAATAATAAACAGATTTTTTTCAAATGGGCACAAGTATATTCTTATATCCTTCCTAAATATGGCAACTGAAATTAAAGAGAGACGCTGCTTTAGCAAAAAAAACCAAAACCAAAACAAAAAACATTTAAAAGTGAAAGCCCACTGGGAGCTCAAGAACACTAACTTTTGTTGTCCGTCAGAAGCAGGATCCCACCCCCTAATATTTGCCTCCTTCAAGCCTTAAGTTCCAAACTGCCTCCTATTAAAGTCGGGGCTGGGGCCTCGCTGAAGCAAACCTTCTCGGCTGCATTACGGAGCCAGTGTGAGTTCAAGAAAAGAATTCACTGCTCAAGGCCAAATAGGCTTCAAAGCTAACAATCCTCTGGAGTCGGTGTGAAAGTGTTGAAACTGTCAATGTCAACTTACACCGTGCATAGACTTCAATAATGACATCATGGAGGAAAGGACAAAGGGCACACACTACACAGAGGAGTGCCAGCGCTCCTCAAATCTTTGAAACCTTTAAGGATTTATCTGGCCTAACACTTCTACCCGTAGTCATTTGGGTCTTAGGCTGTACTGATTAAGGATTTAGCTTATTCAAAGGCTCGCTCTGATAGGAAGGATAGGAAGGTTTCAGCAGTTCTATTGGATTCCATTACCTTACACTTTAAAAAGAAAACACAGGAACTTGATCTCTTCCTAGCTTTCCGTTTTTCCTTTGGTGTCGATGCAGTGCTAGGGGTTTTTGGTGGTTATTCTTTTCTTCGTTTTTGGTTCCTTCCTTTTCTCCCCCACTTCATCCCCCCTCCCCACTCCCCAAATATAACACCAGGGCAAAGTAGCAAATGGCTTTCCCAGCACTTAGCCTCTCCATTCTCAGAACAGGGATCCCACCAGAGTTAAACGAATTCCTCTGCAGCTTCCTGCAGTTCTGCCCAAACTCTCTTGTTTTTTGGCCTCGTCGGGGCGGCTGCAGATATGGCTTTTATGAATCTATGTGGACGTGGTTCAAAAAGGCAAAGTTCACCTCATCGCAACCAATGCTGGAAACAATTTTTGAGTAAGACTGCCGTATGTGCACTGGAATGTGATTTTATTAATTCGAGATGGATCCCGAAAATGTCAGACGTTTTTAAGGGTGCTAAAATCCAGCTTGAAGCCAACTTTTTGGTGTTTGAAAACAAGAGCCAGAATAGGTTTGGGGCTGTCTAGGTTCCCACCCCCATAGCCCCACAACAGATCTGAAGCAGGAGTGTTTTCATTGCTGGGACCTTAAGAGGAAGGGTGAGTAAATTATCGTCATCATTAAAAACACCATCATCAAAGAAGCTGGGATTACAGCAATAGTACCCTATGGGAAGAATTGGCTTCCAGGCTTAGCAAAGTGCCTTGTGGAGAGCGCCTTCTGATGTCAGTGGGTCTAGGTAGCTTTAGCCTGGCAGCAAGACTGGATCTGGGAGTAGGGGGCAATACTGACCTACACCTCAATACCAAAACAAAACTTGCACAACATGCTAACTGTACATGCTAATTTATACATAATTTTCATACTTCAAATAGAAATATAATGTGTCTCATCACAGTGAACAGGGCCGGTGCATCCATTAAGGCAAACTAGGCAGTTGCCTAGGGCGCCAAAATGGAGGGGACGCTGGCCAGCCTGCCCCCCGCCCCCGCTGCCCCAACCAGCGGCGGAGCAAGCAACTTGGGGCGAAAACCGCGGCGGCGGGGAGGGGGCGGGGCACCGCTCCGCAACGCACGTCATGCGCAATGATGTCACATGGCCCGCCCCCTCGCCTAGGGCGCCAAAATCGCTAGCACCGGTCCTGACAGTGAAGACTATGACCAGGTGATCTGTGTGCCACTGAGTCTGCTGTCCCATTTGTTTGGGGGGGATACCATTTTGGGTCAAAGCGCACATTGGAAGGGGCATGCATAAGTCGGCCCCACCCTGTTCTGCCCCTGCCCCTTTCTGCCCCCCTTCATTTCCCATTTCTCCCTCTTCTGTGTTGAAAACGACCCGTGTTAAGAATGCTGAGAATTGTAGTTCTGTGAAGTCAGCTCCCTTAACAAACTACTGTTCCCAGGATTCTTTGGGAATCTTTGTGCCAGGAATAAGTAATGCAAGGTATCTTAGAAGACGTCATAGAGAACCAAAGCCAAATTTAGCAGTAGACTTAAAACAGGGATGCGAGGACATTCAGGTGTTGTTGGGTTCCAAGTACCAGGCCATTATCCCTGAGCCATTCTGGTGGGGACTGTTGGGAGTTGGAGTCCAACAACATCTGGGAGGAGTACAGGTTCCCTAGCATTGGCTTTAAAAAATCAGCTTCTGTATTCCAGTCAAGTCATGAAATACACAGTATTATCTGGAACAGTTCTTATACATGATAAGTTGCATATTAATTCATCAAAAAGCACTGACCCTATAATGGGCATAAGAAATACAATCCTTATTGGAGCTCACTATGAAACTGCCAGAGGTCCCAAGTTGCACAGGCGGAGAATTTCTAGTGCCTTCTGCAAGGGCTTCTTCAAGGACAGCTGTTCTAGCAGGAATAAGAACTTGGGTGTTCTGTGCCTATTTCAGTGGAAAAGACAGAGGAGTAAGTGAGGTCAAACACCCACATTCCTAACTTAGAGATGCAGATGGTAGGGACATCTCGACCTCCATAGACAAGCCACATTCCATTCTGTGCCCACTTGAGACGTCAAACCTTTGCATTAGCTTTTATGAACCTAAATGCGTCTCTGCCTTCCCCCAGCAAAGAGTGGGACGCAGGGCTATTTCCACAAGACCAGGCTGATGACTGTAAGTAATCAGAGGGTTGCACATTGTGTAACATCATTGCTGGAAAGGCTGCTAGTACTAATCAGAAGTGATGGCTGATCCCATTTAGAGGCAGGGAAGAGGCAAAGTATGGAGACTAGGACTCTTACATTCTAGCAGCCCCTCTCCAGGGAGCACTTGGAGATAAGGGAAGATGGAGCCCTTGGATCTCTCAGTGCTTTCGTTTATTTTTTTAAAGGCAATATCTACGTACAACAATTGTGAGCAGAATTGCCATTTTCCTATAAATTGCATCAAATGAGGAAATGGGCAAGGAGTGGAAAGATCTGTTTGCTGATTATCATCTGTTCAGTATTCTTAGAGCATATGTGACTGGCTGTCTAAAAACAAAAACAAAACCCCCAACCACAGATACATTACCCAACTCGGTTTTAGTGCATCTGACTCATTTATTCCGCATTTTTACCACTGTAGTGTAATCTAAGCACCATTCCTAAGTGTTCCAAATTGACATGGAAGTTTCAATACTTTTTGTAGACATCCTTTTACTCATGGCAGTGTGATTTCTGAAGCTATCCTACCCTTTGGTGAGCTCCAAGCGGAATCTGGGGTTTGTTTATTTTTTAAGTGTTCTGCACATGTTCAGCTGGCAAGCCTGAAATACAATTTGCATGTCACCTCACAAGGCAAATGCATGTTGGGACTTTTTCTTCAAGATCAGCACCTGCAAGGATCTCCTAACCAATGAAACGCGAACTCATATCAAGGTATGAATTATTATTTTTTCGTGCATCCAAAAGATAGAGTACACAAGATCAGTCCAGTGGGAAAATGTGAGATTTGGAATGGAGATTTGGAAAGGTGGTGTAGAAATGCTAGCTCACATTAATCTAAGAAATTTGCAGAATAGACAGGTGTTGCTTTTTATACCTGTGGCTGGAATTTGTGTGTGCAACCATAGTATACTTCAACCCAGTGCAGTATACATGCTCACACACAGTACAAGAACCTGTAAAATGTTCCCACTGGTTTACTCTGTGGTGCAGAGTTTGCCTTCTGAAAAAGATACATCTCGATAGAAGAATGGCAGATGAAAATGATGGACTATATGGAACTCGCTGAACTGACAGGGAAACTCCGCGACCAGAGGGAGGAGACAGTGGAAAAAGACTGGAAGAAATTTAAAGTATATTTAAAGAACTATTGTAAGATTGAAAGTTAGGGAAAAGTTGGAAGAAATGCTAGTTTACAGATTAGAACTAGGATTAAGTAATGTTAATGTATGATTTATGGTTAAGACAATTATAAGATAAGAACATTAGTAAGATAAGAAAAAACAATGAAAGATGAGAGGAAATTACTAAAGATGATTGACATTGAAACGCAGCAGGGGAGGCTGGAGGAAGTCACCTCAATATGATTAGGAAAGAGGAAAGGGAAAATATGATGCTTGTTTTATGTATTTTGTATTTGGTATTGTGTTTTATGTTATGTTAAGTTTTTGTTATTGTGGTGAAAAACCTAATAAAAATTATTTTAAAAAAAGAAAAAGATACATCTCAACTTTGGGGGATGGTTTACAAGTTATTGCTGATTTTCCGAGCTGCAAGCAAAGTCACGTGTGTCAAGAAGCAAGCTCAGCCGTCTACGAACTCCACTTTGCGTCCCGACGCACAACCTTCCTTGCAGCTTAGAAAATCAGTAAACCATCTCCCTAAAGTGACACAAACCAGCTATATATGAAGAGAGGGAAACACCAATATCTCTGGATAGTTGACCTATTTTACTCCTAGTGATGGAATGAGTCCACACGTCATGAAATTGATCCAGAATTGATGCAACATACAAGACCACATCCTTATGAGTGGTTTGGGAATTACTCGTATAGAACAACTTCCGAAGAGTATCACAAAATCAGCTGAAGTTTAGCCTCAGCGGTGCTACTATTGTATTTTTTTTGTTGTTGTCCTGAATAGGTAAAAAATCATCTGCATAGTTCAGATACAGGTAAAGCCTAAGGAGATTGCGGCCATAAGACTTTGCTCTTCCCCGCTTTCCGTTCCAGCCACTTTCCGTTCCAGCAAAAGATTCTTGTTGTGCTTGTCCTTTTCTCACCGTAACCTTTGTCGCACAAATGAGGCTTCTCTACTCTTCACTCATTGCCCTCCGTGAAAGACAGCAATAGAGTCCATACTCTGTAATTGGACTGACTGGCTGACTGATTCCTGTTCTCTCTCCCCCCCTTTTACAGCCTTGGGAACCTGAGGGGGGGTGGGGAGGGGAGGGAAGAGAGAAGGTGGAACAGCCAGCCACTCAAAAATACAGAATATTTCAAAGGTTAAGGAGTGCAGCGTACAACTTCTGTCTGTTACGGCCGACTGGGCTTTGAAATTCGGATGTCTTGTTTTCAATACCTCCTTACAATGATTGTCACAAGGATGACAATGGATGAGGGAGCTCAGGCCATTCTCATTAAGGACTTCACCGCCCGGGGTTTTCTTTTCGTTTCTCTACAGTATGCATAGAAGAGCTTTTGCCAGGCGCATGCCGTATAGGTTCCCCCTCTATAGACTTCTGCCCGAGAATTGAATTATTGACTAGAGCCTGAGCAGGGCTCAAATTAGAGAGTGCGCCAGTTATAATGCTGTACTGAAGAAAGAGGCACGCATGTTTTACAGGGGTGTCTACTCTAGATCATGCTAATTTTGACACTGAATTTAACTTTTCTGATGGGTTTGTTCCATCTGGCTTCCCTTTTGCTTATTTTCCTTTTACTCATTTCCCCTCCTCTGCCACTATCATGAAAAGATTGGTAGAATCGTGGGCCACAAATTTGTACAGAGATGCTGCCGTTTTTAATGGCCTGTGCTTGCTGCATCTCCACCTTTGCTTCTAGTTTATTCTTCTGTAGCCTTTTGTTACCAACTCATAGTAGCAGAGTGAACAGCTAAAGAAAAGAATTTTACCCATTCCCTTTCTGGGTAATAAGTACCCAGGTGTCAAAGAAGGCCCCAAAAGGAGTTTATGAGTCATGGCGGAGGTGAGAGCATGTGGATAGTCTTCAGGGTTGGGACAATGGTGTTGATGGTCGTCTCCCCAGGATGTTCTATAACAGAACATGTACATGCCCTGTAGGCACCGGCTACAGGGGGCCGAGGCCCTTTGGGCCCTCTCAATCTTTTTTTGAGGGGGCTGGGGGTCCCCCCTTGTTGAGGCTGAACATGGAGTCGGGTGTGGAGTGACGTTAGGACATCGCTTTAGGTCATGGATAGGCAAACTAAGGCCCGCAGGCCGGATCAGGCCCAATTGCCTTCTAAATCTGGTCCGGGAATCGCCGCGTGGATCGCCAGCGCACATGTTCTTTCCCTCTTCCTCACACGGTGGCGCTTTTCTCCTCAGGGACGGAGGAATCTTGTCCCACACCAGTCAACGGTGGGAGTCGGCTCGCCCGCCTGCCCGCCTCAGCAGGGCGGCACTGTGAAGAGGGCGTGTGACGCCAGCTACCAGCTGCTGCTGCGCTTTCCTCCTGCTCCTCCTCCCTCCCAGTCCGCCCATCCTTCCTTCCCCGTGCCCCTTTTCTGCGCCGCTTCCTCGCGTGCTTTCTTCACCGCCACCTGCCTCCCTCCCTCCCTCCTTCATTCCTCCCAGGTCGTTGCCGTGGCCGCGGCCACCCCTTGCGGGTTGGCAGGTGACTCTGTCTTCTTCTCCGTGGTGCCTCTCGGGGAGCAGCAGCAGCAGCAGGTGGTGGGTAAAAACTCAGGCGATGCCCCGGTTCCCCTACCTCTGTCCGCTGCTCCTCCTCCAGGGCTGCTGCTTCTGTCTTCACCGGCCAATGCAGCCTCCTACCCCCCCATGGCGCCTGGCTGGCTGGAGAAGTCCAACTGCGGCTATTGGGACAACAACTGGGACAGGTAAAGTGAAGCATCTTCAGGCCTCTTTGTGGGTGGGCGAAAGTCGTTCATTCACCCCCAAAAAAATATAGTCCGGCCCCCCACAAGGTCTGAGGGACAGTGGACTGGCCCCCTGCTGAAAAAGTTTGCTGACCCCTGCTTTAAAGGTTAAATGTAAAGGGACCCCTGACCATTAGCTCCAGTCGTGGACGACTCTGGAGTTGCGGCGCTCATCTCGCTTTATTGGCCGAGAGCCGGCATACAGCTTCCGGGTCATGTGGCCAGCATGACTAAGCTGCTTCTGGCGAACCAGAGCAGCGCACGGAAACGCTGTTTACCTTCTCGCCAGAGCGGTTCCTATTTATCTACTTGCACTTTGACGTGCTTTCGAACTGCTAGGTGGGCAGGAGCTGGGACCGAGCAACGGGAGCTCACCTCGTTGCAGGGATTCGAACCGCCATCCTTCTGATCAGCTAGCCCTAGGCTCTGTGGTTTAACCCACAGCACCACCTGGGTCCCTGACCCCTGCTTTAGGCCCTCTCAATAGACTTCTGCAGATGGCAGCTCTGCCCTGTAGTATCATCGGTTTCTTGATGCCATTTCCATTCATTTCAAGGACCAGACATAAAAATTATATCATGAAATATAATTGTGCCCATTTATGTTAAAATACCGGATTTTACTTTCGGTTTCATTAATTTTACACCTGTTTGTTTTTAGACTTTGATTTTATTGGTATCTTGATGAATATTCTGTGTTGTTTTAAGGAAACCCCTGAGAGGCTTTTGTTGATTAAGGGGCATATAAATCTTTTTGGATAAACAAAGATCACTTTGGCAAATCCTATTCATTAGTTACATAAAGCAATGCGATATGTATACAACGCTTAGCAGCACACTGCAGAAAAACTTCCTGGGGGAAAACAGATCAAGGAAGGCTACTGAGTGACAGGTTGAATTTGACCCTCGAAAGTGATGGTTTGAGTGATGTGGCAGCCTTTAGCATGTCACTTATTTAACTTACGGATGACGCCTCTGCTCGTTGTGCAGTACGAGTAACATTTGCATGATTTACTGGGTGGCGTCCAGGCCTTTTGACTCAGTAGGCAATGCATTTAACACCATCTAATTCAAAGGTGACATTTTTTATTCACTGGCTGATGTACCTGATTTAGAAGTTGATAGATCTAGCTCACTGTGAACGAGCCCAATTCCCCCATGGAATGTATTTACCTCAGTGTGTGATGTATGGGATTTAATAATATAATGCATGTTTCTCCTATAGCTTATGTATTGGCATCAATTTATATCCTGACCTTTCCTAACCTGGAATGAACCAACTCTTTCCAGCTGTGATTCAGGTGAAGTTCGCTAGCAATCCAGACTGGTGGAGCAGTAAAACAAAAGAGACCAAATGAGGTGATAAAAGGCAGGCTTCCCCAGTGAAATATTTTCATCAAATGTGATGTGTGGATACAAATGTCCTGTCACCACAGTTATTGCTACTTCTGCACATGGAGGGAATATCCCAAATCCATTTACGTTCTCTATATCCTCTTCAGGATTCCATGTGCCGCAACTTATTTCCCCAGAGTGGTGTCAACTTACCAAATGTTGCACTGTGATTCTTTGTTGTTGTTGTTTTTTTTAAAAGCACCTCAATTTGTTTGCAATATTTTCAATTTTATTTTAAATCTAGGCAAGGATCACAATACATATTTTTAGGTTCAGATAAACAAGCTGGGCTTGTGCAGTACAGCGGAAGGTGTTAGAACCAGTGGTGGAAAATACTCCTTTCGATTTCCTAATTTGACAGTCGGGTAGGTCAGGGATATGAAAGGGTGGGCCATCTATCTCCTGTTCAGCAAATGGTCAGTCGGATTAGGGTGGCATGACATTCAGCAAAATCAGGCGGCAAGAGATCACATTCCTAATGCTCTCCCAGGTTTTTGTTTTTTTAAAGCAATATCTCAATGCACTTAGGACGTGTCTTTGCATCAAAATTGTATTTTAAATGCAAGGTGATTTATAGCTTTATGTCAATCACGTCACTCATGCGATAGTTTGGACTGTTATGTGAAAGTTCCCACATGACATCAACATCAGAATCTGTCACCATTCCCTTAATATAACTTAAGGACACACCAGCAATGCATAAAGGGGCTTATATACATGCACAGAGTGCTTCTTCACACTCACAGGATCAGAGTCATTCCCTCCAGGCTCCTCTCCCCTCAACTCATGCAATATTCAATTTATTTTTTGAAAAATTCAAAGAAATTCATGGTGACGTACAAAAACACAAAAGCAATTATAAAATAATAATAATCCATTTAAAGTCACAAATATTAACAAGTCCAGACCCTCCAAGTATCCATTTCCTCTCCTATTTTCTAGGGACAGTATCTGATTTGATCCCAGAATGTCGCTCTTTTCCTTAGGACGTCCCTATTTTCATTGGAGAAATGTTGGAGGGTATGGAATTATGCAGTCCCCAAGCCAAGGAGATAAGTAACTAAACAACCTTCAGAAGACATCTGAAGGCAGCCCTGTAGAGGGAAGCTTTTAAATGTTTCATGATTGATTATGTTTTTATATGTGTTGTAAGCCACCCAGAGTGGCTGGGGCAGCCCAGTCAGTTGAGTGGAGTATAAGTAATAAAATTATTGTTGTTGTTATGGAATAAGAAGTCCCTATTTTCATCGGAGAAATGTTGGAGGGTATGCAAGTCTTGAATATGTGGTTTGTTCCCCTGGCCTTTGGGAATGATAAGATAAGATAAGATAAGATAATTTATTGTCATTGCACAAGTACAAGCACAACGCTATACAAGTGCAACGAAATTGCATACCATCCCGTTAAAAAAAAACCAGAAAGAAACAAAAAACAGCACAAAACACACACACACCAAAAAAAGCCACACATACACCCATCACAGCTCTCCAAGGTCATATTATCTGGTTACAGCATTTAAGATGGTTATATGCCACCTGAATGGGTTGCCTTGCCTTTGGGAATGGCTTTTCGGGGGAAGGAGGGAATCTGAGAAGCTAAGGCTCCTGCACAGAACTCTGCACACCAGATCTTGCCCATAGACAAACAAATAACAATACAGGGACTGCTAAATGTCCTTCTGCTCTTCAACTTATCACTCCTTTAGTGGCTAATGGCCCCAAGTCTTCCCATTCTCAACCACTATCAATAATCAGCCATGAAAGGAAATATAAGAAAGCCAGCCAGCGGAGTGAAATAGATTGGGCAGTCAAAACTAAATTGAGTAGCAGAAATGTTTTTCAACAACAATGAAAGTAAAACTGAACCTGGACCTAAAACACCAGTATTTGAGAAGTTCTACTAGCTTGAAGATGTTTTGGGTGGGGTTTTTTGCATTACCATTTTTATTTTATTTTTTACATTTAACTACTTGCTTGTCTATCTTACAATATCCACATTCCCATATTTTCCAATTTAGGTCGTAATTTCCCATGTGGTGCTGTATCAAATGCCTTGCTGGAAACCAAATAGACTAGATTGACTGACTACATTTCCCTTGTCTGTAAACTGGTTTATCTTCTCAAAAGGGATATTGGACTTAGACCAGTGCGACTCATTTCTTGTAGACATATAGCACAAGAACTAAGTTTCCTGCTGAATACCTATATCTAGGTTAAGTGGGCACAGAATTGTAGCTTACAACAATATTTAAGGGGAAGACATTCATGCACAGGCAGATTTCTGTACAGAGTCTGTCGGTAGAGTGAGGGACTATCTCAAGCAGTAGATATGGAGGGTGGGACAGCAGCTCCCCTTCCAAATTCTCCCTGGCTGGAGCCCCGCAACACCCAGCCATTCCCATCCGGCTGAGACAGAGGCCCAGTGGTAGCAAAGCCTGCTTCTTGCTGGCCTTAATGCCTCACCTGTGGCCATTAAGTCTGCCTGCTGCCCTCAGGTTCAGTGGAGGTTTCTATCCTGCTACCAGAGTTGACGTCAACTTCATCTGCCCATCAAGTTGTACTACCTGGAATGGGAGGGGTGGATCTTGTCCAACACCTCAGGGAGTGAAGCATCTTAGGCCAACCCTAACATTGCATGTGGGCCAGAAAAGGAGAAGTCAGGTGAAAAAGAGAAGCTGGAAAGAACTGTTTGTTCAAAGACAAGCTGATGGGTAGCAGGATTTCAATGATTTAATAGCTACCATGGAGTAGGGAGAAAAATAATTCCCCATGTAAAGTGTAACCAGGACAATAAGTACAGGTTGAGACTTAAGGCAGTTAGCTTTGGATTAAACATTAGGATGAAATATTTCAAATACAGCTTATAGAATTATACATTTCAGCTGCCGTATCAATAATCTGTGGAACCAGTTTTTGGGGGGCCAACACTCCATACTGTAAACATAGTCTGTATATCGGTTACTGATGTTTGGATTAAAATCACCATCATTATCATCAGCTGATGGTGATGTCTATTTGTAGGTTGACAAAGTACAGCATCCAAATTGTGAAGTCTGCTAAATAACCAACTTTGGAACAAAAAACAAATCATGTCTTTTAGTTT
The DNA here is from genome assembly GCA_034641385.1 of Darevskia mixta. Lineage (NCBI taxonomy): Eukaryota > Metazoa > Chordata > Lepidosauria > Squamata > Lacertidae > Darevskia > Darevskia mixta. The sequence continues at coordinate 22,308,651 of JAWWNH010000017.1, forward strand.
ATACTTCAGGTTGTACCTGGAGACGCACCTTCCTTTCTTGCCAGGGTCATCATTTTTCTGTCAACTTCCTTTTCTGGATTAGAATATCAGTAGTATTCTGAACATGGATCTCATCTGTAGAATGTATACATTGATGCACTTTATGCCTAAGATAACTGGCGGTTTAAAAACATACCTTTCCTTTAATCAAAATGGCCTCTTATAGCAATTTAGAGTTCTGTTGGTCCATTTTTAAAAAAAGATGCATACCATTTTTAATAATGGTAAAGAGAAGCATCTTGATGGCCCTTGCTTTCTCCACTATCTTCTTTACTGAAGAAAAATGAATCGTACTAGTAGTAATGACCAATGGGATTAAAACCAGCTGATGTTGCTGGTGTCATCGCTTAAATTCAGTCATTAGATGCCAATTGGGAGAGTTAATTTCATTTCTTTCTCTATATCTACAATATGTTGGCCACCCTATCATGAAACTTCTCTGGCTGTCTGATAGGAATAGTGCTTGGCCACTGGGCAAGTCTACCTCTAGAAGTACTTATTAAGAACATAAGCAGCCTTCCTTTGCGCATTGAAGATGAGGGATGGGGAGCAAACAGCCATTTTTTTTTTTTTTTTATTTTGCAAATACTGATGACATGGTCAGGAGTATCACTTTCAAATGCACATTTCTCAAGAATATGACAAAGCCTGCACACTGCTCAGAGATACAGACCTAGTAATATTAGACTGTAACCTTTAGAACATCTAGGAAGTACATTCTGCTGAAACATGTATTTGTTGTTGTTGTTATTTAGTCATGTCCAATTCTTCATGACCCCATGGACCAGAGCACGCCAGGCACTCCTGTCTTCCACTGCCTCCCGCAGTTTGGTCAGACTCATGTTGGTAGCTTCAAGAACGCTGTCCAACCATCTCGTCCTCTGTCGTCCCCTTCTCCTTGTGCCCTCCATCTTTCCCAACATCAGGGTCTTTTCCAGGGAGTCTTCTCATGATGTGGCCAAAGTATTGGAGCCTCAGCTTCAGTATCTGTCCTTGCAGTGAGCACTCAGGGCTGATTTCCTTCAGAATGGCTAGGTTTGATCTTCTTGCAGTCCATGGGACTCTCAAGAGTCCCCTCCAGCACCATAATTCAAAAGCATCAATTCTTTGGCGATCAGCCTTCTTTATGGTCCAGCTCTCACTTCCATACATTACTACTGGGAAAACCATAGCTTTAACTATACGGACCTTTGTCGGCAAGAAGAAGAAGAAGAGTTTGGATTTGATATCCCGCTTTATCACTACCCGAAGGAGTCTCAAAGCGGCTGACATTCTCCTTTCCCTTCCTCCCCCACAACAAACACTCTGTGAGGTGAGTGGGGCTGAGAGATTTCAGAGAAGTGTAACTAGCCCAAGGTCACCCAGCAGCTGCATGTGGAGGAGCCGAGACACGAACCCGGTTCACCAGATTACGAGTCTACTGCTCTTAACCACTACACCACTCTGGCTCTGCTTTTTAAGATGCTGTCTTAAACATGTATGGAATTGGATTATTAGACCGATCTGACACACATCCTTTTGATGTTGCTTGGCCTTCAACTGGAGATGATAAATGCCCCTGTAAAACGACTCGGAGGCACTAAGATGATGTGCTCTCTGCTGTGACGCTGCAACATTGCCCACCTTCCTTCTCTGCTTCTATGGACAAAACAAGAGACTCGCTTGCTGTGGTGGGAAGGAGGCGAGGACAGAAGACTGGGCTACCGTAACAGAGCAAGGCAGAACAATCGCAATGCGCTCTCTCTTTGAAACATATTCCCGATACAAACGTGTTAAAGATTATGCCAAAGGTGATTAAAGTTCAGTGTTAAGTACAAGTAATGAGTTCAGAAATGTCTGTTTATTAACGGTTGGGGGGGTATATAATCTCACCACTTTACAAGATCTTAGAAGTCATAAAAAGAAATAATAGTGCTAAAATACTTTCACCATTCCGTTTTTACAAAGCAAGTTTCTAACACATACGGTGATAGAAAACATGCCGGCAGTCAACAAAAATGTTGAAAACAATCTCATTTGTTTTTAACCTCATTTTAAAGAGAAGTTTTGATAATTTACATTTTTTAAAGTTGGGAATTGTGGACTTGCCAATACTGGTATATGGGCACAATTTCTTTTTCTGTTGCCAATCAAGTAAAGTTTTGGTGTTTCTTTGATAGCTTTGCGTGGGCCCTAAAGGAGGATTACAAAATGTGAAAAACATCCAGGAACAAAATTGACCCCCACCTCCTTTTTTGAAATAAACAGCAGGGTTGGGGGGGAGGGGGAGGGGAAGCAAGCCAATCTGAGGATGGGAAACAATAGTCAAAGAAATCCTCACATTTTGTATGACATCCAAGATTTTTCCCCAGTGAGGTTTTCACAAAAGCTCCATAACTCAATTCTTTTGGGGGCAGGGGAGGGGGGGTGAGTTACCTCACCTTTTGATCTAAACCCTAACAATAGCACTACATCTGCTACTAAGCTGGGCTGTAAATGTCTTTAATTTTTTATATTTCATCTGAAGGGAGTTGTTAAAACAGGTTTACTGGGTGATGGCTCTTTTGAATAGAAGATACCATTTCTGAAGTTGATCTCAGCATGACACTTCATTTTCACTCTAATAAGCCCTCCTAAAATATTACAGAGGAGTTGTTAATTTTTTAAAGCTCTGTTTGGGTCCCGTCCCCCCCCCCCCCCCGTTGAAGTTGCTCGCATCTCCTGTGTGACTTTTGGAGGTTTGCTGCTCTTTTCCTTTTACTAGAAAAAAAGAATAAGAATAAGAAGAGGAGAAACATTTGAAGAAAACTATCTTTCTTCTCATACCCCCCTTCCTTTCTGTGCAGATGACACCAACATCTCTTTCACCTCAAGCCAGATGTGTTCCTCTCTTGGAGAATCTCTCTGAAGTTGTTCAAAGCTTCTTTCTTTTTTAAAAAAAGATATTCCTTTTCCTCAAGGCTATATCCAGGCAATTCTATGTTTTGTAGATCAGGTGCATCATTTTATCACTTACGATTCCTTCAGCCAAGACTTGAGGTGCTTCAACCCATGTTCTTTACACACAGGTCACACAGAACTAGCAGGGTCAAGTGAGCAACCCATGCCATTTTACACAATACACAAGATGCCTTGTGGGTTGGAGACAGGCAACAGTTGTTTCTAAAAGGAAGATTAAGGTAGGATGAAAGAGGCATTGTTACCGGTGAAGTCCACTCTCATCCCAGTATTGTCTCAACTTGTCAGGTCTTCACAAAATGTGCCAATACCCGTGTCTGACCAAAGAGAAAAATAGGACAAAAGTGTGTGCGTGCACCATAAGAACCGATGCTTTGCCATAATCTTTATTGTTTTGTTCCATTAAAAACATGCACACCATAAGCCCTTGTAATAAGTATAAGATGCTACCCACACTTTATCTAATTTTCATAATATCACAGTCACAGCATTGCGTGCTCCTGTACCATTCTCTGGGCCTAAGTAGGGTTATCTCTCAAGAGGAAAGATGTCCATCCATGTTTCTGTTTGTCCACTGCAGCATTCCACTTAGACCAGGCATGGCCAAACTTGGCCCTCCAGATGTTTTGGAACTACAATTCCCATCATCTCTGACCACTGGTCCTGTAGCTAGGGATGATGGGAGTTGTAGTTCCCAAAACATCTGGAGGGCCAAGTTTGGCTATGCCTGACTTAGACTATAAGGGAAGAGGAATCAGAACCTAACATGGCTGCCAAAAAGACTTGAGCCATGTTTGTGTCTATGGGACTTGAAAATAACTGAGGGAGGTTATAGCTCGGTGGCAGGATATCTGCTTTGGGTTTGATCTCCAGCATCTCCCAGTAGGGCTGGGAATGTCCCTTGCCTGAAATCCCCATCTGACATAGTGTCACACAGCTTCCTATGCTCCTTGTTGGTGGCAGAAGAGGAAACGCCATGGATGTTTTTCATGTGCGTATTAGGAAATTAGGTGTCCCTGCAGGACCCATGGCAACAGGAGAAGGAAGTCACTGTACGGTGGATCCATTCCTTGACCCAAAAAGACCCCAAATATCTGCTGGTCTATCCTAGGCTATTTACTACAGTTGTCGGTCAGAATACATTTTTGGAAGAAGAGCTTCATGCCTATATGGAACTTGATATATTAAACCTGCCCACTGTTTTAAAGCTTCATACCTTATATCTAAGATTTCTGAGGTTTCCAATATAAAGGCACAGAACTACAATAAGGATGACTACATTGGGAGAGGAAAACCTCTGATTATGATAATCAGGGGATTTCAGGCTGATTTTTGGTTTAGAAAGATGGAAAGTAACTAATTCACCAATGCATCTCTGCTGGAAGCTTGGATATCTTGTGTTGAGTAAACACCAGTTCAGGTATCCTTGCCCTGTGAGCTATTATGAATAAAATGTTCCGTTTTCCCTGAACAAGAAGAAGAAGAAGAAGAAGAAGAAGAAGAAGAAGAAGACAGACAATGATAGTTTTGTTTTTGTTACAATAATATTCAAAGTGACAAGCAATAAACACCAGAAAAGGCAGTGTACCACAAATAACTTCAGGGATGTAGGTATCTGAACAGAAATACTGTTACTGAATAATATACAGCTGCTGCTGCCACCGCCTCCTTCATCAAGCACTAAAGGCTGCTTCCAATTTTTGATGAAGGCTTACCTAGTGGGGACAAGGGGAAATGAAGACCAGCATTTTAGTCATGGCTATGCTGCTAGAAATTTCTGTTGAGGGATAATTTGAGACACTCGTATGCTGCATTTTCTCTCCCCACATCTCTCAAAGTCAAACCAGTAAATAGCATCCATGCAGTTTGCCTGTTCACTCAATGTATGTCGCAGCTATTTCTAGTAGTTGTGACATCCTAACGTAAGTACTTGCGACAAAACACACATATGTATGATTTTCACAGTTCTGCACAGAAAAGTTTCAATGGACCCTAAACCACATGCAAACATTTTCAGGAATGTACAGAATTTAGCACAGGAGTTTTGCCACATGGCAAAACATGTGACCATTCTCATTAAAAAAACAAAAAACAAAAACCTCCCAACATACAGTTTGTCCTCTTGGTGTAAAAATGTGAATAGATGGCGATCTCTGCATGTGCTTTTTGAGCTTTCCAGATGAGCCCATATGGCAAAAATTTAAGTGATAAATATCAAGGCACATCTGGTTTTCCCAGCAGGCTATCAGCTATAACTATGTTCTGCAATGAAGCAGGATGTGCTTAGTTGGTGCACCAGTGTTTTATAAATTCAACACCTTGGTTCCTATTTTTATTGTGCAATTGTTCTAGAATCATTGCTGCAATTATCCTTATTTAAATCAAAGGATAGTGTAGCCTTGCTGGCTCCAACAGGTGAGGAGAGACCAGTGCAAGACTTTGGGGCTTGGTTTGCAATTTGCACCCAGAGACCTCATATTCCAGCTCTCCTAGAACTCTAGAACTCTCTCATCGTGCCTCCTGTCGGCAGCTCTGGCAAATACTCAGCGCCGTATTCCTTGAAATAAGAGTTTCACATTGGCTCCAATATGCGTGGTGAGGCATCCACTCTATACCAAAACCCACATGATAAAGAAACATGCAAAACTATTTCTCTCCCTTCTTCTTCTTCTTCTTAATAATAATAATAATAATAATAATAATAATAATAATTTATTTATACACTGCCCATCTGACTGAGTTTCCCCAGCCACTCTGGGCGGCTCCCAATCGAGTCTTAAAAACAATACAGCATTAAATATTAAAAAACTTCCCTAAACAGGGCTGCCTTCAGATGTCTTCTAAAAATAGGATAGCTGCTTATTTCCTTGACATCTGCTGGGAGGGAGTTCCACAGGGCGGCAGCCACTACCAAGAAGGTCCTCTGCCTGGTTCCCTGTAACTTTGTTTCTTGCAGTGAGGGAACCGCCAGAAGGCCCTCAGAGCTGGACCTCAGTGTCCAGGCTGGACGATGGGGGTGGAGACGCTCCTTTAGGTATACTGGACCGAGGCCATTTAGGGCTTTAAAGGTCAGCACCAACATTTTGAATTGTGCTTGGAAACGTACTGGGAGTCAATGCAGATCTCTCAGGACCGGTGTTATGTGGTCCTGGTGGCCACTCCCATTCACCAGTCTAGCTGCTGCATTCTGGATTAATTGCAGTTTCCGGGTCACCTTCAAAGGTAGCCCCATGTAGAGCCCATTGCAGTAGTCCAAGCGAGAGATAACTAGATCATGCACCACTCTGGCGAGACAGTCGCCAGGCAGGTAGGGTCTCAGCCTGCGTACCAGATGGAGCTGGTAGACAGAAGTCCTGGACACACGTAAGATCCCAACATGCTTTTCTGTCTCCCATGATACTGTATGTACAGTATGTATATGTTAAATATATCTAATTTGGAGCTATAAACAGATTTCCCAAGAGATTCGAAGGAGATTCAGGTTTCCCTGCAGCTTGACAGCATAAGGAGAACCCAGCACACATAAAACTCTCCCAAGCATATTTTTCACCTGGTTTAAGAAAGCCATCCACAAAATGACTACATTTCCAAATCAGAATATGTGAGAGCAACATTCCATGCTTCCTTTCTTAACTCGAAGACACCCATGATTTTTAAATCAGCAGACAGTCAGACATGCGCCTGAGACGTGTGTTAAAAGCGGCAGCTTTGGAAAACTTTGCCAGACTTGTGTCTGACAAATGTCACTTTAGCAAAAGACACATCCTTGGCTATATTCCAGCTACTTCTCTAAATGCTTTTTAAGAAGGAGGGGGGAGGGGGAAGTGGCCCCTTGTAAGCTCTCGGCTCTTGGAAGATTCTGAGAGTTTATTTATTCAAATATTTATATGCCACCTTTCAGGACAAAGCCCTCCCAGTGTGGCTGACCTGAACAATTTTTTTAAAATTGTTCGTATTGCAATAAAGACTTTTCCCGACACTAAAATCTGCCTCAGCTTAAAATAATACAAAATCTAGCACACACAGCACATATTAAATTCAAACTAACTGAAATAGGTGAGTCTTCTTTAAGCACTCTGTAAAAAATTGTAAATATGAAGCCATGCATATCTTCCTTGAGAAAGATATATAGTGCTACCACCAAGCAGACCCTGTCTCTAGTGTCTTGCCAAATCTCACAGACCTTGATGGTGTGCCTCTGTAGCCAATCTTAAGGTTTCTGGTTCTAAACAATTTAAGGCAGAGATGGGGAGAGCACCACCAGGAGCAAAAGAAGATATCCTTGCTGGATCAGACCAAAGACTTAATACGTTCTTGCAATGGCCAGCCAGATGCCTCTGGGGAGCCCACAAGTAGAAATCTGACTTCCATCATCTCTAGTTAGCATGGCTAATGGTGAGGGTGTTATGATTTTTGTCCTAGCCGAGCGGCACGCAGCTGCAGCGAGAATGGTTTCACTTTTGCCTGTCTCACCAAGCAGTGAGAAAGCAGCCTTATCTTTCCCTACACGGAATGTTTATGTTTTACTGTACTGTTGTAATTCAAGCCTTTGGGCTATTCTCTTCTAGCTAGCCTTCGAGCTGGAAAGATGTCTTTATGGCAGCTCTGCCTAATGAGCTGGCAGCAGAGAATTTCTCTGCACTATTCCTATAATAAATAGTTTTAGCCTTATTTATGGCTTGTGTGTGTTGTTCTTCATACTGGGAACAATCACATATGACAGCGCCACCGGACTCTCTGTAGCCGGGGATGTGCGCACACGGCTGTGCTCTGGCTTTGGGGCAGTCTCACTAACTGCCCCAGGTGGGGTATATGCTGACAGAGGATGGTGGGAGCTGGAGTGCAACAATGTCTGTAGGCTCAGAGCATCCCCATTCCCAGGTAGCCAGGTGTTACCTGATCAGAATTCCTGGCCCCAGCAAACAGGAAATCAGCTGAATTCTACACCAGCTGAAGCTTCCAAGCAATCTATATAAAGCAGCCCCACCAATATCCCCTTTAATCATGGCACATGTAACCAAGGGAACATTGCGTTCCAAGGGAATGAAATGAAATTAAAATTGAATAGATTTGAAGCATCAAATCCAAAACAAAATGTGAGTTCATCATGTATACTTTTAGAGCCTTTAATGGTAGAGCAACCAACGGACCTTTTAGTTGATTGAAGTGCAATTTCAACCTGTGAGGACAACTTTTGTTCAGTAGGGTTGAGAGTTACAGGCTCTCCTAAATTTTAGAGGCTACTGAGGTTCAGGTGTGTTACTGTAATGGGGGAAATATTTCAGGTGAACGGCAATCTTCGTCTATTACAATTGTTGGTCATGTTTCTTCAACAGGAACCAGGAAGGGGCCAAGAAGATATAGACACTGCCTTGTACTAAGCCAGACTGTAAGCCTGCCTAGTTTAATGTTGTCTGTACTGACTGGCGGCAGCTCTCCAGAGTTTTGAACAGGAGTCTTTCCCAGCCCGACTTTGAAATGCAAGGGTTGAAGCTGGGACCTTTGGTACGAAAAGCATGTCTTCCACCTCTGAGCCACAACCCTTCCCTGGTAAGTAGGAATGTTATCTAACTATTAAACTCTCCATCTTATAAAACCAGTGCTTTTTTCGGGGGGGATGCAGGGGTACGCATGCCCCTAAACATTTTGTGCACCTAAGTTTGGCCTCATTGAGGGGCAGCATTTCAATATGGGCAGGAAAATGAGAGTACCCGAAACATCTTTTTTAGAAAAAAGAACTGTACAGTATAAAACTATGTTATCAGATTTACAGGTGGATGGGAGAGATAGTGATGAGATTATGAGAACCATAGTGCAGACAGAAGAAGAAGAAATGGCATTGCATCACATCTCCTTGTTTGCTAGATGATGGAAAATTTGACAAAACCCATTATAAAAGTAGAGCTGGTGTCAGGAGCTGGCATCCTTGTTCAAGCTACCAGGGCTCTGGCAGGCCCATGGCAGATGTCAGCTGTGGGGCCCTCTTACATTTTTTCTAGCCCAGAACTTTAAGCAATGTTAGGCAGATGGTTCTAGCTGCTCTTTCGATTTTCTACAATGTCCCTCTCTTCATCTAGCATTGCTCTGGAACTTTGCGGGAAATTAAATGGATGAGCTAGACCCAGCCATGCTTGGATCGCTGCCAAGGAAGCCCACCAAGGTCCAATGACTGAGGAGGGGCCCCATTGGCAAACCCAGGCATAGGCAAACTCGGCCCTCCAGATGGGACTACAACTCCCATCATCCCTGACCACTGGCCGTGTTAGCTAGGGGTGATGGGAGTTGTAGTCCCAAAACATCTGGAGGGCCGAGTTTGCCTATGCCTGGGCAAACCTTTCACACCCACCTACCCCGGATCCCATCAAACCTGGAGTCACCCCCGGCAGAGTTCAAATATATATTGCTGAACTCCTCTTCGGTACAGGAGCAGGGAGCAGGATGCACCGATCATCCAAGCATTTTTGAGAGCTGTCTGTATTAAGAGAGTCTTCCTACGTACAGCTCTGATCGTGCCTGATTCCAGGGTACATGGAAGCTTTCGTCTGTATACACGAGGACTTCCTCAATAGTATCACAATGTTTGTGTGAAGGCTAAGTGGCAGGGCTACCCAGCAAGCCCCACTCCCTGTCCCTGTGTTTTGAGTAACCAATACAAGAAGTATATAAGCCTTGATTCTGGCTTATATTTTTGTCACACACCAACTTCAAACCCTTTCCAGAAAATATTGCCTTCAGTGCTATCTGAAAAAGAAGGTGGTTGAGCTCAGGAAAGGCCACGTAGTCTTGACAGTGAAGGGTATGGCAATAGCTATCATGTAGAAATTCCCCACATAGCTTTCTCATGCATACACTCTTGGGTTGGGGCAACTGGCTAAAATGTTTTAAACGGTTCTCATTCTGGGTCCTCTGTTTTGTTTTTGTCGGGCTGATGTTGGTTAAATGTTTAATTGGGATTGACAGTTACTGTATTTTAATTTGGGTATAACTGCAAACTGGTTGTTGTTGTTGTTGTTGGTTTCTATTGATTTGTTTGTTTGTTGCTCATATAGGATATTTTGTTTTTTAATATTTGATGCTTTGTTGTGTTTTTATATATGTTGTAGGCTGCCCAGAGTGGCTGGGGAAACCCAGCAAGATGGGCGGGATATAAATGTTAAAAATTATTACTATTATTTTATTTATCATTATCATCATCATCACCACCATCATAATGTAGCCACTAATATCAATCAATCAATAAAATTTATTCGACCGTCAGTCAGAAAGCACATATTATCCATACAAAAGTTAAAACGTCTAAACATCTGGAAAAGCGTGACACTTAGAAACAGCGAAAAGTATATTATGCATTTAGACCCGTGTCAATACAGTCAATTTTAGCTTTACGACGCTTAAAGACCAAAAAAAGAAATTTGGCCACCGAGAAGGTTGTTGTTCCAGTGAACTTGTTCAGAAAATACAAAACCAGACTTTCTCTGTCTACTGGGCTATGTTGGCATAGGAGTGGAGCTATAAGTTTTTATCTAAGATCTGCATAGAATGGGCAGATCAAAAGAATATGTTCAGTTGACTCAACCACTCCCAGAGCACAGGGGCAAAGTCTCGGGGCATATGGGACTCCCGAGTAGCCACTAATAGCTTCAAATCAAATCAAATTTTATTACGGTCGTAGACCAGCATTTAAAATCTGAAAAGTGCTTTACAAAGCTAAAAGAAATTAAAACTCAGAATGAATATAGCAGTCTAAAAATTTAAAAGGGGCTAAAAATATCCAGGAGGAGGGTCCAGCTTGCCTTTTCCCAGCTTCTGCTCAAGGTCTTCATTTCATTTCCGAACAGAAGAGTTGCTACCCACAGCCCAACACCAAGTTCAATACTCCGCTGACTGGTTTGTTGTGACTGGTTTGTTCTGGGAGGGTAGACTGTGCCTGCAGATCTGCGTGCAGAATCTAGCTACCATCCTGGTTATCTTTTGATCTTTGCCTAGTAAAAGGGCATTTAGTTTGGTCTTATCTGGAAGATAATCCTCTTTCAAAGCCTTCCAAGATGGTGTCCATAATTGCCACTTGTGGGGAATGAATTCCATGTTAGCTTTTCGCTGTGCTTTCTTTTGCCTATCCTGAATCTTCCAGCTTCAACGGGCTGTACTGGGATCTAGGAAGAACAAAACCTTTTCTCTATCAACTTCCTCCACCAAATGCATAATTTTTTATGCCTCTATCAACTCACCCAGCCTTTCCTTTTCCCTCTGGTTTGCACCTGCTCTTTCCTAACCTAGTAATAATTCACAACCAAGCGCCGAAGGCCTCTAGTGGCACCTTTTCAAATTATGAACAAATACTGCGATCTGAATATTTCTCGGACCCGTTCTTATGCATGGTTTGATTTGCCTGACCTGCCAACTTTACGCTAGCAAAAGTGCCTTATAATTCTAACACTTGCCACCCTTTTGCCTAATGAGGAAGTAAGGCAAGGAAATTTATATGTGGTGAATATTGAAGCAGACTTCGCGAGAGATCAATAGGAATCGACACAATTGTGTGCTTCCAGCGCTGAGTGAGCCCTGAGTAATCCTTACCACATTGCATGTTGATGTTGAGTTAACTTGCAAGAGAAATATGTGCCTCCTTATTGTCCTGTGCCTCATTAAAATAGAGAGAGGAAATTAAAATACAGTTGACATAGGTTTTTTTTTGTTTTTTTTTGTTTTAAAGGGAGCGCCCTGGAGCCTTTTTGTTTCCTGCAGCACAAAAAATACTGAATACCAAAGTAATCTGTAAAATGTCTGCCTTGTTATCAAACAAAGAGAATATTATATTATCACGTCATTCCTGTCCTGACGTATCTTTGACTTCTCTTGCCTGACCGACAGAACAGCTAACTTTAAATTGCTGTTTCGAGTAGCATCAGCAAAAGAGCCTGACCTGCGTCAGCAGAAGTTCCTCTCGGTAACAAGGTCTGATGTGAGGGGTGCAAGCGGTTTGTAGCGTGAGCTTGGCTCTGGGTGAATGGGTCCCATCAGATTGCATAAGGTTCTGGAGTACCACAAAGACCTCAGTTAGAAGGCACTTGCTACAATATCTTAGCAGCAGGTGAGCTTTGAATCCATAAACTATTAACAGTGTCTATGGAGGGGGGGGGGAGTCTTATATATCGCAAGGAATCCTGCCGGGTGCAGTAAGTCTCTGTGTCCTGAGCACAGATATGATGTTTCTCCATCTGAAATTCCTGCCAAAAATGGTTAGACCACCTGGTGTGAGGTGTACAAGATAGTTTTTTTGCCCCCTAACTACAAAAGTGTATCATAGGGATGTTTCCCTGCCGTTCATTAATATTGGAGAAAATGCTATTTGAGCGAGGGGGCTAAATAAAAATGATAATTAATATTATTGATTAAATTTATTAGTCACTTTTTTGCCATGGGAACTCAAAGCAACTGCCTTGATCTACGGGTATTGGGCAGTATACAAATAATAATAATAATAATAATAATAATAATAATAATAATAATTAATAATAATTAATAATAGCTGGATACAGTGCTGGTGTGATGGCTGACATAGGCTTACAATGCCAATATGAGAAACAATTACCCGGGCCTCTATAACTAGGTGTTCAAATCAAAGGAACAAAACCTTTTGCTTAAGAAAAAAGTGTGTAGATTATTTTGCTCAAGTCAAGAGGAGGTATAAAGTAGAGGTAGTCAACCAACATGGTGCTACGCAGATGACATTGGACTCCACCTCCCATCAGCCCAAGCCAGCATAGCCAATGGTAAAGGATGATGGGAATTGTAGTCCAGCAAAATCTGGAAGGCACTGCCTTCACTATCTTGGGTACAAAGTGTAACCACAACAAATTCTAAACTACACGGCATTTCAAATATTCTTTTGATATATATCGAAGAGGTTTCAGAGGTGCAGCAAATAATATTGTGGCGCCTTAAAGACTATCCAAAAGTGTGTCTTTAAACTTTGCTCTCTCCCACCTTAACAAAATCTGGCAACAAATAATTCAGATTCAAATTGTTTTCCTTCTTTGGTTGTCTTCCACTGCGCTGAGTGACTACTCATTCACAACTATAGGATGAAAAAGGCAAACAGGTGTTCAAAGGTTCTGTAATAAATATATTGGGACACACATAATAGAGAGGAAGGCACTTTGGGTGTTAAGTTAATAGACAATGAAGCAAATCACAGCTGGAACCGTGCTTATTTCTTGCTGAGATAAATTCCAGCGTTTGGGAGACAGTTTTGCCCTGCACTCCTAAGGAGGCTGGCCCTGTGAGTCATGATTGAAGTTCAACAAAAACATTGCAGCGCTCTCCTCTGCAACAAACTCTACTCTGTTCCTGACCTTCACACTTAACACAAAAGGTGGGGCAGAGGAGACAGGGGCATCTGTCATGAGCACCCTTTGCCCATCCCCAGGATTTCATTTACAGCAAGATATGAAGAAGAAATGGGTGTTGGATGCTTGCAGTAATGAAAATCCATGATTCGGCTGTGCATTCATAATTATTTTATAAATAAATGGCTGCCAGAGAGCCACATCTGTCTCTTCCAACAGAGTGTACGTCTTTCATTAATGTATCATAGGCTGAATGAAGCCGGCCTGAGTGCTTGGCTTGCATTTTCCCCCTTCCCTCCATCATTGTCCACGGATAGGTTTTTGTGGTTCAGAAAGAGCTGCAAGCCCCACACTTCTCTGCAAGACTGATGGCTCGTCAATAACATTAGCCAGCATTATGGGCCGCATCAGTGTAGAACAGAATCGATACAGCCAAGTAAAAAGTCTAATAAGTTGACATGACCATCCTCAGCAGGGCTCACGTTACAAGAAATGAGTTTTTTTAAGGAATCAGCGTCAGCGCTGCTTATTCACCCCACACTGAGATGCCTTGACTAAGATTTATTGCTCCTGCTTTTTGCCAGCAGTGCTGGCTAAGCTGGTAAAAGTAAAATAATCATTGAAGATAAAAGAATAATAGAAGTTTTTTTTGTTTTTGTTTTTTAATAAACACTGGTCACAGAGAAGGTAGGAGGACCTGCAGGGACAGTAGCTTGGTACATGATGAAAGCCAAGATCTAGGGAATAAATAGAAGTTGAACAAAACCAAGGGGTTTTATTTTAGCATCTTGTGTGCTCTCTCTCTCTCTCTCTCTCTCTCTCTCTCTCTCTCTCTCTCTCTCTAGTCTCATTCTCTTTCTTGGTCCCTCATGTATTTGCCTAGGCGTTCTTCAGGGTATAAGATAATTTAAAGTGGTGCAGTTTTAGAGTAAATCCAGTAGACTTAATGACATTACTTGCCATCGCTCCTGGAAGTAGCAATCGGTCCCTAGGACCTACCGGTAATAGTAATAAATGCAAACGTGTATACCGCCTAAAGGAAACAGCTCTGTTATACCATTCATCAGGCACATGGAAGATACAATTGAAAAATGCTATTGCAAATATACAGAGAAGCTCAGAGGCACTTCTCTCGTTCTTCTTCAAAAGCGAAGGACAATCATCTCTTCGGCCATCCATGTCTTAGGTCAGTTGTTATGTGGAGCGGAAGTATCGATATACAGTGGTACCTCTGGTTAAGTACAGTACTTAATTCGTTCCGGAGGTCCGTTCTTAACCTGAAGCACCACTTTAGCTAATGGGGCCTTCAGCTGCCGCTGTGCCACCAGAGCACAATTTCTGTTCTTATCCTGAAGCAAAGTTCTTAACCTGAAGCATTATTTCTGTTCTTAGCAGAGTTCTTAACCTGAAGCGTATGTAACCTGAGGTATAAGGATTCTTCCCCTTTGGAGGCTGTGCAAACGAAAATTGTAAAAGCCATATTTTTGGTACCCAGTTGTGTACCAAATGCAATAATACGGTTGGAAGTGGGCCTAGGGTTCTGTGTTTATAATTATGGAAGTTCCCTCTTCTCATCTTAAGAACTGGATGCTGAAGGTTGCATCTCAGTTGTAATGGCACTCATTCTTCCAGGACCGTTAAGTTAGACTGAATTACTTTCCTGATGCTACAGACTGTGAGGCCATATCCATTAAAGGATGACATGATCAGAGGCTGACTCTTTTTTTTTTCTTTTTTTCTTTTTTGCATTTCCTCATCAGCCTGAATAAGCAAAAGGCATTCTTGTGAGCCAGCCAGCTCAGGAAAACTGCTGGCACCTGGACTATGAGAACACAATTAAAAGTTGCAGTAAAAATTGACAGATCTCAGCGTAGAGTGCAGAAAGTACATTACAATCCCAATCAAATGATAAAATAAAATATCTTAAATCTTCTACAATTATGGATTAAAATACACTGGGTTTAATGACTTAGAACACCATTCTGAACATCTGAAATTCTACCGGAGCCTCAGCTGCTGGTAATATAATATTTAATTATAATACAGTACAATATATAATACACAGGCTGCTATTGATGCAGTTCAGCATAGGGCATTTGAAAGGGAGAAACTCCATTTTACCCAGTCAGTACCAAATGAGCTACTTTTCAAGGCTTTATTTTAAAAATTGCCTTTATTTTCGTTCAGTTTCCCCCTAACCTGGTGCCTTCCAGATGTTCTGGGATGGTGCTTCCAGAATCTCTTGCCATTGGCCATTGGCCATGCTGGTTGGGGCTGATAGAGTTTTAGTCCAAAACATTGGGAAGCCACCAGATATGGGATGGCTTGTCTCAGTGGTGAAGTTAGAATTGGGAACATAGGAAGCTGTATTATACAAGATCAGCCTAGACAGGCAACATCTCTTTAGTTTTGTAGACAGAGGTCTATCAGCTACTGGCTGTTTTAACTAGAGGTGCCAGGGACCATCTGCAGGCACAGCACAGATTTTCTCAGTGAGAGATTATCGCTCCCCTAGTTCTCAGTCAGTGTTAAGTAATACAGTTTTTAGTGCCCTAGATTTTTTTCAGTGCAAGGGGAGAAAACAGCTGTGTAGTGTCGCTGTGGAACCATCTTTCCTATTCAGTTCCTTAGACGTTGAGTCCCACTGAATTCAGTATAGCTTACTTGAGAGTAGGAATGGCAGGGTCTGTGAAGTTTGGTTTTCTGTTTCTCAGTCTTAAGTGCAGTTCTTTGCATTTCTATAGCTCATAGAATAGAATATATTTTATTGTCATTGTCCCCTTTGGGGACAATGAAATTACTTGGCTGCTCCATCCACCCAGATAGGGCACTCCACACAAAGACAAAACAACTACAAAAACACTGATTAAAACCATACACACTGATTAAAACCATACAATGATTAAAAACATACATGGATTGCTCTTCAATATTATCTCCTAATAAACATTTTTTTTGTATGTAGTTTTGACTAATAGGCACATAGCAGCGTCTGCGTGCCTGTGTGGCTGTGGAAAATAAAAGGTTAATCTGCATAATAAGCGTTAATTGAGGGAGTGGAGGGTGGGGAAGCTCTGAATCCGACGGCCGCTTCCCAGGTATGACTCACTTCTATTGTGTACTGTATTTTCCCTCCTTCTACCTGGCCAATCCCCCTGGCAACACCTCCCCAGCCGGGATTGGGCGGCTGCCGGAGTAGGTGGAGACCTCAGGTATCCAACCTGGGAAGGCGGTGCCAGACCCAACTGCCAGGAGCTGCAATGTGATCCCAGGGGGCTACTCGTGACCACGCAAAATGCACACCCCATTTGTCGTGGGGAACGGTCATTTTGCAACCAGCTTCTCCCAACAGAATGCATTTGGGGTGTTATTTTCACGAACATGTTCATTTTATGCACACTTTTACCTGATAAATACATTTATGTAAACTGCTGGGTTGGAGAATTGCGTTGCAAAATTCAGATAAGTGTGAATTTCAAAAGATGGCTACATTTCAGTTATCCTATTGCCTCAGGAAGTTCAGATTTGATAGATTCAGGAGCAGGGACCGAGCAATGGGAGCCCACCCCGTCACGGGGATTTGAACCGCCGACTTTCTGATCAGCAAGCCCAAGGTTCTGTGGTTTAACCCACAGCGCCACCCATGTCCCTCTGTTTGTGTGGCGCAAATCCCCCGATGGGGTGAGCTCCCATTGTTTAGTCCCAGCTCCTGCCAACCTAGCAGTTCAAAAGCACACCAGTGCAAGTAGATAAATAGGTACCACTGCGGGGGGAAGGTAAACAGTGTTTCCGTGCGCTCTGGTTTCCATCACAGTGTCCTGTTGTGCCAGAAGCGGTTTAGTCATGCCACATGACCCGGAAAGCTGTCTGTGGACAAACGCCGGCTCCCTCTGCCTGAAAGTGAGATGAGCGTCGCAACCCCATAGTCCCCTTTGACTGGACTTAACCGTCCAGGGGTCCTTTACCTTTACCTTTTTACCATTGTTCCTGACCATTGTCCATGCTGGCTGGGGATGATGGGAATCCAGCATCTGAAGTACCCCAGCATAGGGCAGTGACCCCTGACTAGCTGCTCCATTTCTGTTTGCCTTTAAAACGCCACACATTTTGGGAACGAAGTATCTTAAGGAAAGCCTGTTCCCGCATCAGCCTGCCCATACATTCAGCTAATCAAGGCAGGTGTTCCTCTGGGTGGTGAATGGGGACATAGCCTTTTTGCTAGTGGCACCTTGTCTGCAGAATGCCCTCCTCGGAGAGGCTTGCCTGGTGCCTACTTTGCTGTCCTTTCAGCACTACGAAATGACCTTGCTCCATTCTCTTTGCATCTCGTGTGATTTGTACCGACGTTATTGGCATTTTGTTTTGCTGTGAGAAATCCTGAAACCCGCAAGGCTGAAAGGCGGCATATAAATGCATAAAACAAATAGATCATGCTGTATTTGGTGCAAGCGAGAAAGGACTAAAGTTAACCTTTAGAATGTGTGTGTGTGTGTGTGTGTGTGTGTGTGTGTGTGTGTGTGTGTGTTGCCTAGAGCAGTCTAGAGGAGCTGTGACAGTGACAATGTTATTAAATGCTACTAAACTGTACGTTGAACTCTTGTATGAGATAATACTTCCCCTTGGCTGCGGCTATAAACAGGGAGACATGTTACATTCTGCCTGGCTTGCCTTTAAACCAAAGTGACGCAGAGAGCGCGAAAATATGGTGCTCTTTAGCTTCTACTTCCAGGGGTATGGGGCTAATTGTGCCAGCTGCCAAGCTCTGTGCTCTTTGGCTGAATGCTCTTGTGGAACAGGTCAGGTTGAGGCACCACGGCTGAAGCTGCGCTCTGACACAAGGGCTAATGTTTATTCGCCCTGTCATTTCTTGTTCTACTTTCAAGAGAGGTTATAGCTAAAGGTCAAGGGAGAGCCACTGTCTTATTCCTCCCCCCCCCCTCGGAAACAAAAATCAATTGAAGGACCTAGAACACAATAAGTTATGTTACAGCGCTGCACTCGCGCGAATATTCCCATTGGAGACCTATCAATGTGAGCTAGCACTGTTGGGAAATCTCTCCAGCTGCCCCAGTTAATCAATACCTTTGTTCATTATGCTGTCTCTGATAGATATGGATAATGATTGGGCGAGCATTGGTCAGGTGACTAGAAATAACGGCACCTCGTAAACAATCAATAGAATCTCCCCCGTCCTGTATTATTCAAGCCGTTGAATATTCCCTCCCTCCCCCCTTTTCTAACACAAGTCACACATTGTTGATTGATCAACATCATTATAGGAGCAGCTTTATTAAATTAATAGCACTTAATGGACTGCCATTGTTGACCCGCATGGAGTGAATGAGCAGACAGCGAGGGTGCAAGTAGCCCAATGAGCAGGTGATTAAACAGGGGCCTTTATGGGTGCCTGCTTAACTCTCTCCTCCTGCTATTAAAAGAACAGCTCCACACAGCTGGAAGAATCCCTGCCAATTGTAATGTACTGCAGCAGGTGCAAAAGACCACAAGTGCGCCTGGTTTCCTTGCAGAACTGTATTAACACATTTAATAGAACCATAGGAATTTATAGTATTAAAAATCATAGGATGACAGGTATGTGTTTAATTAGAGGTTATCTTACCCAGCATTGCTTAGCTTTCCATCTGGTCCCCAGGTTTTAAAAACACAAAACTAATGGTGCAATCCATACAGGTGATCAATATGCAGAAGGTTTCCATATGTGCAGCTGAGAGATGCATTTGCATCATTGCATTGTAACCAATTGGACTGGCTGGATTTGTCTTTTTCGTGTAAATGGCAGCCTTCATTGTAGCAGGAGCAGGAGCCAGAGAGGTGATAATAGCGAAAGAACACTTAGAGCCATTTACACCAAGCCAATGTGGATGGTGGACACCTGGAACTTCAAAGCAGCAACTCCTCTTTTCAATAAAAACCACCACACTGCAACCTAAATCTGAGAAAAATCCTGAAATTCATGTTAGGGCAAAACCTTTATTAGGCCAACCAGAATATAAAAAAGTAGTGTGCAAGCCTTAGAGATCTGCAGAATTCTTCATCAGGCTGGATGCTAAACAGAGCAAATTGGAGGGGTGGTGGTGCAGAGTATTTGATGCTGAAGCAGATCAGTTTCCATTTGGTCATAATGTTAAGGTGGAAGGGAAAGAAATTAGCCAACAGAGGCTCTTTTGGGTGAAATGGAAGTTTCAGCTTCAAGGCTTTTAACAACGGCCAATTCCCCATCTCTGAAAACACAAGAAGTGGTCATTAGAGATGGACCTAGATGGGCGCCACAACCCCAGAGTCGTCCGCGACTGGACCTAATGGTCAGGGGTACCTTTACCTTTACCTTTACCTTAACCTTATTATTATTATTGCCACTGTTACTATGATCAGGAGCAATGAGATGAACGGTTTTCAACCCCCCTTGGCAAGCTGTGTTTTATGTTGCTTTCTTTGATACCACAGGCAGTAGCCTGCAACAGGAGGTCCCTATAACTGGGGGTGAGTAGAGGGTACCTGGAACTATACCTACCAAAGAACTTTACCTGGCAGTGGTGAAATTAGGTGATGGCAGACTCTGGCTTTCATGGGACACCCCCCCCCATTGATTGCCATGTGTATTACATCATGCATTTTAAAATGCTACATTTGGGTGCCCTCCTGTTCATTCTGCGGGCTGGGGGTCTGGGAAGCTTTGCCCTGATGGCATCTGGAATTAGGTCCCCGTGCCTCCGCTTGCCAGTGGCTGTCCTAGCCAGCAAAAGCGAGCTGCGACAAAAACCAGGCCTTTCTGTTTTCTTTTTTAAAAATATTATTTTTATTAATTTTCCAAGAACAACAAAAAATAAAAACAACAATACATATTCAAACATAGAAAAAATTAGAGTTGACTCCCCCTATTCCTTTCCCTGGTTCCATTGTTTATCATCATACCGTGTGTCCATTTAAAATGATAAAATCATTAAAATTACTTATTGTCCAGTCATAATGTCTTTACAAGTATTTTTAAAATCCTGCTAATGTATTAACCTGTGTACATTGCTTCTGTATAGGTGCAATAAAGTCCTCCCAATCTTCTTTAAATTCATTGTCATCTCTTCCTCTTAATTTCAAAGTCTATTTTGCCATTTCGGCATATTCCGTTAATTTCACTTGCCAATCTTCTTTAGCTGGGCCACCTTCTTCTTTCCATAGGCCTTTCTGTTTTCCTCCCTCTGCATCTTCCAGCAAGCACCGTGCCGCTTAATGCCTCCCTAAAGCAATTAGTTTCTCCATAAGCAGGCGGAAGTGCCATCACCGACAGCATTTCTCAGCTGACCTTTTGTTTAAGAAGGCACCTTGTTACTGTCTGCCTAATAACGGGACGGAGCAGCCCGTGGCAGCCTTGGCCTTCCCAGATACAAATCGAAGTGCTCCTGGCGGTGGCCTTTCTTCCCTCGCTACCGCAGGCATTGAGAGCGCGCACTTGCGTACTCGGAGAGGGCCGCCGAGGGAAGGACCCGGTTCTTGTACTCAATTTCCCCTTCGCAAGGGATAAACAGGCAATCACGCATCCTTTAATAGTTGATGGCCAAGTGCTGAACTTGAGAAGAGACTATTAGTTTGTGTCCCTTCAGGGCCAGGGCAATAAGTAGCCGGGAGAGATGGGGCCGGTGAAGAGAGGGTGTAGCCTGCTGTTAAGCGTGACAGTTTTGTCAGCGGCGCTCGCATTAGCGGAAGGTAATAAAGTGACAAGCAAGTTATTAGAAAGATATGAGGCGAAATTGAACGGGAGCTTCTTGTCGCTCGCCTCGGCTTTTTCCTCTTTGGTAATGGCCTGCTATTTGTTACAAATCGAGCCTTGGCTTGATCTCTTATATATATATATATATGTAACCGAAGTATTTGTTCTCTGCAGGAAAGGTCACATGAATTTATTACAACACATTAGAAGAGAGAAATAAATAAGTGCTTTATGACAACTAGTACGTCGGAAGTTAAAAAACAGTGCTGCTGCTTCAGAACTGACAAGGGACAGCTGCCTTCTCAAAACTGCCTTTTTTAAACCCCTCTCATTCCTCAGGGATAATTAATACCAAAACGCATGAAGAGAGTTTTGAGAAATTGTTTAACTGCTAACTTGTTTGTGAAACACCAGGGAATTTTGCCCGCTCTGCCTAGCAAAGATGGCAAAATACAGCCAAAACGGAGGACTGAGTCAAACTCAAGGGCACAGTATTGGTGTAGCATCCTGATCTATGCATGACTTGCCCTTCTGGACCTTGGATGCATGCGCAAAAAGGGCAGCTAGGAAGGAAGAACAGCATGTGGCCGTGCTTGCGCAGTGCTCCCATAATCATGCACACATGCGCTTCCAGACAGATGGCTTGTTTTGTTCATTTGGGGGCACATGTGAGGGGAGATGGGTGACTCATTTGAAACACTTCCTTCCTTCTTCCAACAGATTATCAGTCCTATCAAAGTCTGTTTGAGGGAGAAAGGGAATAGACCATTGCATTCCATGGACACATTTTCCTATGTTTCTGGGGGGGGGGGGTAGAGTGGTGACATGGAAAAAGTTGATCCCCACCGGATGCTGTGAAGCATCTTCCACTCACCATGGAAGATGACAAGGCCCTCTTCTGTATCTTCTAATGGTCAATAGTATCCCCTTTCCACTTCAGAATATAATTATTTTATATCATGTACTTAAGAAAAGAAAGATGGGGTGTAGAAAATGACAGTGATGGGTGGCTTTCAGTTAGAATAACAATCAGCCAAATACTGCAAGAGGAATACTATAAACTGGGGGAGGGGAATACTTCAGGAAATTGTTAAGTAACTGAAAATATTTTTGGATATTCTTTTAGTTTCTTTTAGCCAAGCACCCCCTCCCCCTCCCCCCAAAGTAGTATATGACAATTCCAGAGAAGTCAAGAGAGAGGGGTCTTTCATTTCAGATTTTAGACATCACCATGCAAAAGCTGCAGTTTGCTGTATTTGTGACATAAGCACGCCACAAAAGGGAATGGGCCACTGCAATGGTGCAAAGAGAGTCTGCTGCATGGCCACAGAACTTCAGGGATGGGCTAACTTGAATTAATGCATATTTTGTGCAGCTCTGCACCATCTTTGTGCATTGTGTTTCTGTGCTTTACCATCAACACACCTTTTCAGGGAGCATAGGAAACTGCCTCATACTAAGTCATTAGTTCATCTAGTAGTAATTCTTCTCCAAGGTCTCAGGCATCCCCTTTCCCCATCCTCGACTACTACCTGGGATTCTTTTCACTGCAGGTGGCAGAGATTTCACCTGGAACCGTATCAGAGTTTTTAGGGTGTTATTATGCAGAGGTGAGATGGGTGGGGATAGCAGGTTGATGGTTGTTGTAAGTTTGATGTAGATGTTCAATTTCGTTGTTCTGCATTGGACAATGACAATAAAGATTATCCTATCCTATCCTATCCTATCCTATCCTATCCTATCCTATCCCATCCTACCTAGCAACACAAATGCTGTACTACTGAGCTATGGCTCATCTCCTACCTTTCATCAAAAGATGTGCCTTTCCAGATGATGGCCCTGCATGCACATCGTTCTGTTGCACAGGAGTCTCTGGAGTAAATTGTGTTGGGTGAAAGAGCCCTAGGCACTAACTTTGCACTAGGGAGCAGCTTGAGACTGCCAATTCTTTTCTAATCAAGCTTCATATATGCTAAAGTAATACAGGAAGAGAGAAAGGAGAAAAGAATGAATTAAAAACTTATGGCAGTAGCAAATCTTGTTCATTCTTTTGAAAAACAAAGCTGAAAACTGTAGATTATATTCAACAGAGCTCCAAGGCTAAGAGTCTTGTCGGTGCAAGAATTTCTCCTTGTGTGAAATTTCCCCCTCTCCTTCTCCTGCACCCCGCAATTTTTTTCCTGGGGGTTCCCCAATCCTCCAGAGCAGATTGGTGTGGTGGTGGCATGGGTTGCACATGGCGAGAGGAGAGGGAGAAATCCATTGCACTATCACTAACTTCTTGGCAAAGTCATAATAATGTTTGCCATAAAATACGAAAATGCAAAATTGCAGATGTGAAATTTGATTTTTTAATACCAACGTTCCAGTGTTTTAGGCTTGGTATCTTGTTTGTTTGGAAGGTGCCAAAATATTAAATGTTATAAGCAGTTAGCTGTAGAATGCTAAATAGATATTAAAATCTGTTAGGTGTCCAATATTTCAATAACATTATTGAATATTGAATAATATTGAATATTGAATATTTCATTCAAACATTAAATATCAAATGTTTACATGTATCACTGGATACCAAATGCATATGCATTTGGTGCATATGTGGATACCAAAATAATATCCTAAGAATATTCAACATCAACCCGGGAGAAATTTGGAAATCATTTCAGCTTGAAAAGGAACAGAAAGCAAGGCTGACATATGCCTTTAGTGGAATGTGTGCTGTTGTGTAGGTTCCTGGAAAAAAAATGCATTTCATCTCTCATGTAGATATTGGCAGGTACTAAAGAGGGCCTGAAAACTCACGTCTTCCACATTTTCTAAATTAAATGATGATTTAATGACTGAACACTTAGATTGCATGCATGTCTGTTACTACAATGTCACTGCGGTTTCTGCTGCAGGTTAATTGATGCTCGTATTTTGCATTTTGACCCTTTGCTTCAGGGGGCAAAGGTTGGTGAGCCGGCTGCATTTTTACATTCATCCTGTGGAAACAAAATAGATAACTGTGATTTAAAGGCACACGTACCCCTATCCTAATGTTTGCATATCTGCCTGCCAAATGCAGTTGTGTAATGGTCAGCACATCCTTTCTAAAATATCTAGCCACCAGCTCAGATATATTCACATGGACAGCTGAAACCAGTAAAAAAATAAATGTAGGTAGTATTTGGAGGTATGCATAGTTGTGGGGGGCATTCAATATCTCAGGTCTGGAGATGCATTGCAGTTCAAATGCACATCTACATTAAAGTCCTTCATCCAAATGTTTGGATCTAGTCTTTGCACAGCATAGCAGCCTACTTGCCAAAGTGATCTCTGCCTTCTTAAGATCCCTTGTTACATAAGAACAAAGGCACACTTCTTACAACCAGTTACATTTTCCAGCTGTTCCGGAATGCTGAACCAATAAATGGTCCAGTCAGATGTCCAGATCGCAAGTACCGCATTTTTCCGTCTATAAGACGCCCTCATGTATGACGCCCCCTATTTTGGGGGACTCCGGTTTAAGAAAATGGGGGAAGATGGCTGCCGTGTATAAGACACCCCCAAATTTTGGACATTTTTTTGGGGGGGGAACCTAGTCTTATACACGGAAAAATACAGTACTTTTTTTCTTGCAAAGTATTAGAAAAGGAGTTTGTGACTCACAGCATTCTGATTTTAAAACAACAAGGACCAAAGACTATTTGACACAAGACATGTTAAACATGCCAAATATCTGCTGAAAAATTAGCTCAAGTTGTCTTCACATTGTTAAAAAATGGTCTTGTGTATTAATGTTTAAGAACTGGGTGACACAGAGTTGGATCCAGACTTTGCTTCTACTGACAAGGAAGGACAAATCTTAATTTTGTGTTTTTAATGTATTACATATTTGGTGTTAGCCGCCCTGAGCCCGGTCTTGGCTGTGGAGGGTGGGGTATAAATAAATATTATTATTATTATTATTATTATTATTATTATTATTATTCTGCAAATGTCTCCTGCAGCTGCCCCACCTCTCGTGATTTAGCATGTATTTTTTAACACCCATCTGTGAAGGGAGGGATTATTTAAAAGTGGCCTGGCTTGGGGGGATTTTGAGAGGAGAGTCAGTGCACAGGAGACCGACTAACACCCCTGTGCCCCCACCTGACCAACAGTTCTCCCTTACAAGCCTCTCCCAGCACTGGCTTTCTTTGGCACACGCAGGATTGTTAGCTCTGAAGTACCACCCCAAATTTAACAAGGCTCTGGGAAACTTCCTCAAAATGTCTGTTGCAAATACATTAGGGAATATTAAATGAGATTAGGCAGAAATTCACCCTAAATACAAAAAAAGTGCTGAGGGCGAAAAAAATCTGTATTTTGATGTTGAAAGCCAATGATTAGAAAACATTACTTTCTTTACCAATTTTGGGTCAGAGGAACCATTTGTAACTTCCTCTTTCTCCTAATAAGTTAGAGGTGTTTTTTGTTTTTTAAGGACTACAAAGGGTTTCATTATTTAGGTCTTTAAAAACAAAAACAAAAAAGGCTTCATAAAAGATGAGGCACACAGAGACCCCTCGAAATGAATCCTCCCTCAATTTTTGAAGCTGAAGATCTAAATGCCAGTGAAACAGTGATTTACCCCCAATACCTGCAAAATTAAGAGATGAATGACAACTCCGCATAGCCCAGCGTCATTGTGTGAATCTTTCAAAGGGCGCGTTTTATTATTAGCATTTCAAAACCTTCCTAACAGGCTGACTGCTCCTGTGCTGTTCTGCTCCTTCACCACTAATGTCAATTAAAAAAGTTGCAAGCATAAACTCATTTGCCCCCCTGTCCCAGCACCATGCCTGTTGGCTTTGTCCTGCAAGAAGATCAAACCTCTCCATTCTGAAGGAAATCAGCCCTGAGTGCTCACTGGAAGGACAGATCCTGAAGCTGAGGCTCCAATACTTTGGCCACCTCATGAGAAGAGAGGACTCCCTGGAAAAGACCCTGATGTTGGGAAAGATGGAGGGTACAAGGAGAAGGGGACGACAGAGGACGAGATGGTTGGACAGTGTTCTCAAAGCTACCAAGATGAGTCTGACCAAACTGCGGGAGGCAGTGGAAGACAGGAGTGCCTGGCGTGCTCTGGTCCATGGGGTCACGACGAGTGGGACATGACTCAACAACAACCCAGCAGCATTGCCCCAACAACTTGGGGCTGCTTCTTCTCCCTTCAGCACTGAAGTGCACAAATCTTAAGGGAAATGGCATTCATATTCTGAAATTCGGAAACTACAGCTCCTATGAGAGTTGTATCCTTTTCTGACTGCATAGATGAGCCCTTTGGGCAGTATTTTCCAAACCCTTTGATACCTGGGGGGCAGCTTCTTTGAATGAAAGTGGTGGGTACAATCCACTCTTTTAAAACACCACCTAAATGTCACCAGCACTGAGAACAATGGTCAGGCACTCTCCCAATATCCCACCTTCCTTTTTGCCTGGTCAGTCAGGGCTTAAAAATACTGTAATGGCAATGGACAGTGGCGATTTAGTCAGAGATCCCACCACTCTGTCACCAACATGTAGCAGATCGCACTGCTCTGTCACTGATTTCGGTAGATCCCACCTAGGTACACACTCTGTACCCAGGGTTATCGTACGGGCTTTCTGTGAAGGTAAAGTTAGATCCTTGGAGACTCAGGCAAAAGTTGAACCGATACAAAAATATTTATTTTGCAGAATAAAGTTGATAAAAACAAAGGATGTGTCAGGAGATAATGTTCTTTCAGGAAACAGTTAACTTATTTATAATTATACTAAATCTAGTGGATGTTTCAGGCTTCTAACTCGGTTGTAAATGCACAGCTTCTTTTAAATGCCAGTTGCTTAATTCAGTTATTACTCTTCCATTAGATATTGCAGGTTTCTAGACTAGATGGTAAATGCTCAGCTTCTTTCCACTTATTTCACTTCACTTCGTTAACTTAGTTGCATAGGTGTTGCAGCTTAATACTTTGGTTCTTAAACAAGGTGGTACTTTCTGTCAGTTTTCCAGCCTTTTATCAACCACATTCCTGAGGCACTTCTAGCAGTGTACCAGGTCCAGGGGATTCCCACACCCCTAACTGGTCTGGAAGTCTTCTCTTTCTATATCTCTCCTCTCCTGACTGAAATGAAACCCAAGGAGACGATATCCTCACAGCGTTTACTTCTCCTGCTCAAATTCAAGCCTTCCCGTTAACTCCTCTCTGAATATTCTCTCCCCAAACGCTACACACTATCTTCGAATCTAAGCTCAGAAACTCCT
The DNA here is from genome assembly GCA_034641385.1 of Darevskia mixta. NCBI lineage: Eukaryota > Metazoa > Chordata > Lepidosauria > Squamata > Lacertidae > Darevskia > Darevskia mixta. Next base: position 22,335,970 of record JAWWNH010000017.1, read on the forward strand.
TTCTCTAGCTGTAGATATTTTCCTCAGAGTGGGTGTTACAACACAGACCAGAGCCAACTCTCCTCTCCCTCCTGCTCTCTCTCTAACAATCTCCCTATCTGAACCCTCTCTCAGAAATGGCTCCTTTTATTCTCCCTCCCAAAGTGCTGACTCCACCCCCCTCTGACTAGCTGTTTTGGTAGCCCATCAGAGAGAGGCTCCAGCCCTCTGGTGAAATTCCAAGGCCCTGCATCACCAGACATTGGTCTAGCTCAGCTGTCCGTCACAGGTGACTTATTTGGGATTACCCGGTGACTACTTGCTGAGTTAGGGACCCAGGTGGCGCTGTGGGTTAAACCACAGAGCCTAGGGCTTGCTGATCAGAAGGTCGGCAGTTTGAATCCCTGCGACGGGGTGAGCTCCCGTTGCTCGGTCCCTGCTCCTGCCCACCTAGCAGTTCGAAAGCATGTCAAAGTGCAAGTAGATAAATAGGAATTGCTCCGGTAGGAAGGTAAACGGCGTTTCCGTGCACTGCTCTGGTTCGCCAGAAGCGGCTTTGTCATGCTGGCCACATGACCTGGAAGCTGTACGCCGGCTCTCGGCCAATAAAGCGAGATGAGCACCGCAACCCCAGAGTCGGACACGACTGGAACAAATGGTCAGGGGTCCCTTTACCTTTACTTGCTGAGTTACACCAAGGAATCTCACTCTGTCTCCCTTACTTGGAAGTTGTTTTATACCAAGTCAAGTCATTAGTCCCTCTAGTTCATTATTGCCTACACTGTCTGGAAGTAACTCTCCAGGTGTTTCTCCCACCCGCTACCTGGAGATGATAAGAACTGAATCTGGAACCTTTTGAATGCAAAGCCCTTGAGATGATGGTGGTTCTTCTATACCGAGACAGTGCAAACGCTGCATGGTTTCTTTAGTCTGATGGGCAGAGAGTGGCACTTGCTTCCAAAATGATGGCTTCATTTTTCAAGACGCACATTAGTTCTTCCGGCAGCGTACAGTTTGGGAATCACCGCCTTAGGCAGAAGCCAGGCAGTTAAGTAATTTTAAACCATATTTATGTTTAGTGTGTGCAGCCCATCTCACCACAAGCTTCTCCCATACTTTCAAATGTTGGTAGGTATGAAAGAATGTTAATGCCTAAACCGTGTGTCTGTTTTTCTCTGATTCACTACAATTATCTACCATCCTGTTTCGTTTTGTGTAACAAACAGATGTTGCCTGTGCAACTCATTTGCTGAATAAGGCCTACTTGATGATGTTTAAGTTTCCAATCTAGTTTTACCAAAGCCATTTGACCTTTAGCAGAAACAAAAGTAAAATGAGAATGCAGAACAGTGATTTATTCAGGAAAGAATTATTTATATACCTCAAATATGTTTTTCATTAAAAACGATATTTATTTATACCATACATACTTCAAAAACAGTGTTGGGTTTTTTTTTTAATTTTTTAAAAAATGTTCCTTAGATATCATTTAGCCATTTGTTTAGGTTTGTTTTGCCTTTTTCAACATTTCTTCTTGCTTGGTTCCTAATAGCTGGGCAGAGGGCGGGGTTTGAAGAGACAGTGCAGTACAGATAACACTACAAAAGTTAATTTGTTTGGGAAGAACAAACCTTTACTTTTCTATGTTCCCTTTCACAAGCATACCGTACATACGTAGCATAAAACAAAACAAAGCATCTCTCCATTTAATTTTTATAAACAAAAGTAATTAAGACTTTGGAAAAAAGACAAAGCACAAATGAAAAAAAAATCAAGTCAGCAAAAAATTGTGGAGGTTTTTGATGTAAACATATTTTTTTGACATACTGGTCGGTAACACTTTTAAAAGAGTCTGTAGGAAATCCGTAAATAATGTCAGAAGTTGTGTCCACTATTTGAAAACAAAGAAATATGGCCTAAGATAAGGCATTTCAATTAATAAAGACATCTCTCTCTTTTTTTTTACACACACACGGAGATACTGCAACTAGTATTTATATTTTTGTTTTAGGAGAAAAAAAGTACTGTAGTATATACTGCCTCCAAACAAGGGAAAGTTAGACATGCCTAAGTCCCAATGAAAGGATAGCGTTTAGCTAAGTTGAGACTAATGTCTTCCTCTTGGTTCAAATGAGACTCAGCCACAACTAACTATAGGTGGATGAGGGCCAATGAAGACGGGGGAATCTATTTAACTGGAATAGTTTCCGCTAGTAAAATTAAGACTGGATTGCTAATGCCAATTTGCAACGAACAGTGGTTGAAATTGCACAACAGATTCAACTTGGAAGCTGAAAGCAACCCAAGTATTTCTGGTTTCGCAGTTACAAGAGAAATGTTCTAGGAAAGAAAAGCACTTTCGTTGAGTTAGCAATGCACTGTGTGCGGAAATATTCCTTGTGTATTTTGTTTTTTTTAAAAGAGAGAAAAAAGATCTGTTATATGACACACACCATAATGGTCTTGGCTGTAGGCTGAGCTTAAGTAAATATCATCATTCAGTCAGTATGCTGTGGTAATACAGGCTGCCAGTGCGGTTTGCCATGCTCAGACAACACATGTAAACACCAGAAACAAAAAGAAGAAGAAGAAAAGATTTGGTGAGCAGCTTCTCCCTGTCTTCCTCAATCATTGGCCTCTCCTCTAACACACTCTTTCCCAACTCTGCTGTAATTGTTCTCCGACAAATCATGTTGGGAAAGTACAAAAGATGAAAACATGAATTTTCGGTTTGGGTCCCTCCCTATACGCAGCCACCAGCTTCCGATTTTTCCAAAGGGGAAGTTACCCAATCTAATGAATGGCACACCGTCTCCAAGCTTTAAGTGCTTGTGCCATTAATGGCTTTCGAATTGCTTCTATTAAACAAAAAAACAAACAAAAACCATGCCTTGATCATACCACGGCACTTTCCAGTGCACACCAGACAACTTTGCAGAGGTCAGAATTGTTTTTCATTTTCATGCAACTAAAGCCCAAGTCTTCAGTAGAGAACACACAGATTCATTTCAGGAATTCGGATTTGGCCCTTAAGTCACTGTGACCTCCTTCTAAGCTACTACAGATCAAAAGTAAGTCCCACACAATTCAACTAGACAATTTCAACTGGGAGCCCATCCTTTCTCAGTTGAAGAACTTTCTCGCACTGCGGAGCTCTGTTTTTCCCCCCTTTTCTATAAACCCACGGACTCACTTGTGGATAATATTTAGAACCTGAGAAGGACATTCATGTGTATTCTCTCCTTGCTCCCAAATTCCTAGGATATTTTCCCCCGCAGGCCACAGCAGCTGATTATATTTTGGTTACTGAAAACTTGTGCAAAGTTGGCAGTTTTGTGTTAACATTTAACACTTTTATTATTATTTTTGTTCGGCATTCTCGCCCCATACTGACCAGACCACTTCCAACAAAGTGTTAATTCTTTTCTTTCTTAATCAATAAGACACTGAAAGTATGGCAATACTTTTTAAGGGAAAAAAGGGTATGGATATTATTACACATCCCCACATTGTGTAAGAAAAAAGTGCATGACTGGATTTATGTAATAGTAACAAGACAAAAAAAAAAATCCCTTAAAAAAAACTGTATCAGATCAGGTGCTCTAAAGCATGCCAGCACCTCCTCATTACGCATCTCTAGCAGGTAGTTAAAAAACAAGACCTTGTGTTTTCTTCTTTTTTTCTTTTTTCTAAATGTGCACTGAAGCTAATATAAATGAACAGAGCTAGCCAGCAAACTATTCTCCCCCCTTCCCCGCATATCTAACAGCTGGGTGTAAATGTAAAACCGAACTGAACAAAAAACAACCCCCCCCAAATAAAAACAAAACAAAGAGTTAACCACCATCAATACAATTGTTTTACATGATAGGCCCCTTCAAGGCTCAATATATACAAGTGTAACAGCCATGTGTAGTTGATGGTCCTCTCAAAGGTTTAACATACACAAAAGACAACTGTACTTGTTCTTTCCCCCCTCCCCTCTCTCTGCAGTGCTGTGTTTCCTTGTGCCCCCCTCCCCTGCATTTCTCCCCTTCCTCAAGATTGCAGGCGACAGTCAAAGGTAAAAGAAACAGTCTCTTTGGAGATGACCACGGGTTTTATAACAAAAGTGGGGCTTCAAAATGCAAGTTTGTTCGTGTTCGTGTGTGTGTGTGTGTGTGTGTGTGTGTGTGTGTGTGTACACGTTTGTTTGTTCTCTTTGAAGCAGTGGAAATTTCCTCCCAGGTTAAACTTACTACCCCAACCCACACAAAATAAAAACAGACAAACAAACAAGGAAAGAAAAAAATAGAAAAAGAAAAAGAAAAAAAGCACCTGGTGTTTTTTTTTTCTGTTTTGTTAAAAAAGAAAAAAAAAGATATATATTTATATTTATATTTATATATATTTATATAAGAGTCTGTAAATGGCAGTTCAAAGTAGCGGAAACCTTCTGCGAGAGCTGCTGGCGTTTGCCACGTCCATCCTTGAACTAGTCTAGTGAAGCGAAGGGAATGTTTTTATGCAGGTTCGGGTTCTGACTGTGCCGGTTCCGGCTGCGGACAGAAGAAAACATCATGTTGCACCCAGGGATTTTGCACTTGTGCATCTCCCGCAGGTGCACAGTCTTGTAATGCACCCGGAGGGTCCCTTTGTTGCTGTACATTTTGTGGCAAATGTTACACACGATCCCCCCGTTGCTCATGGAAACGTTGTTGAACATGAGGGACCCCGGGACTTCGGCACCCATGCCGACCCCTAAGGCTGGGGCGTCCGCCTTGTGTGACGACTCCCCACTGTCACTTGCGCCGTCCACGTCATCGAGGAGAATCCCCTCGTCGCTCCCCGCATCGGATTCTCTGGAGGAATGGATGCTACTACTAGACTGGATGCTAGAGGTGGTGCTCAGGTCTAGCACCATGTATTCTTCTGACATGCCCCTTCCGTACCCGTTCAGGTGGGAGTCCTCGGTACCTGCCGGGGAGGAGGTGTCTTCCCGTATGTCAAAGCCCATCTGATGCGGGGTGCCGTAGATCTTCATCAAAAACTCGTCGCGGAGGTCCTTGCTAAGCGAGGGCTGCGAAGTGTCCAGGCCCATGTCATCCAGTTCTTTGGTCAACAGTTTACGGTGCAGGTTAATGTTAGCACTGTGTCTAGGAAAGAAATAGGAAGAGGGGGTGGGGAGGGAGAAAAACACACACACCGTATCACTGATTACATTTGTAACGCAAACCTTGCGCGTCAAAACATAAGTTAGCAAGATGGGGATTTCCATGCAATCCTACTTCTATTGCCTCTTCTCTCGGAAATCCAGGCATTAAATGGACACAAATGCAGGGCAAAAATGCTACAAATCCACACTAGCCTGGTCTCTGCCCCACCCCGCTTAGGAACTTCAGCTATTCAGCAACGTAACCTGTTTTGGTTTTTGACCAACAGATTACTGCAGCTCTTTCAGAAGGAGCCTGTTTCAAGGCAAGAGGGAGAGAAATCAGTAGAATCTCTCTCTCTCTCTCTCTCTATACACAACATTGGATCTGCTGGTTATAGATTGGGATTGTAATCAAAGAGACCAGTAGAAACTGGAGAGACTCTTAAGAAGTTAGGCTAGTTTTATCTTTTTCCCCAATAATGAGGGGGGGACCTTAAATGTTTCTGGGAAAGACCAATCTCAAATGGAATAAAACAGTGAAATCTTTGAATGGATGAGGTCTTTGAGCCTGATCCAACAAGTGTTTAATATAATCCTTGCTTAGGGCTACCACAGATTCCAGTCAGGCATTTTGGCTTAAAAGTTACGCATGCACTGAAATTTGGGGCCGCAAGAGTAACTGAAAAATTAAATCCATGTTGAGTGGAATGACTTATAAGAGGAGTTGTTGTTTTTAAATAGTAGTGGAAGGATGTGTGATTCTGTGCGATTTAAGACTGAGCCATGTCCACACAAATTGGGCCTTGTTATATTGATTCACATGATCGTTTCAATGCCCTTATTATGTTTATTTAAATCCATTGATTTCTCCTCTCCCTCCCACCCCACAAAATCCTCAAGGTTTGGGCAGAAAACAACAAATGAAAAGCGGAATATGCAAATTTATTACTGAAACTTATTGTTTTAAATTCCATAGATTATCTGTCACTGTCTGCAAAGCAAGTTTGGAGGCCTGTAACAGACAGCATGGGCCACAATACATCTCTCATTATGGGCTCAATTAATTGCCAGGTTTACATATCTTCCTGTTTCCAGGTGTCATTTGGCAAAAAGCAATTGGGAGGGCTACAAGGTTATTGAATACCTTGAAAAGCATGAGTTTGCAGGCTGTGGGGGGTCACTCAACATGCACAGCCAAGAGGAACAATGATATTTTATTATATGCAGCCAGTAAAGGCTGAGGAGGTGAGGTTCCTTGAGCTTGGCACTGCCACAATGAGAATCCACAAACTCTTACTCCGGCTGACAGCCCCTAAAGTAGAAGCGGGCGCACCCAACAATTCAGTTGTGCATTTACACAAAGCAGATGCACAGCTGAAAAATAAGAAGAGTTTCAAATCCGGTTATAGTTGCACACTACTGCGTGTTCCCGCCTAAAGAAGTGGTTGGCAATGTGCTTTGCCATGTGGGTGGTGGAAATGCCTGCCCTTGTTCTCTCCTTGCAGTTCAAATGGGGGCTGCGCTGGGTGCCGGCTGTTCAAATGCGCATCGTAAGGCAAAGATGCACATCTGGGTGCAATCTGGGTGTGCGGTTCCCAATCTAACAAAGCCAACTGCTTCTGCACATGGATGCGCCTTCCAAATTTGTGTGACTTAAGTGTAGGAAACCCAAGATGACAATGTAAGATTTCTTTATGTCATTTGAACGTCATTGGTTCAAACAGTAGATTTGCCGAGAGCCTTTCTGGGTTCCCAAAAGTAGCAGAATAACCCAAGTGTGCATTATAGTGGGCTGGGAGGGTGTAGAATAATGTAAACTTAATTTTCCATATCTATTTACATGATTCATAATATATTGTCATAACTCATTTACCTTATTAAATAGAGCAAACTAGGATAACAACCTACTATTCGCTTTGACAGAAGGCAGGTGGCTGTTCCTAGTTTAAGGATGATTGATAATTGAGGGGAAGTAAAGTTGGGTCCCATAGGATCTCTCTCTATGGAGAAGAACTAGCAAGAAATATGTCTGATATTTTGGGGGGGGGTTGGGGGGGTGGGGGGGGGAAGGAGAGATGCAAGGCATATACTGTCCGTTCATTCCCAACGAGACAGCGATCCTTTCACAGAAACTATTGTACTACTGTTTCTTTCTAAGCACACAAGTGCGTTACACATGTACCCCACACTGCGCTTGCGAAGGCTGAGCTTACCTTGTGATAAGATCAGCTTTCTAATCTTTTGCTAAATCGAGATCACAAAAGAAAGAGGGGAGACAGTGAGAGAGAGAGAAAGAAGGAGACAAGAGAGAAAGAGAGAAAGAGAACAAATTCACATTCCAATCCAGTCACATCTGGCTTAAAAAAAAAAGAAAAAAGAAAGAAAAGAGAATCTTAAAACAATAAAATACAGGCTAAAAATGCTTCGGCCATGAGATCATTTTCTGTCACCCACCATCTCACTTACACTGTTGTCCTGATGGTTACCGGACCAACTGCACAATCTAAGACCATAAATCAAATCAGACACAGGCAAATTCACATCATCCACAGATTTGTTCTGAACAGATGCATGCTGTATTCACATCCATGAATGATAAATAAACAGAAAAAAGGCTGTACAGGCTCCTAGACGGAATTATTTCTTGCCCATTCTAGTGTCAGATGGCAAATGATTCAAAGGGAAAGTTTCTAAGCAAAATACAGGAAGCACTTAGCTGTGAACGCCTGCATGTTAACAAGCTGCAGTTGTTTTGCTAGTTATTGCACATGTGTAACAGTGCTATTGAGATTCATGGTCCAGTTACTGACACCAAGAAACCGTATCTAGGAAGTCTGCTTGCTTCCCTGACTGCATCTTACAAGCAAGCAGAAACATGTGGCAGCTTTGGTTGCGGCAGCTTAGTGGTTGTTCTGTGAACAAGCTATCTGAGGGCAGGAGCTTGCTGTGCCACTGGCAACTCTCACGGCGAAAACTGACAGGAGCACATAGTCAGCTATTGCACTTGAGCAACTCCCTCTTTGAAATGTGTGCATCCCGCCCTCTCTCCAAGAAGCTCAGGGTGGCAGCATTTTAGTCTCACGACTAGGGTTGCCAGAACACACCGCAGAGAACATGCATGTAGTTTCTCCCTCCAATTATCTCCCAGTCTTGACATACACCTGCCTGTTCTAAGAAGCAGGGATCCAGGTGTGCCATGGAGCCCATAGGGTTGGTAAACAATAGGACTGGGTTAGGAACGGGCGAGAGATGGCTGCCCAGTCTTCTGAATCACGTAGAGCTACACGCACACTTTCTGGGATGCAACCCAGCAATCCTAATGGCAGCAACCCACTGTGGTCATTTAGGGGGAGGGAGTCTGACATGCCTAAGTAAGGCCAACTACCAGGGCTGGATTTACATATAAGCTAAACAAGCTATAGCTTAGGGCCCCACTCTCTTGGCCCCCCCAAAAAAAATTAAAGGAAAAAATTGTTATTGCCAAATGCCAATGTGTTTGCATTATTAAGTTTGTTATGAATAAAAAATCATTTTAAGTTAGAGCTTAAGAATTACTTCACTATTAATATACTTCTTCTTAATTGTATTTCAGTTCAACAATTACTTTGATAAAATACGTATTTTGTTATGTGCAAATGGCTTTAGATATCTATTAGGTCCATAAATGACCTATTAGGACCATAAATGACCTAAATGGCTTTGGTCCTGTATACCTGAATGAGCGTCTCCACCCCCATCGTTCTGCCCGGACACTGAGGTCCAGCGCCGAGGGCCTTCTGCCGGTTCCCTCACTACGAGAAGCCAAGTTACAGGGAACCAGGCAGAGGGCCTTCTCGGTGGTGGCACCCGCCCTGTGGAACGCCCTCCCTTCAGATGTCAAAGAGAACAACAACTACCAGACCTTTAGAAGACATCTGAAGGCAGCCCTGTTTAGGGAGGCTTTTAATGTTTAATAGATTATTGTATTTTTATGTTCTGTTGGAAGCCGCCCAGAGTGGCTGGGGAAACCCAGCCAGATGGGCGGGGTATAAATAATAAATTATTATTGTTGTTGTTGTTGTTGTTGTTGTTGTTGTTGTTGCATATATTCAACACAAAAACACAGTGGCAATATGTTGTTGACAAAGGACAGCTGGACATCTAAAGGGCCCCATTACCTTCAGTAGCTTAGGGCCTCATCAAACCTAAATCCGGCCCTGCCAACTACTAAACTAAGTAGCTATGCGAATAATTGAACTAGGGGGTTTCTGACATCCAAACCCACCACACTGTTCACTGCACTGCACTGCACTGGCCTTGCCTTTATGTAGAGCAGCCTAACAGCATGGCACTGAGTCAAACCTAGGCTTACCTTTTCCCAATTTTCCCCATGCCCCACTAAAATATAGTACTACAAGCTGAGTTTTGTGTAGATGTAGCTAGGAAGTACCATGTCTGTCATTTCTCTCATTTTTGTTCCTTGGTTTCCTGCCAGAACAGTCAGATCTGCCATTCAAATAACACCAGGGTTTACTGAGTGCAATACAATGCAAAGAAATAGTAATATTGTTTCACCCTCTTCTCCAAGCGAAAGTTGCTTTCCTGATTGGTGACCTGTTAAAAATTGCAGCTGGTTTCAGCTATCAATAGGAAATGATGCCATATCCATTCACTTATCATTTATAGCAGTAGCTATCAGTAATCTAATTAAACTTATGTACCGGCCGTTAATATCTGTCAGGCAAATGATGTGCAGAAATGTGTGGACGAGTTCTGGCACTTTTGTCGACAAAGTCCCTTATCCGTTTGTCAGCAGTACCATTGGCTTCTCCTAATATAATTACATTGACTTTTATTCAATTAAGTGCCATTCCTAGCTTCTTTTTTTTAAACTTGCTTTATCAATTGATTCAGGTGTAATGCAATAATAAAGATGAACTCATTGCAGTGCATTAGCTCTGCTGTTCATAACTTCTGAACATGGGTTCATTCATAGCAGTCGATTTCCATTATGCAACCACAGTTCAAAAGAATTGATTCTGTTACATTCATTTCTTAATCTATATCACTCATGTTGGAGAATCCTCTCCAAGATCATGCAAAAATATAACCAGATACTCTGTGTTTGTGTGTGTTGAGGGGGGGGGCATACTATTATTCATTTGGATTTTTATTCTTTAAAAACATTTTCAGATTAATAGTGAAATCATGGAGTTCAAAGATACATTAGGACTGTGGATGCTTTATTCAAAGGTAAAGAAATGTTCAGAGAGTTGTGTTACAGGCCTGCAGCTATTGGGCTGGGTGGGTGCAGCACAGATATGCTAGTATTATACTCAAATGTTCAGTGATAAGTGCATGATAAATGCATGATAAGTGCATTCAACAGGGACGGGGTGCATGTTGAATACTTAAAAGGCTAAGCGCTTTAAATCTAGCTTCAGCCCTAAGACTGACCATTTTTACCTTACATCTGGTGATATGTAAAACCTTTCTGAGAAATGCTGCTACTCTTACAGAAGTTCATCAAATGTTGCACCAGAGGGCAGACATCTAAAGTTACTTTCTTTAGGCAAAAATCAGACAGCTTAAGAGTGTCAGAATTGCCCTAAGAAATGTCATCAGTCTTATAAAACCTCTTTTGACTTCTCTGCCCACCCCAATTACCTTTAAATTTCACTTTAGGTAAAAAAAAATCTGGTGAAAATCTTACTTAGTTCTTTCCTCTTCAGGCATGCTGAAACACCTGTAGGGAAGTTCTGCTTCTAAATGTCCATAAAATGGGAGATGGATTAATTTGTCAGTTTGGGTCAGTTTGGTTTCATATACACTTTCATGCAATTTTCTCCTAATATGTACATTTTATCTTTGCAATTTTCTATGATGTGCACATTGTTTTGCAAGCAATTTCCCCCTCTAATGTGCTGATCTTCAGGTGTTATTTTCATTTTTGTGTGTGCACTTTTTCATAATGTACACATTTCAAATGCATTTTCCGTAAAAAAAAAACGCATTGCAAAATTCAGAGAAACGCATATTTCCAAGAATCGTTGCATTTTTAAACAAACAAATAAATAAAACCACACTCATTGCAATGCAATGCATGATAAAAAAGATAAGAGTATATAGATGAAATGACTCACTTCTTACTTTGTACACAACAAAGGCAATACTATATTATTTCCCCCCATTATTATTATTATTATTATTATTATTATTATTATTATTATTCTGTAGCACTTGCAGTTTGGTTTGTGCAATGATATGAGAAGTGTGAATTAAGTAGGCTCACATTGAAATGTGAACTGAACAAATTTCTCCCCCACTGGTACATTAAATATATTTTAAAGCTTTTCCTTAAATATCAAAGAACATCAAAGAAAGATTGTCAAGCGTTTTCTGCCTTTTATGAAGCTTTCACTTTGGCCATTCTTCAGCCATATGACCTACAATTATTACTGATTTTGACAACTGGTTACATATTTATTGTGTGGAATAAGCAAAATTATTGAGCTTATCCCCCCCCCCCTTTGGATGTGTGTGAGATCCACCCCCCCCCAATGATAGCCAATATAAACAGTCTATGAAAAAATGTTCCCTGCTGCAGCTCCACTGAATTAACTGTGACAGGCTCCAATGCAGGAGAAATGAGTCCCTCTAACTAGACTATGCGATGGTTAAATGTCATCTAGCTACAATACACCAAGTAAGCTATCCCAGAGTACGTCTGAAAGCACATAAGCGAAACATGTCTGGGTTTGGCCAGCACCTGGCTAGGAGACTGCCTGGGAACCATATGTATGCAGCCTTAGGTTCCATAATGAAATAAAAGAAGGATATAAGAAGATTTTCAGGGACGCAGGTGGCGCTGTGGGTTAAACCACAGAGCCTAGGGGTTGCCGATCAGAAGGTCGGTGGTTCAAATCCCCGCGACGGGGTGAGCTCCCGTTGCTCGGTCCCTGCTCCTGCCAGCCTAGCAGTTTGAAAGCACGTCAAAGTGCAAGTAGATAAATAGGTACCGCTCCGGCGGGAAGGTAAACCGCATTTCAGTGCGCTGCTCTGGTTCGCCAGAAGCGGCTTAGTCATGCTGGCCACATGACCTGGAAGCTGTCTGCGGACAAATGCCGGCTCCCTCGGCCTATAGAGCGAGATGAGCACCGCAATCTCAGAGTCGTCCACGACTGGACCTAACGGTCAGGGGTTCCTTTACCTTTATAAGAAGATTAATAGAACGATAGAATTGCAGAGTTGGAAAGGGACCCAAGGGTCTTCTACTCCCAGGGGTATCAACTAGTATAAAATACTGGAGAGACCCAGGTAATCCCCGCCCCACATAGTCGATCACAAGACCTGGCACATGCACACCATTTGAATGGCAATGTCCATCAGCTTGGGGGGGGGAGTTTGGCTCCCTCAAATATTTTACTGGGGGGCCCAAAGGGACCACGGTCCCTAGCAGTTGGCTCCTATTTCTACTCCTTCACCGTGCAATGCAGGAATCTGCTAGACAATAGAAGGAATCTACTAGAGATTGTCAACATTGTTACAAACATCAGTTCCAACAGTCCCACCGTCTTACATCCTTAGTGTCTCTGAATTCAAAGCCTCTAAAAAGACTGTTGACTATAACATTTATTGTACTGAGACTAACCTAGCCAGTTCATCAAATCTTTTAATAATACAGGTGTTACAGAAAATGCCACAAATTGAGTGAATGTGACATCCACATATGGATACTGACAATTTCGGATAAATTCATAAGTATCTGTAAATACATATATTTCTACCCGCTAACCCTAACCCCAACATATGCCAAAGAGTGTTTGTCTGAAGGCCGCTGCTCACATTTAGTATCTGAGATTTCAGATAGTTACAAAACTTGCCTGAGACTTTCAGCAGTCTTAAGAATTTTCAGCTGCTTAAGAGGAACTTCTTTTTAAACAATCAAGCAGTATATAATTTCTGCTAAATAAAGATGGACACCTGATTTCAGCCATTCATGGTACATATACACAATGCAAGGGTTGTGTATCAGCAGGGAGGGCAGATAAGGCAGGTTCCCCACTCTGTGAAACATCTACCTTCCTATGTCCCATGAAAAGACTTCCCGGCACCTTTGCCCTCCCCCTCCCCAAACCAAACAACCAATAATCATTTGCCTTCCTCCTCTCCATTTGGCAGGCAAGGCCTTTCAAACATCTCTCCCTCCAGAGGGGAAATGGGATGGCTGTCCTTGGAAGTGCCTGATTCTTCAGCCCACAAGAGTAAACAAGGGAATAAAATACACTCCTAGGTAGTTTTAGGAGGGACCCAGGTGGCGCTGTGGGTTAAACCACAGAGCCTAGGGCTTGCCGATCAGAAGGTCGGCGGTTCAAATCCCTGCGATGGGGTGAGCTCCCATTGCTCGGTCCCGGCTCCTGCCAACCTAGCAGTTCGAAAGCACGTCAAAGTGCAAGTAGATAAATAGGAACCGCTCCGGCGGGAAGGTAAACGGCGTTTCCGTGCGCTGCTCTGTTTCGCCAGAAGCGGCTTTGTCATGCTGGCCACATGACCCAGAAGCTGTACGCCCGCTCCCTCGGCCAGTAAAGTGAAATGAGCGCCGCAACCCCAGAGACATCTGCGACTGGACCTAATGGTCAGGGGTCCCTTTACCTTTACCTAGGTGGTTTTATTAGGAAGAACCTTACTGAAGGCTCTTTTGATGTACTGTGTGATAGAAATTGACAGAGCACTATTATTTCATATTTAATGTTGAAGTATTTAGGGATTTAATTTATTAATTTTTTCTGATTTTGCCTTCTGTGAGTGTATGTACCCTGTATCTGAAGATGTATTCAAGTGGGTTGCATAACTGTGACTAGCTATGCAAAAGCCTTCATCTCTAAAACGACCCTTTCAACTCCAAGCACTACTGGAAGCAGTCTATGCTTCTGTCTATATGCATATAAAACTAATGGCATCCCGTTGTTTTTTTTCTAAAAACAAAGTGATGGAGTTTTGTCTTTGCCTTGTTTATGCTTGTATGTTTACTTTGGCCTGAAATTCAAAACAAAGCTTAGCTTGTGGGAAAATGTGTAAGCCAAAGCTATGATCCACTGTGCATTTAAATATTCAATAGTCAGATGTTTTGTAGTGAGGGAGGCCCAAAGGGGAGGAGAATAATTACAGAATAGCCGGAAAATAATTTATGGTTGCCGAACATGATTGAAAGCCAGGGTGGCTAATCCTGAGGCCCTCAAATGTTGTTGGACTGAAACACCAGCCTGGTCAATGGTCAGGGATGAAATAAGTTGTAAGTCCAATAACATCTGGAGGGCCACAGGTTCCCTATCCTTATTTTAAAGGTTAAGAGTTTCATTAATAAAATTTAAAACCAAGACCGAGTGCTTTTCGGGTAACCCAGTGCTTTGCATTCATTGGCCAACACAATGGAAGGTGGGTGCAGGTTGAATTTATTTATACTGAATAAACTGGTACAATGTTGCCTTTATGCCTCTCCTTAGGTTTCCGCAAATGAAAGGGGGCTAGGGAGCCCCTTTTATTCCCCAAAGCTGAAAATTCAGGCAGGGAATTTCCACAAAGGGGGAAAAGATCCCTCCCTCAGCTACAGTCTTGCATGAAATCTAACAAGAGATCAGAACAACATCAGAACAAACAATCTGTCTAAGTATGCAAATTTACAAGAACAGATAAATCCTGATGTTTCCTTTAAACAGAAGGAATCCCTCAACTCCTTTGACACGATTGTGAGCAGATATGGTATTTGGGCTGATTTTACCTAAAAACTGGAAATCAAAATTTCCTGATTTCCTAATCTTATCTTCCCAGTGCCACAGACACTGCCTTTCACCTTGTCTTTTCTTGCACTGAAAAAAAGGGCTACCCACAAAGGCCTGAAGAGTATATCTTCATATTTAGCTGTGTGCATGTAGCATCTGATGTGTCCATAACTGGTGATGCTTAATGGCAATCCCCCCCCCATTGCCAGTGGCTGTAGACAGGGCACTACTTTGCTGCCCAGTGAAATACAAAACATTCTACTCCAGCAGCACAAGCAACATTTGCTTCTAAAGCTTTTTTATGAATTGCATAGAATCTGAGAAAATATTAACCTTTCATAGGAAGAAAATCCAAAAGGTAAAATACAGTTCAGCACCTATTAAAAAAAGAAAAGAAAAGAAAAGAAGAAGTAAAGAAGTGCTTATTAAATGCGGGAAATAAAGGACAAGCAAATTCTTGCAAATTAGACGTGGAGCCCAGTCATTACCATCCCTTTCAATATGAAACAAATCATTCACACTGGTCACGAAGACAGCTCCCTCTCCACTCAAATTATTCACTTGAAGATAAGCTCTCACCAAACTCTTTAGGGGTTTAACTAATTTACTGCACAGATACGGCACGTCTGTTGTAATAACAGGTAGGATGTATTGGGGTCGACCATTTATCAGAATTAGACTTCTTTTCTCAATTCGCAGTGAATGATGCTGCCTCCACCGTTCCTCATTCTCAGAGCTTGCCATCCCCTTATGGCCCCTAATGTGGCAGGCAAACAAAATTGACAGTCTCATCTTGTCAACAAGGGGCGATTCTCCCGAGAAGCCACTTAACTTTGCAGAGGAAGCAATGTATTAATGTGCCCGTCCCAGGAATGTTAATCATCTTCAAGCTCCCTCTGACTTTGACATGAACAAAATCACCAAATTTGTTTACTAAATGAATCGTAATATGCTAATAAGAGAGCATGACATATATGGCAAAGCCAAACAGATGGTTTGTTTACCCCACTTTGCAACTTTATAAATGCTGTAACTCGGAAGATGTTAGCAAGAATTATTGGGCTGCTGGCAGGGGCGGCCAAGACTTTTGCATACAAAATGCAGAGCCAGAGTAAAAGGAAAAGCAATTTGTTATCACCGAGGTACGCACGCGTCTGCCGATATTGATACTATGACGTTTGGGCAGGTCATGCAAGGGGTTTTAGTGTGGAGTTTTCTGTCTGCCATGTCGTCTGCTAGTGCAGTTCTTTTGTAGAAGCAAGACTTGAGAGTGCTGCACTCCAGAACAGCCTGGTAATTCAGTACATACCTGTTGAGGTGTTAAATGAGATGGCTCTTACGGTGTGAACAGAATTACATTTTTCCAACAGCTGCATGTGCTCACAAGCATCAAGGTCAAGGCACATTCTAAATATATTACTATTGTTGTTCATTAAAAGATCAAAAGGCATTACAAACAAGAAGCATAACCACTGGCGTTAGTTGCCAGAGTTACTCAGGAGCACTTGTGACACGTCAACCTCACACTTTACCAGCTGCCTGGATGCAAACTGGTCTAGAAAATTTAAACAAAAAGATTGACCAAAATTACGAGCATTTATCAACCATTTTTTCTCAGATATAGAAGACAGCAGCGATTTAGGCAGGCCAGCTTCACAGACCTCACTGCTTCGTATGATCAGGCCCCTGCCATTATCTAGGTTTTTCTTTTTATCTACACACAAAAGCTTCATACATACCTGTGGAATAGAACTCCAGTGGCTTTTTTATAGGCTATCCAGGAAAAGCAAAATTCCTTCTTAATGAATAACTCCTTCCTGAGATTTATTTCTCGGAACGTATTTTGAAGTGAGAGTGGTTTTTAAAATGAAATATTTAATCCGAACTTCCTCCTCCCCTTTCTTATCAGAACATCCAAGCAGGCATTTTTGTTATACTGTTTGGGAATCTCTGAACTGAGTCCAGGGCCGCCTTGTTCACCAGTTGGTGTACAAATAATAAATAAATGCCCCAAATCCCACTCTTTGATATTTTTAAGTTGACTTGTCTGCCTATTGCAGTGGAACAATATTTATTATTTTGCTTAATTTATATACTGCCCAATTGTAAAACGAAAAGCAAAACCCTAAAAATGGTTTTGTGGTGCTGTATTGGAATGCCACCCACAATGTACTTGTGTTCCAACACAACACTTAAGCGAGGTCTGCAATCCCTCTTCCCCCACTCCAAAGGAGCAGGATAGGGAAATATATAGGCTGCGATATATTTTGTGCCTCTTTTTTTTGTAAACAGCTCTGCTAGGAGCTCTGCTAAAGGGTCATATAGAAGATAAAAATTATTATTTTATATTAAAAAATAATGATGATGACCTCAAAAAAATAGATGGAGCAATGTCCCTGTGATGCTATGTGGCTATTTTGGTTCACTGTGGTGCAAATCCCTTTTGAGTGATTACATGTCTGTGTAAAGCAACTAAAACATATGAAGTCTCCGGTATAACCTTGCTCCTATAGCAGGCTTGGAGAATTTGCAGCACACTTTGGAATGCACTTTGAATTAAACGCTGGGTATATGCAGAACTTTGAAAGGAAACAGTTGAAAAGGAGACTGCTCACACATGCATGCCCATCAGCTGATTATTCTCCTTTTTATGACTCACGGTGAAATGCATGAACTTCCTCCGCCGAAAAAGCACTTGTGTTGCAAGATGATATGACAAGGGGAACTGTGCTGCTTGATCGAGTCAACAGCACAGTTCAGCTTTCCATATCATATGATTGTAACATACATTCATGTGCTAAACTTCAGCCCACGAATGTAAGCTATTACTATATGCTACAGTCAAGGTGTGATGAACATGCATGCCTATCTGATATAATGCTCTCCTATTACAAACCAAAGTGAGTACAATGGTAACAAGTTTTACAATATAATCCCCCTGGGTTAGGGGTGAAATTAAAGCTTGGAGAAAGACTCCTAAAACTGACGTCATTTTCAGTTGGATAAGTTGGCATTGCACTATGGGCTACTTGTTAATTTAGGATAAGGACCGTGGATAACACGTGGACTGCATTTGAAATGTTGGAAGTCATACGGAACGTGGAAGTCAAGCGTTCTTGAATCAGAGTTACTTTGGCTTGGGTTCTAAGATAAACTGACTAAAAGAAGTCCGTGGGGAAATGTCCCCCTGCCAACTTTCCCCCATTGAAGGCACCTACACTCCCTGAAATGGCTATCTGCAGGATTGGGGCGGGGGCGGCTCCTGAACAATGCAGAATGTAATGTGGGGAAGAAGGAGGTGAGGAAACTTTCCTTCCATGAACTTCTTTATCTTAGCATCCTACCTCAGATCTGGGTGATTTCCCCCTTCCTGCTACAGCTCCTCGCTAGTCCAAAGGTGTCTTGGACTACTGTTGGACGTTGGCAGTATTTTAAACACACTGTGCTTGTTATAAATGCCGTCTTGACTTTGTCTCTCTCTTTCACACACACATTATTTCTTATGATATTTTAGCAGTCGTCTAGCTGTGCTTCAATGACTGATTATCACCACCAGGGTATCAGCACCAGCTTCAGATTGAAGTGCTGGGATCCCACGAAATTGTTCCATACTCACTATTGCTATTGGTTATTAAATTCTGAGAGACTTTTTTTTTTTTAAGGGGAAAAAAAAAGGGAAAACCTATCCACCGGAGGCCAAGCAAAGAGGGAAGTATGAATTCAGCTTGGCTCCCAAGGATTACTTTACAGCAAGAATGGTGAGCAACCGTCCCAGCCTGGCGCTTATATCTCATTTGAAACATCTACTCACTCCTGACCAACAAAGAAAATTTCAATAAAGAAGTTTTACCGGTTTAACAGCAGCAGGCTCCTGGGATTGTCAAAGTGCTAAGGCTTTTCCAAGGAGAGAAGGAATCAGCAGCTGAAATATAATTAACCTTCCATTCTCAATGCAAAACTGCCACACACACAGGAGCTCTGCGGTCTATTAGTGAAGTTATAACGGCCAACAGGCAGAAGGAAAATTGGTCAAAAGTTGGCGGCTGCTGTCATATTTTTAGAATTATGATTAATGACACTAATAATGCAGATGATTACTGATATGTGTATCTCCTGCAGTTTATCATATTGCACTGGCTGCCTACGTCCACAATAAACACGGTGCTATCATTTACCTCTTTATTGAAGGCAATCCTTTCTCTAGTGAAGGAGCACACTCTAATTACTTTGTAATGTTTTATGTCTCGAGCATTTTGCAGCTCTGGACCCCAACAACTGCTTCATATCTACCATTGATTAATTACAGAAGGTTTAATCAAAATTTAGAACCTAATGTTGTCATTTATGAGCATCCTGCACTGCCAAGGTACTTAAGGTCTCATTCCAAGTACTGAGAGAGTGCTGGGTTCAAAATAAGTCCCACGAAGGCGCAAGGTGCCAAACACTTTTACCTCAGGTATTTTGAGTTTATTAGTCCTTCCTTGGTTGGCTTCTGTTTTAATTACCTATTGAACCCAACAGGCAAATACTCATTGACATCAGTATGTTTTGGAACAGATGTGGTAAATGGAGGGTTATTTCCCTCCAGTTCCTAAACAAGAGACATTTGGGCTCCTGGATTTTTATTTTTATTTGCCTTTAAATTGCTCTCATTTCTCCCCACTTCTGGGAAATGAAGGGGGGGTGAGGAGAGCGGTTGAGCTGGTCTCTCTTGGGGTTCCATCAGAGCAAAAAGTTTTTTTTTGCAAATGACAGCACAGTTTTGAAGTGGTTAAACAAGTGAGGGGGGGAATTGCAGGGACAAATACATAAGTTTTTTTTAATGTGGATTTTTATGGCACTGTCATACAACCATTCACCGTTGAAGTTAAGTGTTTTTTTAATACCATTACTGAACTGCTGAAATGGATGCTAATATAGCTTGGAGTGCTAATGTCAAGTCCTGGTAATAAAAAAGACAGACTGCTGAATGAAATAATTTCAAGTAAAAAAAATAGAACAAAAGTGCTCTCGCTCTCCACTTTTATTGAATTGGGACTGACTGAGCCAATTGCTTTAGAAGTCTGTAAAACACAATTACTAGTGAGCCGAGTGACCCAGCTGTGCCCTCTTTGTGACGGTACAGGCTAAAAAGGCTGTAGAATTAATGCTGCTTCTATATCTGGCGATCAGACCTCAGAGGTTCCCCAGTGAGAAGGGGCTGTCCCCTCTACTAACAACCTGGCTCCTTTTCCCACTGTGTGATCGCTAATGGATCTTTGTCACACTTCAAGGGTCCAGCTAACCGATCCAACTTGTTCTTTTCCTTACTTGTATGAAACAAGATTGGTGGCTGTCAGTATATTAAAAAAAAAGTGGATTTAAAGATGACTTGCTCTTTTTAACTGTCTGAATACACAATGCAAAAAGCATGACTTGAAATAGCCAGGTATAAACATTAACTCTTTTCTCCTTTCTGCTTTTAGCCAAAATCTCTCTAGTTTAGACACGGGCCCGAGAGTTTTCCATAGGGAAGAAAGCAGATAAGAGAAAAGGGCTCAGCTGGAAAGCAGTTAATACAAGAAGTGAGGAACTTCATAAAGTAGAAGGCCTAGTATAACAACTTTGTATCCTGAATTTGCTCTTCAAATCATACACTCTGACGCAAGAGGTTTAAATTTGGGAAGATTGCGAAAATTAATGAACGAACGCAACATTCTACCTTACTAAATCCTAGCCTGCTCACCTTCCTCTGTTTCACCCCTCAGAAACAAACACACATTTGCAACGCAACCTACGGATAGGTTTTTACAGTAAGACTAGTTTGGGCAAACAGAAAGCTTTTTAAAACCTTGCTTTCTCCTTCATATAGGCAGTAATAACTCTTCTTATGGGAGAAAGCTACATTTTTAAAAGCTGCCCTAGCTTCTGTCCTCGAACAAAAGACCTGGTTTCTCGGCTCTGGAAATCCCAGCAGCTTTGTCGGTGAAGTCAGAGCACAGTCTCGGATTCAGCAAGAAGGGCAGTACGCAAGGTTGAACAACTTGTAAGCACAATTCTAGGACACAGAGCCAGGCACAATTGAATACGTTGTCCCAAAGAGTGTGTGTGCTCTTCCTTCTCTGCTTTTAAAGAGTGGGATGGGACCAGTCATTTGCGCAGTTCTTATTCCGGGCAAGAGGTCTGCACTTGCAAAGGATTGCTCCTACCTGGGTGGGGGCTGTGTGCCCTTGGTGGCAGAATCTGTGTCCAGCCCTCTGCCTCTCCCTTAGTTGGCTCTGCCAGCTGCCTGTTCTCAGGCGGCAGATCAGGACCTAGCTACCTAACTCCCCTTGTCTTATAGAGGTGCCCGGCCACAGTGGCACGAGACCCTCTTCTCCATCACCAGCAGAGCTCTCCGCCCCCAAAAAAACCTCACGGCCCTCCTCCTCTGACAGATCCAGCTATTTCTGCCCCATTTCAGCTTGTGCCAGAGAACCCACAAGAAAGCTAAATTATTTCACAGTACAATAGGGATTGGTTTGTTCCAATTCCAATTCCAATTCCAATTTCCAATTCCAATCATTTTATTACGGTCAACGACCAGTATACACACGCATACACACAGAATTACATACAAACCAGCTGTAGATATAGATTAAAATTGGTCTAATGTTAACTAAATGGGGGTGACCATCTTGCTATTAAAAATGATTAATAATCATTGCTTTATAAGAATTAAAATTAAGATAATTATAAAGATCGACTGGTCAAAGAATAGTGTTGTTTGTTGTTGTTTTAAAAAGATAGGGCATTACCCCAAGTTATTTGTTATTTTGTATGTAACTGAGCTGCTGCTGTTAAGTTACACTTCTGTATTTGTCTCATATTTAACATTTTTTGTGTACTGTATGGTTTATTTCTGGTCTGTTGACCATAGCAAACCGTCGACGATGATTTCATGATCAAAAAGGGCTTTAAAAGACATACTTAAATGTGAAACGAGTTTCAAGTTTACCTCACTTTTTGTGCTAAGGGAAGTTTTCTTTTAAACATTCATAGCGGAGTATCTATTTACAAATTCTTGTTCCTAGAAAACAGAAGAGAGATTGATTTCAAATCTTGTGGATAGTGCTCACCACTGAAATGTCAACAAACAGGCTGCTATCTCCCTCTCTATGATTCTTCTCTGAGACTGGTTTTGTAGATACTACAGCTCTATCCAATAATCTCTCTCTCTAATAGGGTAATAACTGCTACGGCACACTTCACTAAATGGTAAACTGCCAGGTAAATATTGAGTTTCTAAAAGCTGCCATAGCTGGCCTTAACTGCTAATTTTCTTTTTAAAAGGGAAAAGGGGGGGTTGGGACAGATGATGCATTTGCAGAGCTAAAAACCAAGAGGAAAACAGTTATTGGGAGCTACTTCTGGAAAAGCCACATAATGGCCATATGGTTCAGTCATACAAGAAATTCTCATCTGTAATAATGAGTGTGAAACACATGGATTCTGGTAAAGATTCCCTTCATGCGTGGCTTTGTTTAACAAGTGCTTTTAATCTGTCTCTTATCTCTGCTGACTGTCCTAATCTTTACAGGATAGTATATATTTGGACTTAGCAAAACCCCTCTTTTTTCACAATTCCCATTTCTTTCTTCTTCTGCACCAGCGTATATGGTCTTCATTATGTCTCAAGAAAGGCACCTGAAGCTCTCTGAGAAAAGCAATTAAAGCCATGCTTTAGCTTAACTTTCCTGCAATATCAATTTATTTGACAGGGTTGCATTGTTTTAAAATTGCCTGGTTACAGTTAAATTGCATTTAGTTGTGGATTTAGATACTATTCTAACACTGCAAACACATACAGAACAATCAGCTTTTCTACCATCTTCATTATATCTCTGCATACCATTGTGAAGACAATTGATTTCGGCCAACTTAAACACGCTGATATTTTCCCCCTTTCGAGGAGGTCTCCAGCTGCTTTCAAAGTGATAGTGCTTTACATTTTATACGACACTTTTAGATGCAGTTAATAGTGCGCTTTAAATATATATATATGAATGGTACCTGAGAACAGTTTGCAAATGAGCAGCCATGTGATCAGGACAGTGTTCAAGGGGGGGCCAATGGGAAGTATCTAAGGAACTCATGTTCAACCAGAAATGCCTTTATTCAATAGAAACAGGGATTTGCCAAGGTCACTGGGTGGAAAACTTGATGCTGGATTTATTATTTGCCAGCCCTTGTAAAGTCTTGGTACCGTTGGGAGTCTAAAATTACAATGGGATTCATAGCCATTTTCAAACCAAGAGAGTTCTGAAAATGACAGTATAATGGTAGTAGTTGTAGTAATAATGATAGACATTATGGTTGAACCTACTTCTGAATCCCCCCCCCCCATTAAGATAGCAATGAAGTTAACTGAGGAAGACATTAGTAAATAAAAAGAAAGTTTGGTCGGTATGGTAGATTCTCCAAGACAAGAAACTAGCTCCTAGGCCTGCAGAGCAGTGCTCATTAGCCAGTTGAGTGGGCTACTAGTTAGGGCACCAACTGAAGTCCAGATATCTTTTTTTAAAGAAAGAAAAACACAATTTCACTAACTATTTAAAGTTGTCTGATGAAATTATTACCCAAAGAGCTACACACTATGTCTTCCTCTACAGAGTTGGAAGCCACAGCCAACTGAAAATAGATTTAAGGCAACTACAAACTAGTATAAAATACCTTCTTTTTTTGTAGCTATGGGATCCCCAAATTGCGTACATTTCTTGGAAAAGCAATCTCAAAAAGTTTGCTTTGTAAGTTTCCAAACGTAGCGGGATGATTGGGGAAAGGGGGGGGAGGTTGCTGTTGTGTTGAAGAGGTGATAACAGGAGGCAGGTAGCATGTTTTCACATCTTCACCTTTGTTGATAATGTATGCAGTGGCTCATCAGAGGTATTTGATGTTAATTTATTCAAGCACACCTGTACAGGGCTGGAAGTCAGGTAACTAGATGAGAAAGTTGTATATGCTTCCGCTTTCTTGATATAACCACCCAGAGGCCTATCTGCACACAAATTTAGTTCTGGAAACATCAGCAGGTTTTAATAAACCAAATACAGATGTCTTTCTCCATACAAATCAAGGAGTTTACAAGTTTAAATCTGGACTGATTTAACTAGCAACCTAATGGCAGAATCACACTTGGCACCAATAGTTGCCTCATATTTATTTATAAGTCACCCTGAGCAAATATTATTTTGTTTTTAAATTTATTCATGGGGCTCAATCACCTTTCCCACCTTGCAGACAAACACACATGCTTTTGGTTCTGCGAAAATTTAAAAACAAACTTCAACAATTAGCATCCTTCACTCAAAGAAAGGCAAAGCATAAAGTTCCTTTCTTTGCAACTTGGAGCAGTTGGAAGTGCATGTATTTTACATAAATTTAGGAAATAAAGAGTGAAGTAACATGAAGTAACCAGACCCAAAGTATAAAGAAAGAAAGAAAGATTTTCATTGCCAATTGCTGATAGCAATAGAAAATGGATATTAACTTTAGCAGGTCTTGGGCTGATAAAAAAAGAAAGGAGCAACTTTCATTCATTTTAAAGCTTGTCAATACAACTTGTGTCCCACCAAGGCAAATGTAGCCCACAACCCATAAAGTGTGGTCCTTCACCTGAAATCCCCTTGCAACTGCAGTCTCAAGCAGGAAATTAAAAGCAGAGCTTCCCAGTGCTCCTTGTACTTTGAAGTGCACAGCTGATGGGCTACAAAGTTGTGTAGCTCTTCTTAAATACTAGGCAGGACTGAGTTCTTATAAGAGGGGAGAAGCCTGACAGTTTGATCCTGTAGAGGGCATGGGGGGGAAATCACTGATCCCCATGGGTGAATTACACTGTCTTGGCCAAAGAGTATTCTAAATATGGTCATCTTTCTGCATGCAAAAGGCAAAAGATAGGAGGGCTGTAACAGTTCTATACTTCTTTCTCATCTGTCTGCCTAAAATGACATATCTTTCCCATTTCTACTATTGCCCCACGCCCATGAACCTTCAATAAGCACTCTTCTAATAGGCAAGAAAGATTATCCTTCCAGGTTCCCTCTTTCATTTTTCTTAGGGTTGTTCTACAGTCTTGAGACATTGTCCTTTGCCATTGCTGATTGTCAATAATGTTTCTGCTACCTTTTGACATGAGGGGAAAGGGCACAAAGGCTAAAACTGAAGGTTGGGAAGAGAAATGCATTTGTTCTTTGTTTTTTGGAATGGAATAGTGTTTTTTGGAATGGAATATAAAAATGGATTTATAGAAGATATATTGGAAAGATTCCATTTCAAACATCGTTGTCAATGGGTTCCCCTGCCTGCCTGATTCCAGAACTGGCAGGGGAGAGGGTAAAGGATGCTATGAATGATAGGCCCCATACCTTGATTGGTAGGAATTTGATTGTGCAGTTCCCAATGAACTAGCTGTTGCTGTGAGAAACAAAAATACTTCAAGTGAAATACTTAATCTCCATATAACAATGAAGCCTCTTTTGTCATAGGAGAATACTAAATTTTTAAAGAATGCTTCATGGAGCCTCCATTCCCTGCAGAGTGACAACTGTTTCAAACGGCATTGTTTAAAGGACACTTCATAAGCCGGCGAGTTTACCAGAGTATTTAAAAGAATACTCAGTATTATTGCCATGAAAGGTGCTCAGTCAAACACCGTCTTAAATATGGTGTTAAAATGTGACATTCTTCATGTGCACATTAGGCTTGATGTTTCACATTTCTGGTACAGCAATTAGTGCTGAAATGGCTATAATTGGGTTCTAAAGTTAACAGCCCATTAAGGTGACTGAAATAAGTTCTCCACTCAGTGTTATTATTCCACTTATTTGGCAGTGGAGTCAATAAGGCACTATACACTGGTTTACATCTTCAAGGTCTTCCTTGCTACCTGAAGGGCTAGGCATTTAATGGGCTTCCTCTGTAAGAGTTCATTTAAGAAACAATCTCCAAGAAGGTCAACTAGAAAACCTTAAATTACAGAAAAGCTCACTGGGCTACGATTTTACCTCAAACGCTCACCGCACTATCTGGAGATAATGACTGGCATAATGTCAATATAAAGAACTAACAATGAAAAGCAGGTCCTACTTTCAAATGCATTTATACACTAGCATGTGAGTTCTTCCAGAAATGTAGGAACTTGTAAGATGCTCTAAGACCGCTGACTAATTCTTTCACACTCATGTTTCAGTCATAGTTTATCTGCACCATATACTGAAATACTGAGTAACCAGCTCTTTTGTGAAACCTGCTAGAAATATATATATATGTATATACATACATATACATATACATATACACACTGTATATAATTTATGCAGGTTGCATTGGCAAATTGTGCAGACAACTGAAATGTGGACTGTTGTTCAAAGTTTATAATTCCTAGGGCGAACAACAGCACTTCAGCCAAAACCATCTTGCAGACTTTCCAATGCACACTACATGAAGACCTTGCAATTCTGAAGTTCACAGACTAATTTCTGGAACTCCAGTGTTCCAGAAATAATTAAGGGAACAAACTTCCTTTGCACTTTGTTCCATGGTTGAGTAGGAAAAAACTGCTACACTGTATGCTAGAATAATACAGAAGTATACATTATATTTAGGGATTCAACATATCCCAGATTTGTTGCTTTGAGTTGTTATTTACAAACTAGCTAGAAGAATGCTGCTAGAGAATATTGGGGGTTTTTTTTTAGCTTTAAATCTTTGGATCATAACTTTTCACAAATACATTATAGGCAGCATATGAACTTCATTATCAGATTCTGTTTTGTCCATCCAACAATGCTGCCAATTAAATATATTATCCAAAGACATTTTCTATGATACACGAGGTTCTCCTTTTTTATGTTTCAAAGAACACAATAATATTATAGACTTTGTTATTTCTCCCCCCTGACTTAAGGGGGGGGGGAGAGACATACGTTTTGTGTTTGCACACCATTTGACTCCAAGTCCATGAGGCAAAGCAACTTGGCCACACAAACCTTCTCATAACCACAGAGCCAAACTGATCTTAGAAGACTGGTTATCATTGTTCATACAATGACACTTGCAACACAAAGAAGCCAAGCTGCTGCCAAAATTCCACCGGAGTTTACTCTTAAGTAAGCATAGATCACGATCCAAAGAACTTGAACTAGCTCAGTGGAATTCTTAACTTGTTTTCCTTTGAACATCCCCTGCCCATGGGGATTTTCTGTTGGAGAAAAACAACTGTAAAGTTTCTTTGGGCTAATGGTTTCACTATTCTTTGGATCCTGGCCAAGCTTAGCATTGTGCTTAAAATTAAGGCGCATTTAACACATTAAATGGAGATAAAACTAGTTTTGCACAGCTGCCCAGTTCAGCAAATTATCTAAACAAAGGTTCAGGTGATTAGAAATGAACTGGACTGAGCATCGGAGTCACGTTCTTCCTCTTCCTCCTCCTTCACCCATTAGGAAAATGTGGGTTATTCTAATCAAAATCACTTAACCCAGGATCAAACCATATCGAAGTTTGTTACTTAGAACAGACCACAGTTCCCTGAGTTAGCATGTGACAAAACAAAGTTTGAAAAGGTCCTAAATATATCTAGTTACAGGTAGGTAGCCGTGTTTTTATTTTGTTTCGACTATGGCAGACCAACACGGCTACCTACCTGTAACTAGATATAGTGAAGAAGTGTGCATGCACATGAATGCTCATACCAAGAACAAACTTAGTTGGTCTCTAAGGTGCTACTGGAAGGATTTTTAAAAAATTTTTTACTAAATATATTTGTTTAACTAGGTTGTGGTGAATCAGAATTGAAGTGTTTGGTCCTCCATTTTGATTTGTTTGCTCAGTTCTGTCCACTCAGCTCTGACAGCTAAGAACAGACAGTGGGAGGCCCACTGGGGCTCAGTTTAACGGGGCAAGTTATAGGATGAACCAACTAGGGGCTACTGGGATTTAATACATTGCCTTTCCTTCTTGAGAATTTTAGTATGTGGGAGTTAAGGGATTCAGCCCAAATGGTGGCATTTAAATGATGTATCTGTCTTCATATCATGGTCCCAATTTAGTCTATCTACTACCTTAATTATTTTTTTTTAAGGAAACCCTATACAGATATATGTGTGCGTTTAAATCCATAAATATGGAATAAATATGTTAACCTGCCACTGACCCACTTTGGCAAATTCCATCTACATTACACTTTTCTTTTTGGAATAATAAAAAGGGGACTCTGTTTCTTAAAAAGCAGCTACAACATTTAGGGCCAGCTGCTTCCGTTTAAACTGAACTGTTTCAGAACCGACGTAGCATAACTGCAGTGTGATATCATCCCAGTGCCCAGCTGAAATGAAAGGCTGTGATTAAGGTGAAAAATATGCCTGAGTTTCCCTTTATCTGGGCACATAGTGCTCACCTGACGGAATGGGGATATGCATACATGCAGAGAAAAAAACTCAGGCACATGTGCAAAGGCACCCCCCAAAAAAAACTGCTGCTCTCTTTCCTGTACACATTTCAATGGGGCCTTGTTCAGGTTTCCAAGGGTGCATTCCATCAATATAATCATGCAAGTTGAGCATTAATACTACAGTGGTGCCTCTGGTTGAGAACGGGATCTGTTCCGGAGCTCCGGTCGCATCCCGAGGAATTCACAACTGGAAGTGGCGCTTCTGCGCATTTGTGTGTGGCAAAACTTGGAAAAATACTTCTGGGTTTGCCGCGTAGGTATCCCAAAGGATACGTAACCGGAGGTGAACGCAACTAGAGGTACCACTGCATAGCTAATGCTTTCCCACGTGAAATGGTGCGCAGTTTCACCAAATGACCACTATCTATTTTATCATACATTTGACAGGAGATTCCCCACTGCATATAATTTTCGATAATTCTAAGTAGGAACTTTTCCTTAACTTCACTTCACTTGGAAGCTGAAGAAAGAATAAAATGAATGTAACAGAAGTGGCAGCCTCTGCAGAAAAGTTTTATATCTCCTGCTTTTAAACTTAGACAACACTGTAGATGTGTATGTATAGAAATAACTTGTATGGGATACTTAAAATATCAGGTAATCATTCCTTTGGAGAAGAAGTGGGAGATCTGTATACATAGCAGTGTGTACAGATACGTAGAGATTTAATGAAAGTCCCACTATATAGTGCGCAAGCACACCGAAAACATTTGTGTGTACTAATAAAATCTATTTCCAACTATATTTCCACAGCATTATTATCACTACATAAGTTGATGACATAATATTTGTATATTATTCCAGATAAAAAATGGGAATGAAGATAATGTTGAGGCTCATCCACTCTTTTGTGCTAGACACAGGTCTGGGGTTTCCGGGTGTGTCCGAGCATTGTTGGTTTTTTGCGGAGGTGTGTGTGTGTTGTCCTGGCGCTTTCCTTGGGAAAACCCTGCATTTTACTGCTAGATTAGATCATATGGCGATTGCCATATGCTCCAATCCAGCAGTAAAATGCAGGGTTTTTTTCCCGGGGAAAGTGCTGGGACAAAATCCCCCACCTGGACCTCGAAAGTCCGGACCTTTGTCTAGTATGTGTGGAGCAAAGTGTAGATGAACCCTCACTCTGCACAGAGGTCATTCATATATGTGTACTGTGTGCATATTATTCATAAAATATGTGCTTGGTTTGCTTATATAACTTAAAACCAAAGTTAAGAAAAACCAGTTAATAAATGCGTTATTTACTGACCTGTCTCTGCTTCGCCTTGAAGGGAAGGCAGCATTGCAACCAGCCACTGTGCAGACATGCATCTCTTTTAGATGCACATTCCTATAGTGGAGCTTCACGCTGTAGGAGCTCTTGAAACTCTTCTTGCACACGTAGCAGATCTTGGGATCTGGGCTTGAGCACAAATCGCCCTCTGGGGAGAACTTCTGGGGGCTGTTATAGTTGAAAGTTGAGGTGAAGCTTTCGTGAAGTGCAGCCATACTGGCGCTGCCTCCGTTGTAAAGTCCATATTGGCTCATGTAGAACATTTCATAGGTAGGGTCGGCAAATTCTTCCTTCACCTTAACTTCATCTTGGTGGGAGATGCCGTGGTGGTTTTCATCCGACCTGTCGTGGTTCATCATGGATGTGTGGTTTCTTTCATGCATCATGGGTTCATCGCCTTCCATGGATTCCTCGCAGAGTTTTGGTTCTGAGGATTCTGACTCGTTCTCATAGTCTCTCTCATGCTCTTGATCTTCCGACGTCATGCTATCTGCCCTTCTCAGCTCCGTCCTCGAAATGCACCTGTTCCTCCCGTTTTTTGAGAAGTCTTTCACAGACAACCCAGGGCTCATTTCTTCCTGAGAATGACAGTGATTGTCATGACCACCATCGTTAGTCACACTCCGGTTATCGTTGGCATCCTCATCTTCGTCATCGAACTCGTCGGCGGTGTCAATAACTTCCTTCTCTATTTTTACAGGCATGCTGGACTTCCTTGGCTTCTTCTTAGGGGCAAGGTCAGCATTTGCCTCTTGCGTGGGCATCATCAACGCAGGGGCTGTTGATTCTGAAGGCGGCAGAGGGAGCTGCTCTACTGTGCCTGCTGCTGGCATTAAAGGGCTAGTCGGCAATGAGGTTGGAGGGCTCACCATCTCACCTGGCGTAAGTAAACTTCTGTAAAAAGGAGGAACAGGCTGCACAGTCTTTAAAGCTGGGAACACAAGTTGGCTAGGCAAAGGGTTTTGTAGCACAGGATCTAGCGGGGGAGTGGTAAAACCCATTGGAGGCCGGCCAGGGCTTGTTAGCGTTAAGCTGGACTTTGTACTTGCTATGACAGGGGTAGCGGCGCCTGATGTAGCGCGGATGAGATCCTTGTCTCGATTGTTCCTTAGCATGGGCATATGAAGTCGGGGATTGGGGTTAGCACTGTGACGGTTGCGACTTCTGAGCGAGCTGAAGACCATGTTGCAGCCTTCAATCGTACACCTGTGCTTGATCTTAAGATGGACAGCATTGTAGTGGATTTTGAGGGTGCCCTTGTCGTAAAAGGTTTTGCCACATGCGTTGCAGAAGACTCTCCCTTTCCGCGACGCTGACCCCATCCTCCTCATCCTATGAATTCTGAAAGAGCTTTTCGTATGTTCCGGCTTGGACAAATCGCTGATAGGGGTGGACGTCTGAACGGGGGACACGGACGCTGGCTCAGATTTGGGCTCTACATTTGTGATGCTGCTCAAGGCGTTCCTGCTGGATGTCTGCTCGTTCTTGAAAGGTGCCGGGGAGACTTCGGACTCGCTGCTTTCGTTGTATTCGTTCTGGGTCGATAGGCTCGGCTCGCGCAGTCTCAGTGTGGGCTGTTCCATCAGGAGGCCGTTCGGTGGCAAACCCAGCAGAGGGGCAGAGACTGGATTGATGTACTGAAATGGAAGCAGGAATGCGAGGCTGTTGGGGATGTTTTCAAAATGATGGATGCTGGAAGGGTTGCTGTTCTCCAGGTGAGCAAGGAGACTCGGGCTCCTGGTTCGATTATTGCTTTCAATAAAAGTCCTTATGTCTGAGTCTGCCTTTGAAGATGCAACAGCCACTGCCTGACCTTCTTTTTCTTGAATTGCCATCAGCTCCACGATGGATTTGGTTTCCCCGAACCTCAGAAACTGCTGAAGGGTAATAATCTCTTCTTCCCTGGACATGATGGCCCAGCGGTCCAGCACTTTGCCTGCAGCATCCTAGAGGCCATATCAAAGAAACAACAAAGACAAACACAAAAGAAGAAAACCTTATTGATTCTGCATAATTATCGACTTCGATTGAAAGCGCTGTGCTGGCTGCTCATCAAAAGCTAAGCTCAGAAAAACTACATGCAAACACTGTGTTCATAGAAGTCGGTCCACAAAGCAAACTTTGCTACCATGCAAATGCGCTAATTAGAGTCATAGTTAAAGAAACAAGAGTGGTTTAATAATGTCAAAGCAAACAAAAATGTAGACTACTGGGGCTTTGTGATCTAAAATACCTTCAATAGGGCCTGTTTAACAGCAAAGATCTTTTGTGCTGTGCAACTGTTTAACATTCATTAGAATGGGAGATGAACTCTTGCTGAGAGCTAGACTGCACTTTATTCCTTATTAAATAGTGCCACTATAGGAAATATTTAAGTAAATAAATTTAATAGAATGTGCTTTTTGGAAAATATGCAACTAAATGAAACTGAGAGTGTATTAAAAAAATACATTGTTAGGAATTCAAACTGTCTGAGGCACAAATTTAAAAAGGTAGTACAGTATCAAATATTAAGTTTTATTTTACTTTTTTCCTAGAGTAATATTTAAAACTGAATTTTACACCAGCTCACATCAAAAGCCTTGGCAAATCCCACTCTTTTGACTCATGGAGCTGGTGTGTTACAGGCCATTGGCTATAATCTGAGTTTGGTTAGAGCAAAAATATGATGGCTTTCTGCCATTTAAAAAAATAAAATAAAGGACAGTTGCAAATATTTCTTAAACATTTGATAGTTGCAGCTAACATAAATGTGTAAAAATGTTGTCTCTTAACACAGCCTTCCGATAGCAAGAGAAAAGTCCAAGGAGAATACACATCAGTAATCACCAGACTATCTGTTGTTAAATATACATTAAAAAGCATTTCACACTTTCATTTTTGCTAGTAAGTATGAGATTTGCCTCGAGGTAGGACTTAAAAATTCCGCACTGTAATGTCAAGCTCTCCACTGCAGCATCTATGGATTAAAAAGCACTAGAATGTTTAGATAATAAATACATCATTTCACCGGCAACTTTCTCAGTTAGGTTATTGCCAGCCATGTTGCCACCTTCATAATTCACCAGCAAGCTTTTCCTGAGCACCAGGCCGGGAATGTTTTAGTGACTCCTGCTGAGATGCTTCCCTAAGTAGGGCTTAAACACAAACACAGAAAGATCCACAACTATCGCTCTCTAGAAAACATACAAAATAACCAAAGTATCAGCAAAAGCAGAATGATGGCAAAGACTACGTTTCTTCTTCTTTTTTTTCCAAGTTA
Organism: Darevskia mixta; assembly: GCA_034641385.1. Classification (NCBI taxonomy): domain Eukaryota; kingdom Metazoa; phylum Chordata; class Lepidosauria; order Squamata; family Lacertidae; genus Darevskia; species Darevskia mixta. The sequence goes on from JAWWNH010000017.1 coordinate 22,368,844, forward strand.
AAAAGCACAGCATGCCTTTACAAAGCACATACAGTGGACGCTTGGGTTGCGAACACAATCCGTGTGGGAGGCACGTTCGCAACCCGCAGCGCCGCGTCTGCGCACGCGCAGGTCGTGATTTGGCGCTTCTGCGCATGCGCGAGTGCCGACACCTGGAAGTAAACCGTTCCGGTACTTCTGGGTTTGGCGCGGTGCGCAACCCGAAAATGCGCAACGTGAAGTGGCCGTAACCCGAGGTATGACTGTAATTAACTTATGGGACTTGCAAGCTATGGGAACAAGCCACTGTATACCCTCCTGTTTCCAGAGGAATCAGGCTGCCCATGTGTTAGAGAGACAGATAGTGCCAGACTGTTTTTAATTATTAAATTTGTATCCTGCCCTTCATCTGAAGATCACAGGGTGGTTCACAATAGCATATAAACGAGCTATTTTATTTTTGTAGCATGTATGAATTGGGAGGGTGGTTAGACACATATGGGCCTAGTTTGCACGACACAGGAAGCCAAATCTCTGCTCAGGGAGAGATTGCACGAGTGTGTAGCTCCTAGAGAGGTGATCGCAGCTGCTGCATTCCTCCCCGGTGCTTCCCGCTGCTAGATGGACTGTTGTTCTGACCCAGCAAGGCTCTTCTGCACTTATAGACTAGCAATAGTTACATTCAGTATAAATGTAAAACCTTACTCACTTCATGGCACGAAGGTATTCAGAAACCCTGCCTGGCCATGGCCTGCTTCTGAGTTGCAACACTATGAAGATTCACTGAGATACAAGTCCTGCTGAAATGTGCAACAGCATTCTGATGCAAGGAGCTTGTTTATTTCAGGGTTGATTCTGAACAAATGTCTCCCCAACCTTCCCTGAAGGAATACATGTGAAGAGTATTAGGATGGAATGCAAAATCCATGTTTGCATTCCTAGGTAACATTTTTCATGTGTACTGCCCCAGAGATATTCCCCAGTGGAGGAGAAATGTTCTGTTGGAATCAGGTGTTCAGGCCAGTATGAAATGCTAGAAAGCCAGTTAAGATGGACACTGGCACATTATGAACATGTGCAAGGCTGGTGCATGATCTGTATGTGCATGGCTGGCTCTGAAGCAAGGGGTGGGATCTTAAAACTGGCAGGTGGCACACAGAAGATGGACGAAGCCTTCAGACAAAGGGACCACATGATCTTAACCTTCCATTTATTGTTAACTTAAAAAGCAATCTTAAAAAGCATCTTAAAAAGCAAAGACATCACCTTGCCGACAAAGGTCCGTATAGTTGAAAGCTATGGTTTTCCCAGGAGTAATGTACGGAAGTGAGAGCTGGACCATAAAGAAGGCTGATCACCGAAGAATTGATGCTTTTGAATTCTGGTGCTGGAGGAGACTCTTGAGAGTCCCATGGACTGCAAGAAGATCAAACCTATCCATTCTTAAAGAAATCAGCCCTGAATGCTCACTAGAAGGACAGATCCTGAAGTTGAGGCTCCAGTACTTTGGCCACCTCATGAGAAGAGAAGACTCCCTGGAAAAGACCCTGATGTTGGGAAAGATGGAGGGCACAAGGAGAAGGGGACGACAGAGGATAAGATGGTTGGACAGTGTTCTCGAAGCTACTAACATGAGTTTGGCTAAACTGCGAGAGGCAGTGAAGGATAGGCGTGCCTGGCGTGCTCTGGTCCATGGGGTCACGAAGAGTTGGACACGACTGAACGACTGAACAACAAAAGCACTGTGTAACTCAAGGACACTACTGGAGTAGAGAAGAGAAAAGCTACAGTTGGGTTATTCCACTGAAAAATGGAAGGTGGTGTTTTTCCAAAATACTTTGGCAGGCTGCTGGACTTGCGCCCACAAGACACCTGGCTGAGAGTTCTTGAGTGTGTTCTGCATTTGTGTGTGCCCTACCCTGTGGTACCTGTTGGTGGTTAAGGAGAGGTCTCTTGTCCAGAAGACCTTTGTAGGCGGGGCTTTCTTTTCCTCAGCTGGAACTCACCAGAACTCAGTTCCTGCACATCTCAGGTGGGCGCCATTATAAGTGAACAAGAGAGGCGTCCATGGTGAGTTCTGGCACCTCTTTTTTTCTAGAAAAATAGCACAGCCTTTATGTACCTGTAAATGTCCATTAACATCAACGGCATCTCACAGTCTGGCCACACACACAGTGGAGCAGGAAGCAGAGTCACGCCTGCTGGCACGACATCACAGAGTATGGCCAAAATCAATCCCGAATCTGTTCTTGGAGAACAACTGCAAATATATGCAATCTAATTTATCAATCCACTCTGGGGTAGCATGGCAAGACAGATACCAAAACTCTCCTTAGCTCATTACTGCAGGCTATTTCCACATAGCCTTGTAAAGGAAGCATTTTTTTCACAAGACTGGCTGAGAATGAATGACCTCATATGGGCTGACAGCGTTCGTAAGTCTCTTTCCTTTCCTAAATGAATTGACCAGTCATCCCGGGGTAGCCTTTGAAAAATGCCATGGATGTACAGCTTGATCTTATGTATATTTACTAGGAAGTAAGCCTCATTGTGTTCAGTTGGCTTCCTAGCCAGGTTAAGTATTCATAGAATTACAGCCTAACTTACTGCCATGCTGAATGCTATGTCTGAACCCTAGCTCTGTTTATATAGCATGCATGTTCAGAGCACCATTTATGTTTAGAGTTATTCAGTTTACTCTACTTCTTCCATGTCTACACCCTTCCCATTTACCATAATACGCTAAAGTCTGCACCTGTTTCAAATGAATCATAGCAACATGAAAGCTAACTGAGAACAATTCTGCAAGTGAACCTTCAGTTGTGTGCGTGTGTTTTTTAAAAAAAGATGTCGCCATGCTAATAATAATACTTTGATTATTTATACCCCACCCATGTGGCTGGGTTGCACCAGCCACTCTGGGCAGCTTCCAACACATAAAAACATAATAAAACATCAAACATTAAAAATCTCCCTATACAGGGCTGCCTCAAGATGTCTTCTAAAAGTTGTGTAGTTATTTGTCGCCTTGACATCTGATGGGAGGGCATTCCACAGGGCGGGCAGCATTGCTGAGAAGGTCCTCTGCCTGGTTCCCTGTAACTTCACTTCCTGCAATGAGGGAACCACCAGAAGGCCTCAGTGTCTGAACTGAGCAATGGGGGTGGAGACTCTCCTTCAGGTATACAGGGCCGAGGCTGTTTAGGGCCATATGCTCATGCTATATGTTCATCAACATAAATTATGAACTGATCAACATTTCCACGGATGGCAACCAAATACGATTTTTATTTTGAAATCTTCAAATGAAACAGTAGCTTTTATTGCAGCTGATCACTGAATTCATCTTGTTTGCTACTATTTCATTTCAGAAAACTGAGCCAGGCTTGAAATATTTCATATAGTAGAGCAAACATGTGCTGTGTTATAATAAAAGCTAAATATTCACAAAACACTAGCTGTTTGTTTTTTAAAAAATGGCAGCGTGCCACAATTCAGAACTGGATAATGGGAAATAGGAATATTTCAAGATTTTAAAAAAGTTGTAAGAAACAAAGACAAACATCTATTTGGACTATGTTTCAAATTCCTTGGTGCAATGTAATACCTGGCTTGATGTTCACATTGTTTCTGGAATGCATGTGGTCTCTTGCTTCTCTTGTGATCTTCTCTCGATGACAATGAATTTTAGCAACAGTTCCACTTTTCATTACAAATGTTTCCAATGCAAATCATTTCCATAAACTCCTTAATGAATCAGACAATTATATTGTGACCATGCAGGCAAATCATGGACTATCCAGGCGGAGACTTTCTATAAGACCACCATGCCATACCCTTGCAGCTTAAGGAGATGCTTCTGTTTGTCGAGCCTTCTAAGACTGATTTCTACATACTAGTTGTTCCCTCTTGATTTCAGAAAAAAAAGGGGGGGGGAAACATCTCTAAACCATGTAATATGAACCTCCAACAGCGTAAGACTTATAACTCTAAATTATTTTCTCCCTCAGTCCAAACAAACATACATTTCTCTCTCTCTTTCTCTAACGGTATGAACAAATATTTCCAGAACCATGTACACATTTATTATCGGGTCAGGGAAACAGTGCCAGAGTTAATCATCTTGCATTCATCTTCTGATTTTTGCAGAGCTGAAGGTTACGATGATGCACACCAAGACGTGTGAGGATACATCTCTCCCCTACCGTGTGGGTCATCTATGAACGAGTGATGAACGCCGAATGATTATCTCAGGCAATACAAATTGGGTTGGAAAAGATGACCTCTCACACAAAGATTCAGTGTAATTTTCAGAAGTTTAATTGGGGAGGGGGGTGCCCTGTGGACAGGAACGAGAAAGTAGGAGATATGATTTCCTGAGGGCTTCTGCTTCATAAATCATTTTTTTGATACGACACGGAAGCTTTTACACCTTGTTTAAGAGACAAGCAACGTTTTCCAGGCAACATTTTCTATTGCGGCTTGTTCTAAAATGATCTTGGATTTGATCCCCCACCCCATTTAATGCAGATTTGAAAATTATTCTCTGATCTACAATATCCTTAGCCAACTGCTAATTGTTATATATCTCTCTAATTTGCTTTTTGGCATAGCTAACTAAAGGCAAATGTATGCATACATACATACATCTCAGGCATTCACTGAAAGGTAATCATACAGGAGATGAAATTAATTTTTTAAAAGGTTAAAATGGAAAAAAAGGATTCTTTAAAAATTGTAATTCTGGGAAGCACTTAGGGAATACTTTTTGTCATTGTTGTGATAGTTTCTGAGAAGTACTTAAACTTATTTCGTTAGCATTTACTTTGTTAACAAAGTGACTACTTGGTACATGGCAATTCATGATGTGAAGATGCATAACAGACATAAGACGTTTTCTTTTATAGCGCAATCCTATCCTTAGGCAGCAATCCTACCCACGCTTACCTGGAAGTAAATCCTAGTGAGCTCAGTAGCACTTACCTTTGAGTAGACATTCATAAGACTAAACTTTTAGTAAAGTAGGGTTGCCATATTTCAAAAAGTGAGAATCCAGCAAAGTTGTTGAGCTTTTCTTTTCCTCCAGAAAATCTAAACTTCCTACATGGTTGCCATATGCCTGGGTTTCCCCAGACATTTTTAACAATTTTCAGAAATTCTGCCCATACGCTATTTCTGACAGATGAATCCTGGATGTATAGCAGCCCTAAGTAAAGTATGTCTACTAACCAGGTTTCTACTCCAGCTATATCCTTTCGAAGACGCTGTCAAACTAAAGCTCTACATAATTTTCACCATGAACTACAATTTGATGTTATTATTTTGCTCTGCTTTCCAAGAGTACCTTGGAATTAAAATGTTAAATTGTTGTCCTTCTGGAAATAGATCTGTAGCCCACACCCTTTCAAGTTGACAAACTCTGGTTCAGGCTGACCAGACATAGGGGTGGCACGCCAGTTCACAACAAATTGATGGATATTACAAGAATCAGAGCAACAGTGCCTTCTGTAGTATTTAGAGACAGCAAGAGATTATGCACAATGTCTCACATCCAGTGCTGGATTTACGTATAAGCTAAGCAAGCTATAGCTTAGGGCCCCACTCTCTTGGGGGCCCCAAAAAAATTAAAGGAAAAAACCCTGGATGTACATTTCCAAAATATAAGATAAAAAACAAATAAAATAAAACCTACATACAGTTAGAGCTTAATAATTATTTCACTATTAATATACTTCTTAATAGAGGGACCCAGGTGGCGCTGTGGGTTAAACCACAGATCCTAGGGCTTGCTGATCAGAAGGTCGGTGGTTCGAATCCCTGCGATGGGGTGAGCTCCCGTTGCTCGGTCCCAGCTCCTGCCCACCTAGCAGTTCGAAAGCATGTCAAAGTGCAAGTAGATAAATAGGTACCGCTCCGGCGGGAAGGTAAACGGCGTTTCCGTGCGCTGCTCTGGTTCGCCAGAAGCGGCTTTGTCATGCTGGCCACATGACCCAGAAGCTGTACGCCGGCTCCCTCGGCCTATAGAGCGAGATGAGCGCCGCAACCCCAGAGTCGGACACGACTGGACCTATTGGTCAGGGGTCCCTTTACCTTTACCTTTTATACTTCTTAATTATATTTCAGTTGAACAATTACTTTGATAAAATACATATTTTGTTATGTGCAAATGGCTTTAGATACCTATTAGGTCCATAAATTACCATATAGCATATATTCAGCACAAAAAACCAGTGACAATTTGTTGTTGACAAAGGACAGCTGGACATATCAAGGGCCCCATTACCTTCAGTAGCTTAGGGCCTCATCAAACCTCAATCCGGCCTTGCTCACATCAGCAGAAATCTGTAAGCCAGTTAAGCCATCAATGAATTGGCCCATGTGCCTCAGTATTGTCTGTACGAACTTGCCTTGGGTGTTCGGGGTTTCAGACAAGAATCTTTACCAGCTCTATTTGGAAATGCCATGGTTTGAACCCGAGACTTTCTGTCTGCAAATCTATCGCTGCATGCTAGTGAGCAGCTATGTTGCATGGTCTGCATCATGGTATGAGTCAGTTTCCTGCCAGACGGCCTGCGAAGACCAGACTGCAGGCTGGTATAATTGCTGTGCAAGCACTTCCATGTTTGGAAGAGGTAGTGTTGTTATCCAGCCACTTAAGAGCATTTTCAGTTTGCATGCCCCACCTCTTCTTGGTTGATGGGGCACTAATGGTCCTATGTCAAAGCCCACCCACCCCAAAAGACAATCCTGGAGCAAGCACAGTTGTTATCCACTGTATTTCTGCATATTTTTAATTTACTTCGTGACTCAGGCCCGAGAGAACACAGTCAAAACTGGGTACCAGTTCAGACATGCAAGGATTTGACAAACATTTGTAATAAATCAATCTTTTAGTGTGGCGTGGCACCCAAACTTTGGGACTCCTAGTCTACTGAGAGGCAGGTGCCCTCACTAGACTCTTTTCAGCACCTGCTAAAAACAATTTTTGTTTAGGCAAACCTACCCAGAAATGTAGTATGTTGGCATGTATTTTAACCTCATTTTTTAGCTCATCGTAGACTATTTTAATTTTTTTGAGTGTTTTAAAGAGTTGTTTTTACCTTTTTCATTTACTGATAATTTTTTTACATTCTATTTGTAAACCGCTTTAAATGTTGTTTTTGTTAACAATCAAACACTATGTAAATGTTATGAAATAAATAAATAAGATTGCCAGACAGTAAGAGTCTGAGATGCAGCATTGACCTGAGGGGAATAAACATGGGGGCTACAGAACCGGAAAAAAAAAGATGATGAGGAACAGATGAGAAAACAGAGTAAAACAAAAAAAGGAGTACCACAATCAGTCTAGCACATGATATAGAACTGAAGCAGACCTCTAATGATCACAGACCTCTAAGACTTTGGCTTTAAATCTCTGCACCCCCAGCAGCAGAGCGACTGTCTAACAAAGTACTTAAGCACTGGTCCCATGCTGATTTCAAAAGGCACAATCTACCAGATCCCCAATTAATACCACTACATTCAGGATACGGATTTTCTCTAGAGGTCTCCAGTAATTCTCATTCTGATATGAATCTTCCGTGTTCCATAAGCTCCAGTCTACCTTAAATCTCCATAATAATTACTCTCTTTACAACATTCTGAATGCTTGGCCCTGAAGGACTGCGGTATAATGAGGTGAAGCATTTGCAACAAATTATATGAAAATGCACAAAGTGAAATGAATGTGTCTCTCTTGATTAAATGAAGTTCTGGCGCAGAGAGAAAAGTTGGAAAATACACGACAACAAAGAGAATAAGTTGGGGCAGTGCAATTCTGCATGAATTTTAAGAGGCTGGCTTTACTTTGCTGTGTACATTCCCCTCCCTCCAAATGAGGAGCCCGCTAGCAGCAGGCTAACCAATTGGGAAATATGGAGATGTGCTCCCTTAATTCCTATTGAAGGACTAGGGCAATTATTTAGAAAATGTCCTAATTGAGATAGTAGTAGGTCTCGAAACAAGGAAGTACCTTCACCCAAATTAGAACAGTTCCTAGTATAACAGTATAATGTGCCCTGCCATTGTTTCTTGGGCTGAATAGATGATGGAAGAATACGGGAAAACACAAGTAGTTACACAAAGGAGCCACCAAACACACAACTGAACAATAGGCATCATCACCAAACATTATTATATAATGCTAAATGTGATGGCAATCATCATGGAATCCATAGGCAGAAGATTAGATTTGACAGCTCACTCAATAGGCTAAAAAAAGGGGGGGTCTGTCACAATAGCACATACAGCCCCCAGACAGAAGCAATGCTTCATGGTATTGAGCTTCTACTTGATTCCCAAGGGGTCATGATCATACCAGCACCACTGCCAGCTACCATCCACAACTGTATGCTGCCCATAATATAAGCAGGTCCACAGGCCTGGGCCATGGTCTTGTGTATCTAAGGTCCTTCTGCGGTGGTTTATATTTGAGAATACCAGAACTGTGGCACCACTGAAAATAACAAAGTCAATCCTGAGGTCTGCATGATTCTAATCCAGAAAAAAATGTAGTGTCTGAACAATTCAAATGACTCTTTCCCCTGCTGCAGTTACTTTGTAGAGAGGATCCAAATGGTTCAACAGGTATGCTGATTTGAGGTCAACTTGACCTGGAAGGTTCTCATAAATCAAGAATAGTCTCAGTATGTAATGAGGTCATTTATGGAAGCAGGATTCACACAGAACATGCATCCTAAAGTGATGTCAAAATCTCCCCACATGGTGGAATAAAAATGTGGACACTCAGAAGACTTTTTATTCTCCTGGGTTAGTATACAATGGACAGATATGCAGCTCAGCTTTTCTTTTTTTAAAAAAACCCATCAGCTTTCCTGCTTTCCAAAAATAAAATGGTAGCACATATATGCAGAGCTTCTCACTCAGCTGGAGAAGAGAAGGGAAACTCCTGCCAACAGTAGCAAATTACAGTAGTTAGCAAGGGTGTGGAACTCCCTGTGCGAATAGGTCTAAAATAATCCTAATTTATACAATTAGGATTTGCTTTCAGAAAACAGTTTTTTAGCTCTGTAGCTCAAATAACTTTATAACAAAACACAAGTTTCCAGATTTAAAAACATATTGTTTGATTTTTAATAACATATTCACTTTGGTATGGAATAGTCTTGATGATGGGCCTGATGGGACTGCATTCTTCTTCTTTTTAGCACTAATCTGTATTGCAATTTTATTTTTTAAGTTATGGCACACATTTATGGCTTTAAAACTCTAATTGATCTCCCTCCACTGAATCCTGTCAGGCCAAGGTGTCACCTTCAAAAAACACAACTTTCTAGGAAGACCCATCCTTTCCACACCCCAAAGTCTATTCAATGCTCCATTTAGAAAACCTCAAGAATCCATATATGCACAATGAATCACAACAATTTGAGCAGTACATCTCCTCTTGCTTTCTATAGATTGCTTCCACTATCTTAAACATAGCAAGAACCAAGGTTGGCATCTCCTGCAAATCCTTTATTATCTTTGTGAGACCCTAAAGGCATGGCCAAGTAATTGGGAGCAGGATAGAAGATCATCAGAAGAGTTTCATGGACACATTCCCAGAAAACGCTGTCTAGGTTTCCCAAAGCACTGTCTAGGTTACAAACTGTTTCTGATTCATCCTTTCCTGAATCATGAGAATCTGAAATGTTTTCATCAACTCAGATTGATAAACAAGTAATTCGTCCTCTATGGAGGACTGAAGATGCAGTGATGTAGCTGTTTTAAGGGATTTAGATTGCAAATACCAGGGTGAGTATGCCTGGAGCCAACAGCAAGGACACAGCCCAGCTCAGGAACTTTGCATTTGAGAAGCATTTCAAAAGTTGGGTATATGTGGATATGCAGCCAGAAGGAAACATCATCAGTGGCGATGATGCACGGTGATGATGGGAATAACAGAGGGATTAGAACATTGCTATCCTCTCCATGGCTCCAACTAGACTTCCTCATTACTGGCTAGACTTGCTTATTACCGAATATGGGTTCAGTTTCCTGTTCTGCTGTGAGCGCTGACCTCAGCAGAGGCGAAGGTACACTGGACAGCTCCATGCAGGACTCAGGCTGTGCTCAGATGTTGCTTCTGCAGCAGTAATCCCCAGTTTGAGCTTTAAATAAGAACTGCAGCTCTGTCAAAGTAGGTAGCTCTGCCTTGGCTGAGAGGAGCCTCTTCATTAAAAGGCTTCCAGCCTGATATAACAGTTATGGACTCTGATAGATGGTGGGAAATTATGGTTGTATTAGAGCAAAGGAGGGGAATCTTTTGTCCCTCTAACTCCCCTCATCCCCATCAAACATGGCCAATGACTAGGGATGATAGGAGTTGTCATTCAGCAACATCTGGAAGGCCAAGGTTTTCCCAACTTGCACTAGAGATTCTGAACTGGAGTCCACTGAGAAAGAGAAGTGCCTTACAATGTCCTCGGGCCAGAGGGGTACTGGCACCATGCACAGTGTTTGCAGAAGTGCTTCTAGTTGGGTTGCCAAGCAGGATCCCCCTCATATGGGGGGTGATCCCTATGTTCCTATGCCTGTATGTGTGTGTTGAGCCAAGACCTGCAGCTGCTATGCATGAGACCATAGAGGGGGATGGCTGGTGTGCATTTCATTGTCAGGGCAGCCCCCTCCCCCCTCAACCTGAGAAGGGTGTGTGTGTTTTCCTCTTCTGCCTAGAAACATCTGCTATTTGTATTTGCACATGGGCACTTGCAGACAGCTTGAACGCAGAGGCTTCAAAGAAAACTGAGGATAATAAATAATTATTTGTCCAGGAGCATCTTCAGAGTCCTTCACATGGTTGACCTGCTTGCTGTAGTGGTGAACACCTTTGAAAGACTTTGTAGGCCCACACAGGGCTCTATAGCCAGGCTTTCACTGCCACGTCGAAAATTCTCTCCACTGATCCATTCACTTCATAAAATGCGGTTATATGTCAATAATGGTACAGTGGTACCTTGTTAGTTGAACGACTAACATTGCTATCCTCTCCATTGCTCCAACTAGACTTCCTCATTACTGGCTAGACTTGCTCATTACCGAATATGGGTTCAATTTCCCGGATGTCGCAAACCTGGAAGTAGGTGTTCCGGATTGTGAACGTTTTTTGGAAGCTGAACGTCTGACGTGGCTACTGTGGCTTCTGATTGAGTGCAGGAAGCTCCTGCAGCCAATCAGAAGCCACGCCTTGGTTTTTGAACCATTTCGGGAGTCGAACGGACTCCCAGAATGGATTAAATTCGAGAACCAGAAGAATTCAGAGATCCAATTTCTGCCTTTAGCATTCTTTTAATGGCAATGCCCTGTTGCTGGCAATCACATGCCAACGGGGCTTCCTGTTCTTGAATCTTCCTGGGTGTTCATTCAGATACGTGCATATAATTCTTGCCAGAAATGAAACATGTTACGTTTGGGATGGACGTATCATGAAGAAGAGCAGCAGAGTGCAAGAATGACACGCACACACACACACACGTGCGCGCGCACACACACACACAAACAAAGCAGAGATTGGTGAAATATTGACATACACGGAAGCACAGGTTGAGTTATATATCTGAACATATTATGGACCTTGAAATGCAAAAGAAAAATGAGGAGGGAAATATGTTGTGGCGGACAAGGTAATAGTAACTGTGCTGCATGACTTAATACCCTCTTGTCCCAGCAGTCCTGACTTTGTAGGCAGCCCACTTCTCCACATTAACAGTAGTCATTTGGAGAGCAGCAAACGTGCCATTAGAAGCACTTTTACAAGTGTATATTCATCCACCAATTAGCTTAATGTGGCCGCTTTCTGCATATTTTCTATCCAGGCCTGCACAAATCTTATTAATATTTCCCCCTAGCGCTTTGACAGATTACCTTGTCATTATGCATCCTGGAGCCTTTTAAACAATATGGGTAAACTACTGTTTGCGAGGTTAATGACAATTATCCCCTAATTACTGCATAAGTCACTCAGTCCACTTTATCTCACAGGCAGGGTTCTGCTCTGTGTATCTGCCATTGTGTCACCGTAAATGAATCTTGTATAGCTATGTTTATCTGTCGTTGCCTTGTAAATTACACTGACAGAAGAATGAACAAATTACTGGGTATCATCACTTAAATACCACTTCTGGGTTTTTTATATTATTATTAAAGGGGAAACAGGAAGAGCCGTGTCTGGATCCTTATTATTTATTTGTTATTGTTGTTGTTTTTTGGGGGGAAAGCTGGATGAACTAAAATAAAGAACTAAACCTAGCGCCCTGCCCTAAGAACCATTTGTCATGTTTTAATTTCTGTGCTGAGAGGCTAATAATATGGAATTCGGCAGGAGGCTCCAGAAGTGGTAGAGACAAGCAAGAGAGGGATAAAAAGACACTGCAATAGTAATGCTGTTATTAATTTCTGACAGCTGCCTCGATCACATTTTCTAGGACTGAATGTAGCTCGTCATAGTCCAGGGCCCGAATTTTCAGGTTTCAGTGTCTGGGCTGAGTCCCAGACCATTTGAAGCAAGAAGTTTGGATTTGGATTTGATATCCCGCTTTATCACTACCCGAAGGAGTCTCCAAGTGGCTCACATTCTCCTTTCCCTTCCTCCCCCACAACAAACACTCTGTGAGGTGAGTGGGGCTGAGAGACTTCAAAGAAGTGGGACTAGCCCAAGGTCACCCAGCAGCTGCATGTGGAGGAGCGGAGACGCGAACCCGGTTCACCAGATTACTAGTCTACTGCTCTTAACCACTACACCACACTGGCTCTCAGTTAATGCATTTAAGAAGTTAATGCATTTGTCTGGAAACCTTCTGGAAAAGAACCATTCCCCAGCGTCTCCCCTGCTGCAGATACATATGCTTTTTCCTTCCTTTGCAGCTTATTCCTACTGTTGCCTCCAAAGGGGATCCTGGGAGACCAGTGCTTACACTAATCATGAACTGTGATGCCTATAGATCTTGGTTCAGCTGCTGGTGTGTTGATGGACAGACAAACCTAGATGGCAGACACATCTTCTACTGCCGCTTCCCTCAACCCTACTCCCTGCATCAGCCACACCCAACACTGTGAATAGTTAGGTATTATGGGTGTTGTCGTTCAGCAACATCTGAAGAGCAACAGATTGGGGCAGGCTGTGAGACTGCAATCACTCAAGACTGGTCTGAAGTCAGGCACCAGCATTAGCAGGAACTTGAGGCACCTGGCTACATTGTGGCCTGGTGACCTACTCAAGATTGTGGGTTCAGATGCTGCAGAGCCCTCTCCGGGCACGGAAAGAGGTATGCAACCACTGTGTTCTCTTCTACATTTTTTTTTGCTGTAAAAACTCATGTCAGTACAGCTGCCAGCCTCTTCAGAATATAGCACTAAGGGGCAATGCTTCTGGTCTGAGGAAATGTAGGGTTCGTTAAGGGTTGAGTTCCCTCCACAAAATCCCACTTCTATTACTATGAAAACTAAGCACTGTATGAGTTGTTGTACAATACAGTGGCTTGTTTTTCTTATTGAAAAGGTGGCTAACCTGTGGCCGTCCTGATGTTGCCGGAGGGCCACTGAAGTAATAGTTTCAAAGCACCATGAACATTTATAAACATAACCTTGGCATTTGTCATGCCTTCTAAACTATTTTTTTTCAGGAAAAATAAGCTCAGCTTATTTTCTGAAGCAAGCTGACATGACCTGGAAGAAGTTGGCCAACTCTAATGAGTAACAGAGATTAATGCATTGCATTTTCTTGCTGGGATTCGCTGTCACTGGGATTTCCCAGTGATTTCCCAGTAGTTGACACCCTGAAAATACCACACAGCACAGAACTAGAAATGGCAAGCTCCAGACTGATATTGTCTCTATGCCAAGGATTAGAGGAAAAACCTCAATTGTCCAGATAGAAAATTGATTACTGGCAAATTTAAACTCTGTGCGGTGATACAAAATTGCTCCTTGGCAAAAGGGGAACTACTGCCATATTTTAGTGCCATACACTTTATGCCATCTGCTTAACTGATAAGCTCTAGAAGGCTCTCTGAGGAGGAAGCCATCTAGCAAGAGTTCTGAATGTGAAGTGGCTAATAAGACTGTGCCGAAACCTGCCATTCTTTGTTAAATAAACGTTTCACGATATAATAGCAGTAGGTGACAGACTGACAATAATAGAGATTATAGCCCCTTCTCTTCCAATAGAACAGGTGTCACTAGGAACCGTCTTATTCACAGCACCTCAGCCAGGATAACAGTCCAGTTTCCTAAGAAGCCTTTAGGATTTCTCCATTTTCCAGTCTACAGAGGCCCATTTAATAGATTATCTGGATTATACATGGCCTAACCAACTGGAAAACCGCATTAACTATGTCACAAAGAATAGCAAAGAAAAACTCACTTATCTAGATGTGTAGATGGTTGGCTAAAAACTATTTTTCTTCCCAGAATATGATTTGTCTCCTGCTCTCACTGTTCACCTTCTGTACTGGAAAGATACCAAGGAAGTCCAGCTCTTCTTCTGAATGCATTGCAAAATGCATTTAAACCCCATTTTGGAATGTGAATAGCATTTGCACACACAAGGTAATGGCATGTATGCCTGTAATGCATCTGACACTATGATTTACTTACATGCACTTCTGAAACCTATGCTAACATTTGACCACAACATTGGGATAAAACTGAGTGATATTAGGGGGAAGGTTTTGATTGTTAAATGTTGTTATAAATAGCACCACTCTGTTTAAATCTGCTCTACTGTCAGTTGCAGTTAAGAAAAGTGAAAGTTTTTAAAAAGAAACTTTAGATTAGTGTAAGTAATACAACTGCACAGCAGAGATGTTTTTTAGCTTATGTTATAGTAACATGTGCTTCTCTTCATTAGTGTTATGACTAAATAATAATAGTAATAATAATAATAATAATAATAATAATAATAATAATAGTAATAATAATAATATGGTGGGTAACCTAAGAAGTTTAAAACTGACAATCCAGACTGAAATTCATGCATATATACAATACCTCTCATCATGGCTTCAGGGTAGATGGGAAGAACGAGCTGAAGCAGAATAAAGAAGGGAATTAAGAGAGAGGGAAAACTGAAAATTATTATTGCCCTTTAAGTAAGTTCTGTCTCAAGGACTGTCGGCCCAGCAGAACCAGCTGGGGACATATCAGTGCAAACTCAGCACCTGCCCCTTACTTTTCCATGTGGTTTCTTACTTTCATTAAGACAAAAGACATCTAAACCTGCCTTCAAGTCAATAAGCAGTTAAAGTGTGCTTTGAAAGTAAAATGCAAAAGTTTGGAGTAAAGTTAAATGCAGTAGCATGAAGAACATTAGTAAAAAAATAAAATGCTGCCTTTTTATCCGGCCTTTATTTAGCCTTTTAACTTCCCTGTTTGGAATTTTATTGGTCCTTTGCATGACAGAGACAAGTGTTGCCTTAAACAACTGGGCTGTGTCATGACAGGAGCATTCTTAGCATCTGAAAAGCATGCTAAACCTAATGTTAATAAGAAACGGTGCTAAATGGAATTGTCCCTGTCCTTGAAAAGGATATATACAGAGGCCTTTTTAATGTACATGTATATTAAAAAATATATACATGGGATGGGTGGCGCTGTAGGTTAAACCACAGAGCCTAGGGCTTGCCGATCAGAAGGTTGTCGGTTCGAATCCCCGCGACGGGGTGAGCTCCCATTGCTCGGTCCCTGCTCCTGCCAACCTAGCAGTTCAAAAGCACGCAAGTAGATAAATAGGTACCACTCCGGCGGGAAGGTAAACGGCATTTCCGTGCGCTGCTCTGGTTCGCCAGAAGCGGCTTTGTCATGCTGGCCACATGACCCGGAAGCTGTATGCCAGCTCCCTAGGCCAGTAAAGCGAGATGAGCGCCGCAACCCCAGAGTCTTCTGCGACTGGACCTAATGGTCAGGGATCCCTTTTATATTAAAAAAAGCTTTTATATTAAAAAAAGCTAAACCCAGTGCTGATCGCAGATGGTCTGAATCAGACCAGATTTTTGTCGAATATATTTGTGGAATATGCTTTGTCTCGGCATCCTTCTATGGTCTTCTTCATTTTGGGGTCTTTCCTTTTGCTGAACCACAAGATAGCGAACTGAGTGGATGCTCTTTCTGCTGTGCTCTACGGTCAGCCTTCTGAGAATGCCTGAAAGATCATTTGCTAGCAGAAGCTCTGGGGCTCTTGCTTTCAGAGGGATGAAGCTGGAAGAAGGGCAGTGCTGGCGGCAGGGTCAGCCTGCTCACAGAAGCATTTTCAGTGGTGATGGCAGCTGGGTGGGCTGGGGTGGGGAGGTCAAGGGCCAGATGCAAGATCCCAGAGGGATGACTGAAGAAACACAACCCCCCTGTATATTTAACACATGGGTCGGCAAACTAAGGCCCGTGGGATGGATCAGGCCCAATTGCCTTCTGGATCCGGCCCACAGGCGGTCCGGGAATCGCCGCGTGGATCGCCAGTGTACGCCTTCTTTCCATCTCCCTCCCTCTCCCTCACACGGCGGAGGCGGCGCCTCCTCCCTCCCTCCTATCTTCTCCCCGCCCTGCCTAGAGGAGGAAGGAGGCTGGGCTTTGTTGGTGCCAGCAGCAGCAGCGCTCGAGCGGCCGCCATTTAAAGCAGCCCCTCTCCGGAGCCCTTTTGTGTGCCACTCATTGTCCCTCTGCCACCACCACCACCAGCCCCTGCTACTTGCAAGGCACAGGTAAGCAGCCACCGGGGCTTGTGGTGCTCCTGCATCTTTTTTTTTTTTTTTTTCAAAATATAGTCCGGCCCCCCACAAGGTCTGAGGGACAGTGGACCAGCCCCCTGCTGAAAAAGTTGGCTGACCCCTGATTTAACACCTTTCCCAAATATTTTTCTTAAGATGTGGGATTGCTCATCTGATAGTAAACGATCATAAAAAAAACCAAGAAAGGTTGTCCTGGATACGAATTAAAACCTTTTAGTCCAGAATTCTGTTTCTAGCAGCGGCTAGCCAGGCAGATGACAGTAAGTTATATGGGCAACCTCTTAATAAAAAGCAAGGAAAAGAAGGGGCAACTTTATATAAAGAAAAAAGAAGCATCAGTTTTGGCCGTGATTATACAAACGAACTTTTGTTCTTCACAAACACATTTCTAGAGAAGGAAGAATTGTCTTATCACTCCAATTCTGAACACACTGCATCAGAAAGAGGCTGGAATCCGTGCTCAATGCTACAGAAAAATTGCAATTAGAATCTATTACATGCATCTTTTACATTCATATTTATCTGATCTATTGCAAATTAAATCAGCGGCAAATGGGTTCTCCTTAGATAGCTAGGAGGAAAGCCAACCGCTTAATAACTGGTGTTATGGGGTAGAACTTGTTGCTTTCTGACCCCCCCCCCCCGTGCTTTATTTTAATTTGTTTCTGGGTAGATCAATTTTTTTAAAAGTACATGAAAATGACTACATGATTGAAAACGTATAAAAAACAATGTGTGCACATCTGTGTGCGTATGCTTGGTGGAGGGGAGTCGTGAGACAATAAAAACATATTCACAGAAGGTTCTTCCTTGAACAGACTCACTGTGAAGTTAATGCAATTTATCACTATATTTTATGCAAAAGCAGAAAACCACACTTCACCAATTTGCGGATTGAAAAGTGCCTCTTTAAAATTATGTGTGGGACATCACTAGTATTCACACATAACAACAGCCCTCCAGACCTTACAAAACTCATATGCAATTTAAGAAGTGTTCAGTCATAGCAAGTCACAATTTAAAACAACGTAGCCTGAGTTTGGGCCTGCAATCTACCACAGGTGGGTATGGCATATACAATTTGTACTTTCAGAATTAGTAAATTTGTAAAAAAAATTAGTAAAAAAACATCAATACTTGACTGAATATCACAAAATATACTGCCACCAATTATGCCTTGATACAGCCAAATTAAAAGCAATACTTGCAACTCTTAATTTCATTTTATGCAGTTAAAAATGTATATATTCCCCACTTTACATGGAGACATGATTTCAAAATAATGTGCGCTGCATCAACTTTGGCAAGGATTTGATTCTGCACCCCCTTTATATAACAAATAGTGGGGAAAGTCCTATAAGTTGCCAAGTCATGTTAAATCAGCAACACTGCTGTTGCTATGGTATCAATGACTCGGTTTGTTTATGGTATGCATTAAACTTAGTGCATTGTAATTAATTTAGGCTGGGGAAATTAAACAGTCGAGATGACCTGATACCTGGTGGTCTTAATCAACACAGAATGAAGAAGAGGACCACACCTTAGAAAAAAATCCATTAATCAAAACAAATTATAGTATGCGAACACCATCAAAGCAATCCTGCATGCATTGAAATGATCACACAGGAGAGCAAACAAAGCTGCAATGCTGCAGGAGGCAGAAACAGCAGTGAGCAGAATTGGCAGAGCATGGAGCAACAGAAATTAAGGATAGCCTAGCAAGAGGATGGTGTTTTTCATATATGATGTGCTGGAGGAACTGGCCCTGGAGAAGGGATTAACTTCCTTCATGAGTGTTAATCAACCCATGAATAAGACAAGCCAACAGGTGCGTGGTCAGCCAAGCCAGTTGCTACAGTAGCAGTCCAGTGCCATCTATATAAGTAATTAAGGCATGCCAGCTCATTGCTCTCGGCGTCAGTCTTGAGTTGGAGTCTGTGTTACATCTTGAATTGCAGGAGCAAAAGATTATATGTGTGTGTGTGTGTGTGTGTGTGTGTGTGTGTGTGTGTGTATGTATATGTGTGTGTGTGTGTGTGTGTGTGTGTGTGTGTGTGTGTGTATCTGCAAAGCCTGCAAGCTTTGTATGTATGGTATGTATATATCAATGTCTGGAACTGTGTTACTGAAGCCTTATCTTCTACAGCAGTAAACTATATTGGACCTTAAGCTGCCTCTGTGTGGTAACTGGAACTGGGGGCAACTTCCGCTACGTATCACAAGCAGTAATAGCTTTTGGTACAGCTAGATAGGAACAAGAGTGCCTGTCTGAGGCAACAAATTGGATCTA
This sequence comes from Darevskia mixta, assembly GCA_034641385.1. Lineage (NCBI taxonomy): Eukaryota > Metazoa > Chordata > Lepidosauria > Squamata > Lacertidae > Darevskia > Darevskia mixta. The sequence continues at coordinate 22,387,873 of JAWWNH010000017.1, forward strand.
CACTAATGACTGCCTCTCCAATGCCACTCCACAATATGCTTTCCTGTTAAACAATGATGCATGCCCATAAATTTGTATTCCGAAAGAAAGAAAGAAAGAAAGAAAGAAAGAAAGAAAGAAAGAAAGAAAGAAAAGCAGAAGCAATGGAACTAAGGTCCAGTCTCCAGCCATCAGATTTGATCAGAATGCTGATTCATTTAAAAAGAGTGGTTTCCAGGCTGCTATGGGGAGCCAACGCCCCACAAGTGGGAAGTGAGAGTTGGGATTTTTAGCCCTAGTCCTTGAGTTTACTTACACTATCCACTAATTTTATCTTCTTATGCTATATATGCCTTTTCAGTAGCAGCTCCTCATCTGCAGAGCTTTAGGTTGTTAGTTAAAATGCATCTTCTGGGTCAGGCATTTGGTGAGGGAAGAGGCCTGATTGCTGTTGCTATTAGTAATGGTTCTTTAGTTATTTGCTATGTGTGCATTGTTTTTTTTAAGGACTGCATAATTTTATGGATTTTTGTCTATTTTTCCTATTGCAAACCAACCTGTGATTTGTGCAAAGGGCAGTTCATAAATCACCTAAGTAAAATAAGATAAAATACACAGTACAGAAATGCTCACAGCTGAGCTAACTGCTGTGATAAGCAAGCTGTTGAATTTGCATGAGTAAACGAGAGAGCCCCCTCTTTCTCATGTGGAACCCCTAAGCTGCTCCCTGTGATCACCTCCACGGCATCCTTACAAATCTGTGTCAACATGGAATGAAAAGTCGGGTTTACACTTTGCTTGCTTCCCCTTCAGCCAGGGGCCTGAAAGAGTACAAAACAAAAGAAAAACACTCCAAGGTTTAGAGAAAGGAGAAGGCAAGCTGGAACTGGAAGGGAAAGAAGAAGAAAAAGAATATGGGAAGCCTACTGAGAGTTGGGTGGGAAAGCAAATAAGTTTCCTTCCTATTTTCCCCACTCACTTTTTCAGTCATTATCAGTGATGATCACAGATTTGGCAAAATTATCAAGTCCACTCTCCTAGTTGCGGTGTGAACCAGAGCATTAAGAGAGCATCATTCGTTTTAAATAACTTTGTGTTACCACAAAGCAACAAGGGGAAGGTTTTTATATCCTTCCATTCCACTTCATGGTTCAGTTGCTTTCATAAAATCATAGAAGCCTAAGACTGAAACTCCAAAACAGAAGATTAGCCTAACCAGCCAATGGAAGACAGAACCACTAGCCTAAATGTTATCAAACACTCCAACATTTCTCAGATGAAAATAGGAACATCCTATTCCATAATAATAACAATAATGATGTCATTTACACTCCGCTCATCTGACCACTCTGGGCAACTTCCAACACATATGAAAACATGAAACATGAAAAGACTTCCCTATACAAGGCTGCCTTCAGATGTCTTCTAAAGGTTGCATAGTTGCTTATCTCCTTGGCTTGGAGGTCACATAACTCCATACCCTATAATATTTCTCTGCTGAAAATAGGGACATCCTACCATACCCTCCAATGAAAATAGGGATGCTCTAAGGAAAAGCAGGACATTTTGGGATCAAATAGGAAACCGGGACAGCTTCTGTAAATCCAGAACTTTCCCTGGAAAACAGGGACACTTGGAGTTGTTAGTACATTAGAAAGCTAGAATTACATATTCACAACAGTTTCTTCTGAGATTAGGCTTCACTTCACAGGAAATTCCTCATTCTTTCTTAAGGGGCTGATGTTATCATATAATAGTTTTAGTGTAGTAGCTCATTAAGACCACATTACAGTGAGTTCCACGTGGAAACATAAGACCAATGACCCCTTGCCTCCAAGATCGCAGATCCAAAACTCATGATAACCCTGATGCATCTATTTGTGTGTGTGTGTGTGTGTGTGTGTGTGTGTGTTTGTCTATATGCATGCTCTTATTTCACCGCGATGAAAATATACTTTTCAAAACCCATGTTAAAGTCAGTGACATAGGGATAAACAGGCTTACGTGTGTCCCCTTAATCTCAAGGTATAACTTCTTGTCAGGAATGCAGATTCTGGTGACACTACCCCTCACTTGGGACTGAGCGCTCCACTGAGTCAATAAGCCTACAAAAGTGCAACAGCCCTTGATGTCAGATACATGGTTTTACATACCTACCATGTCAGTGGTTCTCAGCCTCCCTGGGAATTTATTCAGATGTAAGCGTATTCAGCCCATAACAATGTCTTCTACCTGCCACAAAGCTGGAAAAACAGTCATCTCTCATGAATCTACACGGTGTGTGATTGCTAGTGTTCAACATGATTTTATGTATAACCTGAGGAAGATTTATTCGGGATTTTTCAGCTCTTATCTTCTGGTTGAAATGACACCGTGAATCACCTTCCCCTGTTCCAAGATTATACCCGACAAACTCTTAAGACCAACATTAACTGCTAATCAAGAAATCATAGACTACTGCCTGAGCTTGCTTGCTTCCTAATTATGCACTAAAACAATTATTAGGTGTGACCCAGTCCTTGAACATGCCCAGTGGTGTTTCTGATCTTTTTTCTTCAAGCAGGAGACCACCCTACCTGATCATAAACTATGTTTGAAACTTCTCTGCACTTCAAAACAAGTTAGCCATGCAGCATTCAGGACCTATTTTTGAGAAATTCAATTTCAAATCTGTCTTGGGTGTGCGGGAACCCTTTGTGTAATTCTTTGGCACACATGCAAATGTATTATATGCACTCTCACCAAGTTTCTGCCGGACTGAGCTGGTGTGCAAAAATCTCAGTCCAATGGGTTTTTCAAAAGGAGTTTTTAATAGCTTGCTGCTATTAATAATGTCAAGGCACTTTGTATTTATGAGAGCTTTAAAAGAATAAATATCTGGCTATTTTTATGAAATAGTAAAATTGCTCCAAAGCCCCCTAATAACTTTTTTGTGGTCAAACCAAACTGGTTTAATGTTCTTTTACTGCTAAACATTTTGGCTTTATTAATAAAATGTAAATAAAAGAATTAATATTGAGCGCAGCACCCATCCTCAGTATGAGGAGGTAATGTTGAGGTAGCAGAACCTATGTGAACTTTTGAGATTGAAAAGTAGCCTTATTTCCACACTCTAGAAATGGTTTTTGAAAATAGCTATTGGAGGGCATGCATGAGTCTTTCAGCAAAGATGTTACAAAACTATGTGATAAAAATCACATTGTGCCAGTGATTCCTTTGCAAAGATGATACTCAGGTGTGTGCTATATGTAGGATCATGGCCCAAGGGTAATGTGTGGAGTTGCTGACCTATGTGCTTGCTCCAAGGCCTACACACCCGAAGAGCCCCACCTCCTTCATGTAAATTTCATTGCACATGGCCAAACAAGCCTGCTTGATTCCCAGGAGCATAAGCAACTAATGAGAATGCCTGGAAACTGTGTACCAGGTGTGGCTTGCCTCCAGCAGTATGCCACCCTGATTATAGCTATTTTGAGTGCAGAGTTTCAAACCTCATGTCCTAGCAATACATAGCTCAAAAGGAAGCAGATGATAGATATAGGTAGATAGATAGATAGATAGATAGATAGATGATAGATAGATAGATGATAGATAAATAGATAGATAGATGATAGATAGATAGATAGATAGATGATAGATAGATAGATAGATAGATAGATAGATAGATAGATAGATAGATAGATAGCATACACTTCAAAAAGGCCAGTGGAAAGACACAAAACTGTATCAAATGGACTCAGTCACTTGGTGTTGCATATTTTATGGATACGTCTGTAAGAATGCTCATGCAATTCTAAGAGAAATTCTTAAATTTCTACCGTGTTGGACGTCCAAATATTTTGCAGAGTTACAGCAGCAGCAACAACAACAACAACGCAGAATCAGGTGTTGCAGCAATGTACTCACTCCTGGTAGAATACATGCACAAGGGATGAAAAACAGTTTCTCTCTCTTTGTGTGTGTGTGTGTGTGTGTGTGTGTGTGTGTGTGTGTGTGCATGTGCACACACTGTACTTGTACCACAAGATAATAAAAAAATGCCTACAGAGTCTTTCTAAGCAATTTTACACAGAACCAGATGCTGCAGCCGTGAGCCCTGTCCCTTCAGAATGCATGCCCAGGGTATTCAACCAGCACCAGTCCCATATAAGTCAACAAAGCTGACATTAAGCGTCGGATGATAGTATGAACTAGCTGTACAGCTAGCTTCTGCAAAGCAGTCCATGAGGTAGGATTCCTAGCACGGGATCAAAGGAACTGAGCAGGCACCATTTCGGAGGCTCTTCATTGGTCATTATCCATGTTGTTGTTTGATATTGTGTGGAGAAGGAGGGACTATCACACCGTCTTGCAAAATATTAGAAAACAGGGTCCACCCAATGAAGACACGATGGGCAGAAGGTTCGGACCAGAAAAAGGGAACTTTTTGTTTAAGTAATTCAAAATGAAATTATGAAATCAAATTGCCACGAGGTGGTCGCTAGTGCAGAGGTTTTAGAAGAGGGGAGACAATGTGCGGGGAATGGCTCTATCAGTTATCATGATATATAATAATAATTTATTATTTTTACCCCGCCCATCTGGCCGAGTTTCCTCAGCCACTCTGGGCGGCTTCCAGTCAAATGTTAAAACAATACAGCATTAAATATTAAAAACTTCCCTAAACAGGGCTGCCTTCAGATGTCTTTTAAAAATAGGATAGCTGCTTATTTCCTTGACATCTGCTGGAAGGGCGTTCCACAGGGAGGGCGCCACTACCGAGAAGGCCCTCTGTCTGGTTCCCTGTAACCTCACTTCTCGCAATGAGGGAACCGCCAGAAGGCCCTCGGAGCTGGATCTCAGTGTCCGGGCTGAACGATGGGGGTGGAGATGCTCCTTCAGGTATACAGGACCTGATAGCTGAAATCTGAGCATCTGCTTTCATTGGCAGTGTACCCCAGATTATCAGGAGCTTGAAGTAACCGGAAAAGGGTTTCCATGTCATGACCAGCTTGTGAAGTTCCCCAAGGGGATCAGGCAGGCTGTTGCTGGAGGCAAAGCGCTGCACTGAATGGATGTTTGAATTAATCCACCAAGATGATTCTTCTCCTCTAGGTCCCAGGCTCTTGAAGCTTAACTGAGAAACTAGAGAAGGCCAAGAAGGTCTTGCCATTTTAAAACATGACAGCCGTCTCCAAGTATAGCTATGTAGCCATGTCAGCATAATAGACAGTATTTAATCCCATGAGACAAAGCCAAATGAGGCCAAACTAGCTAGAGGTCTTTCAATTTTAATTGACCAAAGTTACTATAAAAAGGCCACATTTTTGGGCTCCTCCTTATGTCAAACATGGAAATTCTTCTAGGGGAAGAAAAAAAAATCCCACAGCATAAGAACAGTTATTTCAAAACGAACAATATGTTGCTATGGAGCATGCTACTGAAGAGAATAAGCTAATGGCCTCTCTACTTAATGTGATTAGAGCCATTATTGACATAATGCCAGGAAGACGCAAAACCATTAGCATTACACTCCATCTCACTCCGGCCTCCGTTCAGATTTACTGTTTGATCCACAATTTTAATTTTCTTCCAAAACTATTCTGAGTGGCATTTTGCAAAATGCATAATTAAAAGCTGCTGTTATTTCTCTGTACTTCACAAATTAAAAACACAACAAACATTTGTAGATCTAATCCTCTAGAAATTAGTAAACCAAACATTGTACTTTAATACTAGCTTTTCTGTGCACTTCATTCAGGCAAAATATTGGGAGCATTTTGCTATGCAACACAGGAGTACATAATATGGGAGAGAAATAATAAGAACATAAGAGTTCAGCTCTTGAGGTCCATGTAGTCTAGTACTCTGTTTCCAGCAGTCAGGTGCCCCTGGGAAGCTCACCAGCTCAACATTTTCTCCTCTAATAATAAAAATGGAGTTTCAGTTGGTTAACAATCACTGATAGACCATTCTCCATGAATTTTTAAACCCATCAAATACAGCAATCCAGGTGGGGTGATCTACCACCACTTCGGAAGCTCCTTGAGCTGTATAGTTAAAGGAAAGTATGGATATTGGTGAAATAAAAAAGGTGGCTGAAATGATACAGGGACCACGAATCTTTTAAATTATATCCCTTTTATTACTTTGTTTAGTCAGTAAAGGTCACAATGTTAGTTGTCTTGTGTTATCTTCATTAGCTGGTTTTTGGTTTTTACAAGAAAGAAGAGTTACTGTGGTTCGGACCCTAATACCTTTGTCAATTTTTGTTCACACTTCTTTCCAATGCCTGGAGCACACACAGATGCATGGCATGCTCTCCTTTATAGCAAAGAATGGAAACCCAAAGCAGAGCTTTGGATTGTGCATCTGAAACCACAACTAATAGATAATCAATACTTTCAGAAAAAGCACATGATATTTCAGCCTTACGGAGTATGCACCATGCCAAAATGTTGGAAGGGATCATATTCTTGTCCTCCCACCCTTTCAAAGGCTTCCCAGAACATAGAAGAAGACATGTCAGAGTCTAGGCCAAAGCATTCTCCTCTCCTCATATGCTAACTTTCCATGGGAAATATGATTTTGATGTGATGGAGCAATCAAACAAGTTATCGCCTGTCTGCATTCTGAACATTGCAGTCCCAAGAGGTCAGGGCCACATGTTTTTATTGGACATGTAGATCAGACTTTCAAGAGATCTTCCTATTTGAAGTTTGTCACAATCTTTCAATATTTAATATGAATTAAAAGTGAGTATGCCAAGTGTAGCAGTCACTGACATTGTTGCAGTCTGTTTTCTTCTGCCAAATGTACTACAGGTATATAAAATAAATCAAGGAATCCTAAAAGGATCAACACATATTGGGGTCCTATGACACCTCCGTTCATCTTGGCTGTCACTATGACTAGTAAACACCCACAAAAAGTAAACCACTAAGGAAAGTTAAATTGAGCAAGCATACTCTTCAACTAAATACAATTATTAGTACACAAGGAATTGTCCAATGTTCGTTCTAGATGGCTGCTCTTCTTTTATCCCTCACCATCTGGGGAAATACTTTTGAGAAATGAGCAGTTATGGCACAAGACTGGAGTTGGCAGCCGCCTCTCCTTAGTGCCATTCTTCCATGTGGAAAGCTGTTCTGATCTGAGTGTCAGATTATCTGAAGTACTAACTACCTGGGTGATAGCAAAGGCAGAAAAGAGACAGTCTGTCATGTCAATCACACACTAACAGCTCAGACCTAAGTTATGATCAAGTTAGAATTTTGTCATGCAGGTTAAAACAATACCAGCTCAACATTGGGCAGAAATAAATCCCTCTTCTTCCTTCCTTTCCTAGTTATCTCCTGGCCTCTTAAATTTACGTTCAACTTTCAGAGATAACATTTATAGAGCATTTTTCTTGAAGATCCAATACACTTTGCATATATTCTCCCTTTATAACAATCCCGTCAGTACTACTGCCAACAGTCTGAGAATGGCTTGACTTCAGGTCCTTCAAGTAAGTTCATGGCTGAGGTGTGGTATAAACAAGAGACTCCACACATTGCTTCCAAAGTGGATTATCCAAATGCAGCCTCCGTATTCTAAGAAACTGCAACTGGGCAGTTAATCCTACTTGGCTTTGCCCAAAAAGTGTCATGCAGGAAAAAACCACACACATGCACAATAATCTATATGCTGGTTTTCCTACATGGATCTTACTTGTAATGAAACAGCCCAGTTAAACCTAGTGCCTTCCTTTTGTTTTGGACTTCCATCAGCCATGACCAACAGAAGACTGGGGTTCACCAGCAAGGCAGCAAGATTCGATTTTTAACAGTAGATTTTTTTTTAACTGCCAATTTTATTCTTCAGAGGAAATTCTTCCTTACGCACACATTCTCCAGCCTGAGAACATCTTTAGTAGTATGCATTATGAGATTAAAGGAATGTTCAATGTAGTAAGCACAGATCATTTAATGTACAGACACTTATTAACAAGGAAGTCCAAGATGTAAATTAAGTATATGAAGGGTATTAGATGGCACTAACATGCTATGTAGTTCTGAGCATGGCTCTGTCTGATCAAGATGAAATAAATGGGCTTTCCATCATATTAATTTATTGTACAGAACAGCAAGGCACCACCAGGATAGTACCAGTGACAATGAGATGCTTCTGTCCCCTGTGCACTGGGAAATACAAACATGCCACGATTTAATGGGAAAATTATTAATGTGTTTATACTCCTGTACTAAAATAAATGCTTGTATTACTCGCCTTGCTATGTGAAATATTTCAAGATCTCTAGCCAGTTCCCATGTGCCACGACTATGATGACGTAAATGCAAATTCAGAAGAGAATCAACATAAGCAACAGCAACCGTGCACATTCACATCAAGGTATGGCGAAGATACACAGATAGACAGCATAACAGGGGATTCTGTACATTGTTCAGTCAATATGCACACATTCTATTTTCAACGTATATTAAAGAAATTCAGTAGAGAGCAAGGTAGACACACACTTCATAACAGGAAACTCCAGATAATGCCAAAGTTGGAGGCCGTACTCTGTAAAGCAGCATCATGGTGATGGCAGACTCAAACGCCCATCTAAGCATTTCTCAATCCATTTATACTATTAGGTGTTCATGTATCCTGTATAATGATGAGCCCCACTAATCCAATAAGAAGTGCATTCATTAAGGACTTGTTCCATGCAAAATTTCTTGCACATTCTTGCTGTTCTACTCTTTTCCTAATACAGTAAAAACAAAATGCACAGAACATTGGTACGTTCTGCTCTTATCACTGAGCAGTAGGTTCTCTCCATAGTTTTTGCTTATCATGCAAATGATAAACGCAGGTGGCACTGTGGTCTGAACCACTGAGCTTCTTGGGCTTGCCGATCTGAAGGTCGGTGGTTCGAATCCACACAACAGGGTGAGCTCCCGTTGCTCTGTCCCAGCTCCTAACAACCTAGCAGTTCGAAAGCACACCAGTGCAAGTAGATAAGTAGGTACTGCTGCGGCAGGAACGTAAATGGTGTTTCTGTGCGCTCTGGTTTCCGTCACAGTGTCCCGTTGCACCAGAAGCGGTTTAGTCCTGCTGGCCACATGACCTGGAAAGCTGTATGTGGACAAACGCTGGCTCCCTCGGCCTGAAAGCGAGATGAGCGCCACACCCCATAGTCGCCTCTGACTGGACTTAACCGCCATGGGGTCATTTACCTTTTAACTTACCTTACCTCTCCATATTTTTTGCTTATCATGTAACCGCACCACTCACGAAATTGCACCATGTACAGTTACTTTCCCTTCCTAGCTTTCTGAACAAGATGAGAATTAGCAAAGTACATTCACTGAAGATGCTGCGAAAATCAGCTCTGGGCAGATTTAAGGAACCCGTTCCTTAATTTTTGCAATCCCTCCTGTGTTTTATTGGTTAAAAGTGAGCAATGCAAACAAGACAAAAAATAGTAGTGGGTGCAAACAGTACCATTTGTCCTACAGACAGTTTATGGGATTTGCTATCTCAGGTCTGGTTTTCAGCGTGTGCGTTTTTCTCCCTCCAAATGCCAGAAAAAGCCAGCTCAGAAGGAACAAGGTAAAATATTTACTGCTGGCTGTTAAACTACATGCTTCAAGTTAAGGCTAATGCGCTTTCCAATACAGGAAATTTCCAAGGGGTCAACATTACAGCATTAAAATTTCAGACACTGAAACTCTGAGGAGCTGCTGAAGGTCTTACAAGGAAAGGAACACAAATAGAGCGATGGAGTCACTGAACCACATACAGTAGTTTTTAAGTGAAAAGTCATGCCAAGGTACAAGGGCCTCGGGTCTCTGGTGTAACAGGTACATCTACGTCCGTCTCTCAGCTCACTCAAGTGCTATTAAAGCCTGATCCATCCATTTGAGTGGGCCCATTTGCTCCTCGCAGGTACAAATGGTTATTTGCTGTACAGATGCGATTACACACTCACTTCCCCTGGCCCACGATAACAGCATGTAAAACAAAAAAGTGCCATTTCCTATACACAGAGGCACTTATCCTGGGCCCATGGGCTCTGAAGACCAAGCACTCTATATGGATTGATGGTAGGGCGGAGGGGACACAACAGGAAATGGACAAGGGCACATTTCCCAGGTTAATAGCATAATGATTCTCTCTGTTACTAAAAAGAACTCCTGCAAGTTTTTCACCAGCTCTTCCACTGATGCTTCCTAAGCAGCCACAAAGCATTGCTACGGAACAGCTAGCCTCTGTTCACAGGAGGAAATCAGACAGAATAAAATATCACCAAAGACGGGTCTAATTGTTTTACGGCACAAATTTCATCCCCAATTCGAATCACTTCAAACCTGTTTCTATCAATGCCTCCCCCCACCCAATTGTTTTTTTTTCAACTGGTAAAAGCTCAATGTGATTTTTTTTAATCCTGTTTAAAATGTTAACTGGCAATTGTTGTAACTGTACTATAAAAATTCCATAAGTGCTGTTGGGCCAGTCCTGGCCCATGTGTGTGTGTGTGTGTGTGTGTGTGTGTGTGTGTGTGTGTGTTCTGTGGCCCTCCAGATGTTGCTGAACATCAGCCCCAGCCAGTGTGGCCAATGGTCAAGGATGGCAGCTGTACCTTTGTGGTCCTGCAGCTGAACAACCTAGGTAATATTCAGTGTTTTGAAATGGGCCTCGTGTTAAAAATTTGAACGATGTGTGCCGTTTCGTACCTCGGAGAACTGAGAAGGCAGCACGATAGCTGGAGTACAGATGCGAGTGGATATTTTTATTCCAAAAAAAAGAGAGGGAGGGGGGGAAGTCTCCCTGTTCTTGACACACTGGAAAATGTACAGCCAGAGAGTGCTTGAGGCAAAGATGCCACACCATCCTTACATCTGTCTGCTTTCATTTGTCTACAACTGCGCTTATAGATAAAACAAGCCTTCCAGATGTCATCACAAGCAGAGTTCATATGCTGACTTCACTGAGACACTATTGTTTGCTGCCAGCATAACAGAGTTGTAAAGCTAAAATATTTAAACTCTGTGCTACTCAACACAACTTTGAGTGTCACACAGGATCTGATTTCAGGATTAATTAATGTACACCCCAATAAAATAATAATGCGTTCCAAAACATTGCTAGCTGGCGTATGCTCTCTTCTGAACAACAGTTGCCTCTAAGGGAAACAGAATTATGCGCTCATAAATGAAGGCAAGGAATGTTAGGCATATCACAGTAGAGAATAATTCTGCTGCCGTATGGCACAAGCTGTCTTCTGGTTCTGTGTTACTTGCGCTGATCGTGACAGGTTACATTTTCTCAGGGCACTGTCTTGAAGATATGTCCTTATAGGAACAGGTGAACCAAACTCTCCCTGATCTAACCATGGTGATCTGAGTTGAAGAAAAATGAATAGGGGAGTCCTGCAAATCCTACAAGTCAAGTTGCTGAATGAGAGTTCTTGAATACTTCTCCAAGATTGTCTTCAAACTGTACCATCAGCTGCATTGGATGAAAGCTAGGTGGTGAATCAGCGCTCTCTGGTTCTGGGGGATTTATATTATGGATGAGGAACCTGTGGCCCTTCAACTCCCATCAAGCCCAGCCAGCATGGCCAAAGACAAGAGATGATGGGAGTTTTAGTTCAGGAACATGTGGAGGGCCATAACATCTCCATTCCTGACATTGTAGATCCTGCTGGAGTAACAGCTATGATATTGGTGCACTTCAGAAGGCAAGTGTCCTAAGAATCTAATTCAGAAACTCTACCCATTTTAGTTGTTAGGGTCAGAGGCTGTATGATTAATAATAATAATAATAATAAAAAATTTATTACTTATACTCTGCCCATCTGACCAGGCCTCCCCAGCCACTCTGGGTGGCTCCCAACAGAATATTAAAAACTCAATAAAACATCAAATATTAAAAACTTCCCTAAATAGGAGGGGTGGCTAATACCCCAGAGGACAGGATCACACTTCAAAATGACCTTAACAGATTAGAGAACTGGGCCAAGGCAAACAGGATGAATTTTAACAGGGAGAAATGTAAAGTACTACACTTGGGCAAAAAAAATGAAAGGCACAAATACAGGATGGGTGATACCTGGCTTGAGAGCAGTACAAGTGAAAAGGATCTAGGAGTCTTGGTAGACCACAAACTTGACATGAGTCAACAGTGTGATGCAGCAGCTAAAAAAGCCAATGCAATTCTGGGCTGCATCAATAGGAGTATAGCATCTAGATCAAGGGAAGTAATAGTACCACTGTATTCCGCTCTGGTCAGACCTCACCTGGAATACTGTGTCCAGTTCTGGGCACCACAGTTCAAGAAGGATATTGACAAGCTGGAACGTGTCCAGAGGAGGGCAACCAAAATGGTCAAAGGCCTGGAAACGATGCCTTATGAGGAACGGCTTAGGGAGCTGGGTATGTTTAGCCTGGAGAAGAGAAGGTTAAGGGGTGATATGATAGCCATGTTCAAATATATAAAAGGATGTCATATAGAGGAGGGAGAAAGGTTGTTTTCTGCTGCTCCAGAGAAGCGGACACGGAGCAATGGATTCAAACTACAAGAAAGAGGATTCCACCTAAACATTAGGAAGAATTTCTTGACAGTAAGAGCTGTTCGACAGTGGAATTTGCTGCCAAGGAGTGTGGTGGAGTCCCCTTCTTTGGAGGTCTTTAAGCAGAGGCTTGACAGCCACCTGTCAGGAATGCTTTGATGGTGTTCCTGCTTGGCAGGGGGTTGGACTGGATGGCCCTTGTGGTCTCTTCCAACTCTATGATTCTATGATTCTATGATTCTAGGGCTGCCTTTAGGTGTCTTCTAAAAGTCAGATAGCATTCCACAGGGCGGGCGCCACTACTGAGAAGGCCCTCTGCCTGGGTTCCCTGTAAGGGAGGGAACCGCCAGAAGGCCCTCAGAGCTGGACCTCGGTGTCCAGGCTGAACGGTGGGGGTGGAAACGCTACTTCAGGTATACTGGACCGAGGCCATTTAGGGCTTTAAAGGTCAGCACCAACACTTTGAATTGTGCTCAGAAACGTACAGTAGCATAGTTGTTCCATAGTTTGTGCAAATCAGAAGCCTTAACAAACCACAGTTCCCGTAAGTCTTTGAGGGAAGCCACGGCTGTTTGAAGTAGCATAATAATGCTTTAAATGTTGTGGATGTGCCCCATGGCAGCACATGGAGATCATGCCTGTGTATTTAAAAGACTTGAAGCAAGAAGAGGAGATGCAACTGTTCTGCCTTCCCTCCTTTTGGCCTTATTGGTCCCTTCTCCCACCCCTCCTTCCTAGCCTGCTGAAAGACAAGATATTAGCTTATTGGAGAGGGCGAATGGTGAATGAATCGGCAGAGGAATAAGTGGTAGGTGTAATAGCTCCAGTTGCCTTGGACCTCTTAAAGTCACAGGCATGATTACCCGGAAAGCCTAATCTCGAATCACTCACAGATAAGTGTGTTTCTCTTTGCAAACTCTGAACTGCACTCTCCAGAGATATCTCTGCTACTGTCTATAATCATTACTTATTTTGGGTTACGGGAGATGAAGGCCCTTCCTTCACACTTTGCTCTCCAGAAGTAAATCTAAAAATAATGTATGAATAAGACAAGCATGCATTTGGAAAAGCACAGCTAGATATAATCATAATCATCAGAGAGCCAGGATTGGCTGTAGCTCCCCTGTCAAGTATTATTCTGGGTTTTAAACTAATGGGTTGAATGGCTCGGAGTCAAAATCCTCTGATCTTGCCAGGCTATCAGTTCACCGCAGTCTCTGATCCACAACTTTGAACATGATTGTAAGCAAATTGGAAGTGAGTTCTTGAAGGTCTACGCTACAATAACTGATGACTCAGCAGGAATTCCAGGGAAAGTTATCAGATTTGGTATTCCATTTATAGAGTACAGGATCAACTAGGAGTGAAATTCTAACTCAAGAAGAGAGATCCCAGAGACAATGCTGCCACCAGCATCAAGCTACCATGCCCCAGACAAGTGCAATGTGCCACTATCACAAACCAGCAATTGGAAATAGATGTAGAGACAACAACTCATTGCAAACCATTACCTATCAAGGCACAAAACACGTAACATGCAACGTGCATATTTATATAGTCTAAACCAAGAAACTGAACATTTTCTAGATAGGCGAAAAGTTTTTTTTACCCATTTTACAGATTGCTCCAATGGCATTGAATTATTCATTGACCAAGAACTGAGTCGAAACACTCAATACAAAATACACCAGTCAAGAAAAGTGAATCTGCATAAACTTATTTGTTATTATTTATTGGATTTCTAGCCCACCTTTTAGGGTGCAAGCCTAACTTTTCATATCTTGAACATTTAAAGACTCGGCTACTAATATCCACTGCAACACTCAGTAGCAACATTCCTGTAACAATAATGCAGCCAAGATTTATTTAAAATGCAAACTAATGGTTTATTGGGGTAATAATGAAATTCATGCAAATGCTTTTAAACTGATATGATCTTTAAGCAGCCTGAATATTGTCAGTCTAGCAGACCTCACTTTCCCCCACCCCCAAACAAAGTCTTGGTGAATTTACAAAAGGTAACAAGCCTACCTGGGATCAAAGTTTCACACTTCCTCCGAACTTTTAAAGCTGTAGCTGGAGAATCCAAACAGAGCCACAGACTTCATTGCACCAAAATACCATCTGCCACCCAGCTCCTTAAACTTCCACCTGCTTCTATAACCTTCCTACCCCAAAGTCTAAGAAATGACAAGCATCTCAACAAGGTACAGCGGTACCTTGGTTCTCAAACGCCTTGGTACTCAGACAACTTGGAAACCAAACATTGAAAACTTGGAAGTAACTGTTCCGGTTTGTGAACTTTTTTTGGAAGCTGGACGTGCTCCGTTTTGGGTCTTACACTTCCGTTTTGAGTGCCACAATTCAGTTTTGAGTGTTAAGCTGACAATTTGAGTGTTACGCTTCTGATTTGAGTGCCACACTTCTGTTTTGAGTGTAACGCTGAGGTCTGTCTGTTTTTTGCATTTTTGTTTTTGCGGCTTTTTTGTTTGTTTTTGTGACTGTGTGGAACCCAGTTCAGCTACTGATTGATTGATTGATTGATTGTGTGACTGCAGTACATTGTTTATTGCTTTCATTTTATGGATCAATGGTATTGTTATATAGTAAAATTCATGTTAAATTGCTGTTTCAGGGGTTGTTTTTAAAAGTTTGGAACGGATTAATCCGTTTTGCATTATTTTCTATGGGAAAGTGTGCCTTGGTTTTGGAACGCTTTGGTTTTGGAACGGACTTCCGGAACGAATTAAGTTTGAGAACCAAGGTACCACTGTATGTCCAGTATGCATTTCTCCTTCCAATCTCTAGAAGAAACAGTGCTGTTGTTTTTAAATGCTCACAGGTCATACCCTCTCAACATATACTCCCTCCATCCAACAAAGTATGGATAGCAAAAAGGAGACCTCACCAGCCTATTAAAAGTGAAACCTGTACATCTCTAGTTCAGCTGAGGGAAAGGCAGCATTGTGTTCTCCCTGCAACCCGAGGCCAGAAACAGCCCAAGCATATGCTGGTCACCCTTTGGAGACCAGAAAGGATCCCCCCCATGCTGTCCATTTGGGATGAGGGTGAGCATGTTTTCTGACTTCCCTGGGGTGAGTCTACTGGGGTGGTAACTATCGTTTTTAACGAAGTCTATTTTGCTTGTCACAATTAATGCAGGTGCGGTGGGTAGAAAGAGAAGAGGAGAAGGGATATTCAAGATGACGCAAGCATGAATTTAAACAAATATGGGGGGGGGTTGCAGGGGAACTACATAGCAGAAATCTGGACAACCACTCAGATGCAAACTACACTTGCCCAACAGCCACCTCTGAAGTTCAGGTGTGAGCTAAGCACAAGGGTAAGAGAGCATCTCCACCCCCATCATCCAGACACTGAGATCTAGCTTTGAGGACCTTCTGGTGGTTCCCTCACTGCAAGAAGTGAGGTTACAGGGAACCAGGCAGAGGGCCTTCTCGGTGGTGGCCCCTGCCCTGTGGAACACCTTCCCATCAGATGTGAAGGAGATAAATAACTATCTGATTTTTGGAAGACATCTGAAGGTAGCCCTGTATAGAGAAGTGTTTTTTTTTTTCATATTTGATGTTTTAATTTGCTGGAAGCTGCCCAGAGTGGCTGGGCCATCTAGTCAGATGGGGGGGGGCATATTATTATAATAAATATTATTATTACATCATACCACCTATCTTACCCACCCAGCTTCCTTTTCTGGCATTTAGTCACAGAGCTTGCCTGCAAATAAATAAAAGTCTAATTTCAACCAGTGCCTCTTTTCTTCTCCTGTAATTTTTTTTTCAAAGAAGAAGAAAAAAATCTGCAGGTGAGAAAGAAAACACATTTACTCTGTCCAGCCTTTGTCAACAGGGGGCGCTCTGCTCCCTGACACGTCTTGCCCTCTGTTTAGACTAGCGAGCAAAGAGCTGGAAACAGGACCTGTCCTGTCTCAGCCAAAAGTAAAAGGGCTGAAAGTTAATTTCCTCAACAGCCTACAGTTTTCTGCTAAACCTAACCTAAGTAAAAAGATCAAATACGGAAAACAGAAATTTAAATACAAGATGCAAATTCTTAACCTGGTAGGCTGGGCCCCAGGCCTGTTCACATGCCTCCAAGTTCCACCCAGAGCCTTTCCTGTGAGTTTTCTGCGATTACATTGTGCAAGCATAACTGCAGCACTAATCCCTGGCAAGAGGCAAAACTGTAAAGTGAATGATGACTACTAAACAAATGAGCCTTTGACAGACAATCAGCACTTAAGTTACTTGGACAGTTTCGATTTGTAAGGCCCCGTGAAAGTTAGCTCTTTTCCACCTAAGAGTTCCCACAGGTGATCTCTAGGCAATTGAGAACTTTTTCAGAAAACTATTTGAAGTTAATCGGAAAAGGCATTTTTGAGAGACGGGGATTTCAGACCACCTGTTTTTTCTCTCTCTTGAAACTGCCCTTGTGCTCCTTCGTTCAGGTACTGCTCAAAGCACCAGGGTCTAAAGCAGCAATCCTAGGCACACCTCCCTGGAAGTAGGCTCCAGTAAATACAGTAGGACTTACTTGCAAGTAATCATATATAGGACTGGTATTAAAAGGTTTTTTAAAAATGTATTTACCATATTTTACAGAGACAATATGATGTAAAGATTATTATTTTTTGAGAGCCAGTGTGGTGTAGTGATTAAGAGCGGTAGACTCGTAATCTGGTGAACCGGGTTCGCGTCTCCGCTCCTCCACATGCAGCTGCTGGGTGACCTTGGGCTAGTCACACTTCTTTGAAGTCTCTCAGCCCCACTCACCTCACAGAGTGTTTGTTGTGCGGGAGGAAGGGAAAGGAGATTGTTGGCTGCTTTGAGACTCCTTAAGGGGAGTGAAAGGCAGGATATCAAGTCCAAACTCCTCGTCCTCGTCCTCCTCCTCCTCCTCCTCCTCCTCCTCTTCTTCTTCTTCTTCTTCTCTGTCACTTTTATTCTTCTCTGTCACTTTTATTCTCTGTCATTTTATTCTTTCCTTTTTTTCTCCATCTCCCTCATTTCTTAAACCTTGCCCTCTATCCTATATGCCCCAAACCCAAGTTATCTGCATCCATGCATGCCCCTGATAGGTCTCCATTTCACCTTGCCCATATCCTTATTACCCCCTGTTATAAGGCAGGGGTGGGGGACATTTTTCATCCCTAGGGTTTGACCCCAAACTGAATCGTCCTCTGTGGGCCATTTTTGCCAGGGGGCAATGTCAACCTCCTGTCAATCACCTGGCATCATGACCACAAATAATTCAAAGTTCAAGCTGGGAGCAGACAGAGGCTTATTTCCATCTTAGTGTTGTATATCCAGGACTCTAAGATGGGAAATAAGTCTCTGCTGCTGCCTTTTTAAAAGCAAGGAGAGGCTTATCTCCAATCTTAACACTATAGGACCACAGTACTAAGATCCAAGGAGAGAGAAATGCTGCCTACAAAGACTTGACAAGACCACAATCTTGAAGACTACAAATCTGAAAGCTGGAATTGTCAAGGATTCCAGCCTTTGCTCCAGTTTCAGTTCTTAAGCTCAAATTCTGCAATAACAGTCTTGTGCCTAATTAGCTGGATAAGGCCTAGATTTGAGAACAGAGGTGGCAATTCTATTTCTGGTATAATGGACATTCATGCTTCTTGAAGGCACATTCAAGGAGTTTGGTGGTTATCCTCCATTCATCTCAATAAACCATAGGAAAACCCAGCTTTCTCTTGAGATGGCATCAGCAAAAAATATCTCAGCCTCAGGCTTACATTACTTTGCTTTCAAGTTGAAATAAAAAAATCTCAGCCAAATTGTATCTGTGAACCAAAAAGGCAACACTTTTATTCTCAGCTGAGAATACTTGTTGAAAGTGTACCCATCTGTATTCCCCCTGTACCTTTCCAATTCTTTATTTGGCAGTTGTACTCAAATAATTTCCCAAAGCCTTGGTAGTTCCCCTTAATACCTTTAGAGAATGTTGTTCTTCGTAGGTTTCTATATAGGGTCTGCATTTTAGAAGGACTCTACTAACATGAATGTAATATAAAAGTATACAAAAGTTACCAGTGTAATGTTCAAACAGTGACTCTCAAATTCTTAGTGCTAACATTAAATTGCCAGAATCTGTGGCAATCCTTTATTACAATCAGCTTTAGGCAGTTCTGACTCGCACAGCTGCCACACATCAAAAGTAGTCGTGCCAATGGAAATTTGTGATTCTTCCTATTGTGGGAATCTAGCTTTCAAGAGGGGACTGAAGCACTGGTACATTTAGGCTTGTTTCATACAATAAAGGCAGCACATTCCCTTGCTTGTGAGAACTGATGCACACGTAGCTTTGGTAAATTTTAGCACACCAGGGGCAACCCCTAATTTTGGGACAGTAAGAAGCTGTAAGCACAGCCACCATTTTGTAACCTTTGCAAATCAAGGAAGCACGGATAAAACACGGCTACATTTAGGAAAGCAATAGGAAGTGCCTCTCACATAATTTCACATCTGACAATACGGCTTTCAGAATAGTTTAGGGGTGTTCCTGTAGTAAGCAATGCACTGTGAAAATTGCAATGCTTGGAAATACTCCCCCAAGTGAATTTCCTGCACTATAAAGCCCTAAATGACTTGAGACCACCCTTCTCCATATAACGCAGTGTGATAAAATGAAATCTTCTTATCCCCTCTTGTTGTCTATTCAGGTATTCATATAGTAACAACGTGCAAGAGGGCCTTTTCGGTGGGGGCTCCCGCCTCTGAAACTTGTTCCCCTGGGAGATTAATAAGGTTCCTTCACTGTCTACATTTAGAGGGGAAGTTAGAAGTTTACTTTTTAATCAGGCTTTGGAGCCTTCCTACATAGTTTGGCTACTGTTTATATTGTCTGCTATATTTTACTGGGTTTTAAAATTTGTTTGCTACACTGATCTCTTTGGGGAGGTAGAGTGAAATATAAGTGATTTTAAATTAAATTAAAGGGATACGGAATATATCAGTGCTCCTCAACTTGAAGATTGAAGGTCTTCCAGATCCCCAGAAAGACTGGCCATAATCCAACATAGAATTAAGTGCACTTAAGTCTGTGTTGGATTGTGACCACTGGTACTGTAAAGAACGTTTCAAGACTGCCTGTCTAAAATAGTTTGGTGTGCCGCCCCCCTGAATGCACTCACACATTTGAAAGATCCAGTTGCTGGTCCAATAAATGCGCCTTTGTAACAATGCAGAATGTCTTCTGCTAACGCTCAGATCAATGCACGATGTTTGCCATTAGGCCAGCAGCATATTGCATTTAAAGATATTTGATAGCATCTGCATGAAATTTCAAAACTCCTACAAAGAATAGCTTTTCTATCTTTTAGTAGTCATTGCTATAAATATACCTGCCTTTTGGTTTCTGCCTTACTTCTAGGAGATTAATGAATTTGGGGAGGGAGGGATCACTGCTACATTTCGAAGAGTTGATTGATTACTGTGTTTCAGTGCTAGTACATTATAAGTATATGCACACATGAAATCAATAATGCATTTATAAATATTTTAAGTATCATTATTTAATAAATCACACCAACCACTCTGTTATGACCAACTATGCTTTGGTGTGTCAGTATTCCGCCCCCCGCCAGTCCATAAAACCATTAACAATACTTATCATTAAGATTATTACATTCTAGATTTATCATTCAGGAAAAATCTACCATAAACCTATTAAATATACTTAAGGGTAAGATGATTACATTTAGATTATTGTTCAGGAAAATCTAATGAAACAGAGCAAGACACCCAGGGACCATATTCTGAATTCAAAAGGAAGAACTCAAGTTCAGTTCATTTTTCTGTAAATTAGAAGAACAGGCCCTCATGCTAGAATGCAGCTGTTTAATACGGTTCTGGAAGAGGACACCCTGCCCTGTGTACCTCCATTCTCAGTGAACAACAGCATCCTAGGATTCAATTTAAAAAATGTAGTATAAACACAGACAACTGTGAAACACTGGCCTGCAAGTGCTCCAATTGGAGAACAGCCTTTACCAAAGGTGTCATGGGCTTTGATGACACTCGAATTCAGGATGAAAGGGAGAAAGGTGCTAAGAGGAAGGCACACTTGGCAAACCCTCACTGTGATCAACTCCCACCCGGAAACCTATGTCCCCACTGTGGAAGGACGTGTGGATCCAGAATTGGCCTCCACAGTCACTTACAGACTCACTGTTTTACCCCTGCTGGCATGGTTTTGCATGATCTACTAGATATCTACAGGTGAGAAGTTGCAGCCTACACTGTAACCTCGTGATCTGTCAGTAATTGGTGCTAAAACCTCTGGTTTTCATTTTTTAAAAAAGGTAAAGGTCCCATGACAGTCAAGTCCAGTCGCAGATTACTCTGGGGTTGCGGGAAGGTAAATAACGTTTCCATGCGCTGCTTAGTCATGCTGGCCACATGACCCGGAAGCTGTATGCCGGCTCCCTTGGCCAGTAAAGTCCAGTCGCAGATGACTCTGGGGTTGCGGCGCTCATCTCGCTTTACTGGCCAAGGGAGCCGGCGTACAGCTTCCGGGTCATGTGGCCAGCATGACTAAGCAGCGCACAGAAACGTCATTTACCTTCCCGCCAGAGCGGGATATTTATCTACTTGCACTTTGACGTGCTTTCGAACTGCTAGGTTGGCAGGAGCTGGGACTGAACAATGGGAGCTCACCCCATCGCAGGGATTTGAGCCACCGACCTTCCGATCGGCAAGCCCAAGGCTCAGTGGTTTACACCACAGCGCCACCTGCGTCCCTCCTGGTTTTTATTTATTTTCATGCAAATATTTCTGCTTCTTTAAACTATTTCATAAAAATTATACACTATAAAAATTATATTTTTTATAATTTAAAATATGTAAAATTATTATGAAATTTAAATATAATATGTTCTCGCCTCTCAAAGACTAGTATCCTGTGCATGGGCTGCACTAACTTTAACACACACACAAAAGGGCTACACACAAGTTTTAATGAAGTCAAATTAGTGTTTTCCTAAAAAGAAAAAAGAATAGAACCAAGGTTTCTGAATTTTGGCTTAAACCATGAGGATCCTGTATCATTGCCCAGAGTAATTTTGGCAATGCAAATGATAAAAATCTTCATAGATTTTTTTTTTTTTAAGAAAAGGCCCAGCAAGGCAGTTCCTCGCTTTTTTATTATGACATCTTGACCTGTTCTGTTTAGAGCTATAAGTAGAATGCAGGGAACGGCCGCACGTTGCCACCCAAAGTGCAAAACCTTAAGACTTTCTAGTGGACGTTTTAATAATTCTTGAGCACTTTGGTCAGTGTGCTTTCCCCCACCCTCTATCATCTCTGTTTAGACACAATGAAAATAAAATAAAAATTCCAAATTAAGAGCATTCCAGTATGCAGTGCTGATGATTAACTGATAAAGAAGAGCATGGCACTGTCATCAGAATCAGCAGACTACTGAGCTGGAAAAACCAGGGCTCTGGATAAATAGGACGGCCTTCTGATTTATAGAAGGCTGCTTGTCTCTTTCTTCTTGAATCATTGCATTCCAAGAGATACGGAGACCTGGTGAAGTGGGGCACAGGAAGGTCAGAGAGAAAGGTGGAAGGGGGGAGGGTTTCCTTTTTAAAATAAAAATTGTGATATGATTTTTGAATACTGGCTCCTCCAGTCAATTATTCTGTTGAAGATGAATTTGCCCGCCTTGTTTATTAATTCTCAGTTGATGATGGGAAAATGTGTGTCCGAGAGAAAAATCTCAAACAAGCACAAGGCAAAACCTATTTACTTATCCATCTATCTTGTGATAAACGCAGCATTACACAATTTAACGGACCAGTACATGTACAGTTGCATCAAGTGCCGTTGATGCCATCAACTACAAAAATAGAAAAGTTAAAGCTAAAGTTGATTCTCTGGCCAGATAAAAAAGGTAAAAGCTCGCCATTCTTGTCAGGTTTTTAAAGGCTGGTGGGTAAAAGTCATTTTGAAGTCAGTAGGCTGCTATTTATATCATTTATGTGTTTTATGATAATTATTTTGAATGTTCTTGTTTATTGTGCATGATGTTTTATATTGTCTTCTTCTGTTGTAAACTGCTCCATGAATACCCAGGTAGTCTCTGATGAAACATCATCATTTTCAGCTTACTGGAAAAAACCAGTAAATTACCAAATGAGTTTTCCTAAATCTGAAGATCTAGTTCTAATTCTGACTGTGCAAATTTTGCATGCCAGTGATATGATTTAAGAGAGTTCTTGAAGTTTCTTTTATTTGTTTCACATGCTTAAATTCTCCTTAAACCTACGTGATAAACGGATAATGTGCCCTCTCTTAAAAATTGGTGTTCAGTAAAAGCTCCCACATTACCCACTTTATAATGCATTCTTTGCCCATGTCTGTAATATCAGCTACTGCAAATGTAATCATCACAATCCTTTAACCATGGTTAAGGGATTAGGAACAGCTTGCAGGCTCAGCTTCTTCCTCCCTGTAGTCCATCTCCATTCTGGGAACGCACCATTGTTAAGCTTTGTTGATATTGTCTCAACTGATGGTCAGCGCTAAGCCAGGCTTTGAAATTTCAAATTGCAGTTAACAGTGTGTCCTGATTTGGGTTAATCGTGGTTAAACCAGTGCTGATTCAAGCCTGATTTGGGTTAATCGTGGTTAAACCAGTGCTGATTCAAGCCTAGTTGGGTTAATTCAAGCCTAGTTGGGTAAAAGGAAGCCAGGTGTAATCTGTGCCAGGGACAGGAAATGATCTGTTCAATTTTACAGCTGATCCTTTAACCACATTCAAGGAATTGGGAACATTACATGTACTACTACTACTACTACTAATAACTATTAACCAATTATGATTATTTTAGTTGTGCTTTTTGCACTCAAGCACCTCAGGCGATTTACACAGCAAACATAAAACAACGAAGACTTTAAAACCAGAGCAGCAAGCAAAAACTAAGATGCTAATTCAACAATATTTTTTAAAAATAATGAGTTCTACCCACCCCACTTAAAGTATGAGCCCAACAAAGGCCATTGACCTCCCAAGTAAAACAACCACATAAGCCTGGGTAACTAAGAATGTTTTTGCCTGGGACCTAAAAACAGACAGTAATGGTGCCAGGCATGCTTACACGGGGAAAGCATTCCACAAACAGGAAGCAAGGCCCATTCTCTCGTAAAACATTGATATTCGGGCTGCTGTTGTGTTTCTGTTTCCTTGCCTTGTATAATCTGTTTGGTATTTCCTCTCTGGGTTTTGTGTTTTTTTGTTGTAACTGTGAATAATTTGCACAACACTTTTGAGTGCATAAAATGCTTTTAAACACCTATAGCAAAGATATTGTTACTCTGTGCAATAACAGGGCTGAGAAAGAGTTACTTTCTCCAGCCTCCCCAATGAGCTGAGTCCTGTCTTCTAAAAACTCAGCGACCATACCTATATGCTTGGATACCTATATCCTCTCCTTGTCAAATACACTACAAAAAAATTTCCAAGTTTCCAGAACGAGTTTTGTGTTTGCAAGACTAAAAAGCAGAGGTAAAATGGAAATGGGAGATATATGATCTGCACATACAGATCTGTATAAATTTTAGATGGTGGCAGATTTGAGAAATCACGTATTACCCCCTTCAGAATGCCTAAAAGGTTCAAAAGTCCATGGCAGAAGACTCAAAAATTAGGTACTGAATCTTCTCCGGAATCTTCAAAGGCATTCAGTTCCATCATCTAAGAAAGATTAATCAAATAGATGTGGACTTTGCCAAGTTGTTGTTAAGAGACGCTGTTCCAGAAAAAGAAAAACCCATATACACAAAAAAAAAACCCTAGAGTGATTTATCAAATAGCGGGGGTGGGGGGAAACACATCGCTGTTTGCCAACATTTGCATCTTCAAAACACCTTGTTCAATTATGTGTGCACCTTCCAGAAAAAAAGGGGATGGGGAGGAGGACCACACACAGGAGAAATATATCATGCGTAATATAATTCAGGTTCAACGAAGGGAAGAAAATGTTCTCATGTTTGGCTTGCTGTAGTGAACTTTCTACAACTTAAAGGGCGATATCTGCCTAACGTTTTGCCTCCCTCTGCACTCAAGTATAGAATCAGAATCCGATTCACCACAGGCACGCATTCAATTTCCTCGTGAATTACTGCAAGAAGCCACAGCATGGGAAACACAAACACACACCACACAATAAGTTATCTAGTGCTGTCTGTCATTCACAACAACAGGTGGCATCCGTGTTGTGTAATGGCACACACTGTCACGTGTTGCAACGACTGACCTGCTTGCGGCCGAGGAGGGATGTTCCCTGGAAGAGCTGCCATCTGCGTGTGTGTCAAATAAATCTAGACATACCATGTCCAATCTAAAATGAATGGAAGCCCTGTTTCTACTTGGGCAGAAATATGCTAGGAACAGTTCGCCCATGTGAGAAAGTATGAATCACATAAGGATGCCAAGGTCAGAGAGACCTCGGGAGATCAGATGAGCCAAAAGAGGCCATGCATGAGAACACTGCCTTGAGAAACATTAACTTATGTAGAAAGTGAGACATAAGTCACTGGGGCTGATGCACCGATAGTTTGTTCCAGCAATAAAGCATGCAGCTTCTAAACGTCCAAACTGCAGTTGCAGGTTGAAAAAAGATGTGATACAGGGGTTGAGAACCTGTGCTTCTCCAGTTTTTGGGTCTCCAACTGCAGCTCCAGCCAGCATGCCCAATGGTCAGGGATGGCGGGAATTGTGGTCCAGCAATACCTGGAGGGCCACAGGTTCCCCGCCCCTAATGTAAGAGGAGGAACATCGCTGTGAGCCCACCTCTACAACGGACAGCTGTTTTGTGGCCAACTTACACAAAACAACATATCAACTGAATATCCCTTTGGGTCACAGCTACTGCTTGAAATGTTTTGCTGAAGTATTTTCCCTGAGGGAATGTAGCCCCATATGGCGGGGGGCGGGGCGGGCGGAGAGAGATTGCCCATCCCTGAGCTAAAGGAACATTTTGGGGAGAGGAGGAGGATGTGAATATTCACACAAAGTATTTTCTGAAACATTTCTACTCCATCAAGTTGCGACATTTGACTTGAAAACTGAAACTAAGGCTATTTGATACACCTCAAGTGTATTTTAAAGGGAAGAATCTGTGGTTTGCCTTCCTTAATTAAAATATATTGATTTATTTTCCAGTGCTCCTTTCTTTTATGGCATCAAATTTGTGGCTTAAAACAAATGTGGCCTTGGTAGTAGTGAAACTTCTGTACACTGTATTAATCGAGAGAGAGAGAGAGAGAGAGAGAGAGAGAGAGAGAAAGAAAGAAAGAAAGAAAGAAAGAAAGAAAGAAAGAAAGAAAGAAAGAGAGAATGTTTAAAGTTTGGGGGCAGCTAGGAAATAAAGCTATTCCAACGAGCAGCACGTTAATTATTCCGAAAATTAAGCTGTCAGCCCCACTTGTTTTAGCATTATGAACACCATAAAAATATTTTTTTTTAAACGGAGGATAATAACTAGGATATGAAGACTAAGAGGAGGACTTCACTTAAAACTATCGCCCTGAAGCGCAGAATACATTTCGGGTGCTCTTTTTCTTAATTAAAAGATTTCAATCTAAGTAAAGGCGCAACCTCCAATTTAGGTCCCTTGTTTTTTAGACCTGCTAGAGCTAAGAGTTCTGAGGGAAAAGCGAGCCGAGCCCCCGAGGGAGGGAGTGTCTCCGGTCGCGCACACAAAAAGCTCAGTCTTGCTGACACAAGAGCGGCAGGCCAGGCAAGTTGGGCTGAGCATGTTCGTAATACCTTGCCTCAGCCAAAGGGCTTGCACAGCCTACTGAGTGACAAGACACAGAGCAAAACACCGAACTGACTCTTGCCTTGTTAAAACCTCTTCTTCGACTGATCCACAACTCTAGTCTAGATAATATATTGTGTTCCCAGGGGCCTGCCTCTTTTCTGTCCCAGAAAATTCCAAAACTTTTCTGACTTGGGGTCGGGCTTCAACCAGAACCAACAAGATGGAACCCACTTGGATTTAAAAAATAAATAAGTAGTGCATGCCTATCTCTTTCCACCTCCTATTCTTGTCAATTTCCTTTAAAATGGGGGGATGGTGGTGGTGATTACCTCCTTGATACGACCCACAGATCATTAGGCTGGCTCTGCATCTGCTGAGGCATTAAATACAGAACCCAAATAAGAGGGTAAATGAGGGCGGAACTTGATTTCTAGTAACGTGGTTAGGAACCTAATTATAAGCCGACTTCTTTTCCTCTGGAGTCTGGGTGGTAGTGTACCTAGATGAAGCAAGATTGGTTTTCAAGAGCGAGAGACAGTCGATAGCTTTGGAAGCAAAGGTTTTACGGCAGTCATTATTGCCAGTGGTAAAACATGTGTTGAGCAAGCTGCTTTATGGAAGTGAGTCGTGGGCAACTTACACCTGTCAGGAGCGACACCTCAACACCTTCCATGTGTGGTGCGTCAGGAGGGAGTTTGAGTATCAAATGGCAGGACAAAATTCCAAACAAAACTGTGCTCTCCCAAGCCCACATTTCCCAGCATGTTCGCACGCCTGTCTAAGCAACACCTACCCTGGCTTGGTCACATTCACAGAATGGAAAATGGCAGGAACCCCAAGGATGTGCTCTATGGGGAGCTGGCTTCTGGCACCAGCCTCCTTAGCAGACCAACTCTGTGCTACAAAGATGTCTGCAAACGTGGCACGGAGGCTGGCAACATCAACCCTGCCATGTGGGAATCCCTTGCAGACAACAACAGTGCCTGGAAACAGGCAGTCAAGTCATGTGACCAAAGGAGGAATGACTGCTGGGAGGAAGACAGAGAGAAGAAATGCCCTGGTGCATCTGCAGCAGCCCAACCGGACACTTTCATCTGCCCCAGCTGCAACAAAACATGTCTCTCCCACATCAGTCCCTACAGCCACAGCTGGCACTGCAACCTTCCAACAGCTTGACCGCATTCCGAAAGGCACACTCCTCCACTGTCTCCCGAAACAGATGGATGCCTGCTTAACACACTAATCCCACTATTGTTTCTGTTCATCCTGGTCTCCTTAGTGTTTAGAAGAACTGGTTTAGTAGTGGGAGAAGTGAAATACATGCACACACTACAGGAAGTAATGCCTGTGTCATGCCACCTTCAACACATGAAATCTGTCTGCTGCCCAAGGCAACTGAGCACTGATGCAGTTAAACAATCCCAAAAACATAGAGGGAAGACTAGAGGGACTAGGAGAGGGACGATTCGTAATGGAGCGCCGCTATCAATATGATTTGCCATTTGCAGAATTCTTATGTCAACAGGATCAGTAAACAAGTGTTAATATTTCCACCACTGGGATCATCTAAAGGGAATTTGTTGTAGTTAGTTGCAGAGAGCAAAGAACGAGATTGGAGAGGGGAATTGTGTCAGCCTCGGGAAGCTGGCAAGATGCAGCTGACAGGAGTGAAAAGTGGAGAGCTGCTTCAAAGCTGAGCAGGCTGTGTGACCTGAATGCTGCGCACATCATGCGCTCCTTGCAGGAGGATCAATGACAGCGTTTGCTGGGCTCTAGGCATCCCCTGTGCTAATGAAAGCCATCCTGAAAGCCAAGAGACAGGGCCTCTGGGCAACGTAAAAACTGGCATTAGCGGAGGTTTGTTATAAAGCCTGGCTTCTGAGAGCATGGAGCACCAGAAGAACCTTCACCCAGCCCCCCCCCCCGTAGTACCCCACCAACTCCCCTCTGGCTGTCTGTTTAGTGTCACTCAGTTGGGATGGATCCCGTTAAAGATCTGATGTTCGCTAAGGACTCGGAGGTGTCTGGGACGTCTGCCTCTAATCATAAACACTGCAGCTGGCAAGGACGTGATGGGGAGGGGGGAATCACCTTGATCCAGCACATATTTCCTTTGATGTTTCTGCAGCAAGTTGGCTGCCCAAAGTAAAAGGTACGTTGTTTGGTGTGTGGTTTTTTTTTTTAAAAAAAGAATAATAATAATAATAAAATACCCAGGCTTGACATTCTCAAATCATAACCATATGACTCTCAATTCCATGCTTGGCTTCTTTCCTTTCTTTCTTTTAATATTTTGTTCTGAGAAACTGGAAGAAGAGGAATCTGACAATGATAACATGAAACAGGTTTGGGAGATAATCGCAGATTCAGAAGAAAATGTGTCCAAAAAGAAACTTGCTGCTATTACCAAAAATGGAAGAAGTCTCTTGCCAAAGATCGCTAACTGTGGTGACCTTAAGCAATAAACTGTTACTGATTCTACCGGGGGGGGGGCATGTGACTACCCCCCCGCCAAAAAAATGCAAAGACAACACAATTTGAATGCAACCACTGTTTAGAAGTACTTCTTGCCCACTTGCTTTTTCAGGGTAGCCTAGAAAATACAAGAGCTTTCTGCTCAGTCCTTGGCCGCTTAAATGCATGCAGTGTAACAACTTTGGCTGGGTACAAACTATTATTTCAGGAAACAGGAGTGAATTCTCCCTTCTACAATGCCACTAGCTCTGATTTAGCACTGGTAGCTTGAGAAATGTAGAGGCATTCCTGCATTGCAGGGGGTTGGACTAGATGACTCTTGGATGTCCCTTCCAACTCTACAATTCGATGATTCTATGAGAAGAAATGTACAGAAGAATACAACTGTGGTGGCGTTGGGAGATAGGTAGAAGCCAGTCCATTTTCCTGATGGTGGTGAAATTGATAAGGTCAAATTGCAAAGAATTCTGGTCCAGTCAATTTCAGCCTTAAGGAAAACTGCACTAAAACAGAGTGGAGGGTTACATGCATGAATGTATGAATATTAAGCTATCTTAAAAGAGAGAGAAAAGATTAATAAAAATGTTAAGGTGTGCTAATTATCATGGGTGATAACTCTAACTGGCACCCATGAAAGTCACATTAAAATATATGCATGGCTATGTAAAACAAGGGACCCAGGTGGCGCTGTGGGTTAAACCACAGAGCCTAGGGCTTGCTGATCAGAAGGTCGGCAGTTCGAATCCCTGCGACGGGGTGAGCTCCCGTTGCTCGGTCCCTGCTCCTGCCCACCTAGCAGTTCGAAAGCATGTCAAAGTGCAAGTAGATAAATAGGAACCGCTCTGGCGGGAAGGTAAATGGCATTTCCATGCGCTGCTCTGGTTCGCCAGAAGCGGCTTTGTCATGCTGGCAACATGACCTGGAAGCTGTACGCCGGCTCTCGGCCAATAAAGTGAGATGAGCGCGCAACCCCAGAGTCGGAAATGACTGGACCAAATGGTCAGGGGTCCCTTTACCTTTTTTATGTAAAACAAAGAAAGAAAAGGAACTTGCATACACTGAAGGCGACTCTGCCGATCGCTCTCCCTCGAGAGAGAGCAATATGCAGTGTTACGTGGCATTCCTACAGAATGTGACCACTCCTAGCAGCATCGAGAACTGAATCTCCTACGTTCAAAGGGCAGAGAGCCCATAAGCATTTCATGCTTCAGAGGCTACAGCAGCCTCTCCTCAGCCGGTCGTGTTGGTTCATGGCTGAGAAGGTTGCTGCAATGGCCTGAACCACCGCTCATCGCTAACCCCAACACAACTTCTCCTCCTGGTGTAGCTGCCACCAAACTGGCAGGTTGAGCAGCAAGAACTCACAACATGAGTTCTCCATCCCCTAGTCATTAGGATGGTGTGCAGACAACACAAGGGTTGAGGACATCTTCCCTCTTGAGCTTCCTTCCTAATATTCCCAGCAGCCAGAAAGGGGAATAATTCTTGAAAAGGGAGAAGGGAATCAGCTGTTCTGTGGACAAAAACCATTCTGTGTGTTTCTGCCCTTGGAGGATTTTTCCATTTCCTTTTTTTTGATTGGGAATGGGCTTTAAAAGCATGGATGGGCCCCCAAGGTTTAATACCCCCACCCTGCAGACTTAGGCAAAACAACACTAACTTTCTTTCAAATGGTGCCTTGTTCATGTCAGCACCATGCTCAAAAGTACACTTAATGCACATCCGCATGCAAGAGTTTCCTTTTGCCATTATAGTATGTGATCTTTTCCACGCTTTAAGCCTGGAAATGTGAAGCACCTTCGCCATTATGGCTTTTAGTAAGCATTTAGGAATGCAGTTTGAATGAATACAAATGACACAATACTGTGCCTACTTTGGCAACTCATTACTTTTTTTTCACACTGTAAGCGAAGGCTGAGATCTCTCCCCAGAAAGCTGGAGAGAACCTATGTTCCGATTATGTGTACAGTAACATGCATCTGGGCACCTACAAGATATAAACTGGCCTTGATTTAAAAATGTAAAATTCGGAAAGGATTTAGGCAGCTGCGAGGCAGCCGTTCCAAAAAAGAGTCACATATTGCAGTGTGTGTTTTGATTAGGCTTGGTATTAATGT
This sequence comes from Darevskia mixta, assembly GCA_034641385.1. Taxonomy (NCBI): domain Eukaryota; kingdom Metazoa; phylum Chordata; class Lepidosauria; order Squamata; family Lacertidae; genus Darevskia; species Darevskia mixta. The sequence continues at coordinate 22,418,780 of JAWWNH010000017.1, forward strand.
GTACTAGATCAAGTTACGTTGCTGCAAATTGGTCAGTGTCATCTCGACACAACTGAAGCAAAGGAGAAGTGACACACTGTAAATGAAACACAGCGAAGAGCTCAAGGGAGAGTAAATCACCCTACCATATCATGGCTGGAAAATTTGGGAGCTGCCGTTCCAAACCTATCTGAGATTTCGCAGGCTATTTGGACTGACAAGCGTTCCCTGAGATCCCACCGAATGCTGCAGATTCAGATAAGATTCAGATTTATTGAGTTTATGCGCAGATGTACCAAGAGACAGTGCATATGTATGTCACTGGTGCTGGGGGAGGTGAGCTCAGAAGGGGTGTGAAACAGAGGTCTGTATACCCCTATATGGCAATTTCTCCCTATTTTACTGAATTGAAAGACAGAATTGAATGGCAGACACAAATGTTACAGTATTTACCTTGTTCATTCGTTCCTTTTTTATGCATGGCAAGGGAACATGGTGGACAGAAGCTCAAATCTTCTCCTGAGTCGAGCCTCTCTCCCCCAAAGCAAAGGACCCTTTACCGGAACAGGGTCTACATTGCAAACGCCTCCAGCAAGAGGAATCACTCATGGTAGAACTTGGCACTTCAAAGCTGGAAAGAAACTTTGCAGGCCTAGTTTATGCGAATCACCAAGCCAAACCTTGGCTTAATCTCCTGGGCATTCTGCTGCCATGTTCCATTATAATTTGGCTTAAGCATGGTGTCTGAATGTGAGGTTGGGGTTTGATCTCTCCAGACATTATAGCTCATGGTTTGTCTGGGAGAGCTAAACCATGAGCCCAGGTTCCAAGAACCCACTAAGACAAATGATGGATCAGCTCAGCAAAGCTCAGTAGAGAACAATCAGAGGAGGAGCAAAGGAGCCACAATCTCCTCTCTCCTGAGACTCCGTTGCACTTGTGGATTTGATTTTTTAAGAATCTGACAACATCTGGATTGAACAGGTGGTGCTTTCCAAGGCACGATACCGAAAACCAACACAATGTGGGGGAATCAAGAATTTAAACTTGTCCAGATATCATGCAGATGTTGAGATCACATAGTTCTGCTGTGGGTTAGCAGTGTACAAGTTTGTAACCAACCTTATTGCAATGTGGACTGAGAAGCTCAGTTGTACTGCCAATGAACCATCACCCCACAGGTTTCTATTAAAAGGGATAAAATAAGATTGATGGAGCATTATCAACTTCATGAGCCATCAAATAATCTTTAAACATTCTGTGTTTTTCCTAGATATGTTTATGAAATCCTCAACTTCTGAAACTGGGATTCTGCTTTAATTTATATTTTAGTGGAGCACAATCAATGAATATAGAAATGTGTAGTTACTTCAGAGATGCTGGGTAGGGAAGGGAAGAGATCTTAGGTGAGTATCAGTGATTAAAAATAAACACAGAGTAACATGGTGTTTTTAACTTCACTTACCAGAGATGATTTATTTTAAAATATTTTCACACACACCCCTTCAGATAAATAGGTAAATGGCATACTTTCAACTTTCTAAGTGGCATCCCTGAATTGCTTGATTGTAAAAAAAAAAGTCAGAGCAGTTTACAAAAATAATATTTCATATGTGTGTGGATATTGTGTGTGTGTAAATATATATAAATATAATTTGCTAAGACCTGGGATAAGTTTTAATCAATCTCTTTCTTCTCTTACAGCACAATTTTGGTTCAGAATAACAGTTTTAAAAAATGTTTCAAAAATAACTTAGTGGAGATGTTTTTCTGTTGTTGGTTTAAAAAAACAACAAAAAACACAACTATAAATGTTTGAGATTTCTGTTGTTAATATTCTGAAGCCTTAATTCCTGCTGGAAAAGAAGCAGAAAAGGATGTTCCAAATGGCACCAGAACAATGAAATATTCTGGGAGAATCTGTTAATCCCTGTGGTTTTCCAGGTCTGGTAGAGAGGTACACATGTCAGTGAAAAAAGACATAGAAAATTGTTTACATCTGTAAACATCAAAGGGGAAGATTTTTAATGCACCCCATTCTCCTAGGACCCAGGGCAATAATCTCGCCTATTTACCCTGTCGCGCGTTGAATCCTATCAGAAGTAATACCTCAAATGATAAGTATTTCCCCATCATTCCCCACCTTGTAATTGCAAGTAAGGTAGACCAGAGCCATTAATTAGAATTGTGCTTTCAGTAAGAAACATGCTCCCTGAAACACTTGCCTGAGATTTGAATTTGAAGGAAGCAATTAGAGTGTGGTTTCTTATGAGATAAGATGGCAGGAAACACCAGTCAAAGAGCAAACAGAGCAACCACCCTAGTTTTATTCCAGCCCCAAGAAACTTACTATTTCCATTCTTCAAACAGGAAACCTATGATCTCTATGTGCAAACATCAATGGAGAGAAAATGGATTGTGTCCCCATAGCATTCAGATTACTGAAACATACAAGGCAGACTAATCAAATGAAGTACTGTACCTCAAATTCTGCACTACAATCTCCACCGATGCTCTAGTCAGAAACTAAATCCTGCAACGGTAACATTTTACAGAACCAAAAATTGCATAAACAGAGCAACTTTGCATAAATGTGATTAACTTTCATGCTTTGCAAAGTTTGTGCAGTTGCAAAGTTCATGTTTCTGGAAGGTTGTTTGGGTTTGTTTTTTGAAGTAGGAATATTCTGTCTTGAAATTTCTGTCCGACACTGGAAAACAAGCACCAAGACTCATGGAAAAGTGGGGAAACCGCTGGGAAGAATTTGTGGTTGTGCTGAGTGAATGTAACCCATTTGGCCCTGTTCCTTTCTCTACATTTATAGTAGAAACTGCCAACATGTTTTCTGGGTTCAATTCACAAACACGAAGGCCAGAAACAAAAAAAAACAAAAACAAAAAAAGGAACTCAGCCTGAAATTATCAGGATTCTCTCTAATATGATGCATTCTTTATCCAACATTACAATTCTCTCAAACCCTAACCCTAATCCTTGACACTCATGTCATTTTCCCAGTTTAATGGTTAAGGATGCTTAAACAATTTTTGCAAACTCTTATAGAAACCAGCTTCATCTGTACCTCCCCACCAAATGTGTGGATTTTACACTTCTCTAAATTTCGCAGCTGACTTCTTAGCTCAAAAACTGTACCAAAATGCAAAAGGAAACACATTATTTTGGGGCACAACGTGTTCAGAGATGTACATTTTGTGAGAAAACATGTTCAGAATGTTGTTGTTTTTTAAATTGCAAAGCTATTCAGAAACTGGATGGAACGCATCTACGAATGAAACTGACACAGGACAGAAACAGGCTGATCCAGTAACGAGGGCAAGTAAAAGGCAATTTCCATCAGAGGAACAACATAGGGGAAATGTTTTAACATCCCTTCGTAAGCAATACATTCCCACTCCAATAAAGTCCCCTGCCAGCAATTCAGCTTCAGGTTTCTTGTGTTAGTGTACAAAGCCCTGACTAACTTCGGTCCAGCATACCTTAAGAGATGCCTTACCCAGTGAAGCCCAAGTTGATCACTGAGATCATCAGGGCAAGCAGTATGGGTAGTTTCTTATGGGACAGAAACACAGTTATTGAGCCTCTTGGGCTTGCCGATCAGAAGGTCGGTGGTTCAAATCCGCACAACAGGGTGTTGCTCTGTCCCAGCTCCTGCCAGCCTAGCAGTTTGGAAGCATGCCAGTGCAAGTAGATAAATAGGTACCACTGCAGTGGGAAGGTAAACGGCATTTCTTTGCGCTCTGGTTTCCATCATGGTGTCCCATTGTGCCAGAAGCGGTTTAGTCCTGCTGGCCACATGACCCAGAAAGCTGTCTGTGGACACACACTGGTTCCCTTGGCCTGAAAGCGAGATGAGTGCCACAACCCCATAGTCACCTTTGACTGGACTTAACTGTCCAGGGGTCCTTTACCTTTACCTTACCTATTGTCAATGATGACTCGTGCTTCCAGTGTTGCAGGACAAACTCTATGGAACTCCCTCCCACAAGACAGGCATCGTCCCTAAGTTTATATGTGTGTGTGTGCATATCTATAGCTATAGCTATCTTGAGATTATAAATTTTAGAGGTTTAATTAATGTTTTCTGTGTTGTAGATTTTATTGCTGTAAGCTGTTTTAAGACCTGCATGGTAAAAAATATATTTTTTAAAAATAAATAAATGCAAATAAATGGATTCAAATGGAAAACCTGCAGCTACATTCTTTAAAAGAAGATTAAAGAGGTGGGAGATACAGTCATGGATTCCCAATGCTTTGCCTAGTCTAGGAGGAAGGGGGGGACAAACAATAATTTATTCATAAATGTATATAATGAAGCTTCAACGTTTTTCTAAACAGCCTGCTTGGAAGGCTACCATTTTGATTTGAGGAAAGGATGTTTAATTCTTACCTACTAACCATTTTATGTGTGCAGAATTGCCATGCAAGTATCTCTTCCCTCCTTCCCTTGCACATTTACCCTTGAGAAAGAAAGAAAGAAAGAAAGAAAGAAAGAAAGAAAGAAAGAAAGAAAGAAAGAAAGAAAGAAAGAAGACAGACCTTGCTGGAGCACCACAGAGAAAAATAGCAATACTGTGCAAAAATACAACCAGCTGGGATAGTAATAAGCAACATTCCAAGTTTGCTCTTGCCCCCACCCTAAACTGAAATTGCCCTGATGTTGCTTTTCATTTCTTAAAAAAAAATTGAGTGGGGATTTACATGTAACCTTTAGTTTGCACCTCAGTTCTTTCAGATTCAATCAAAAGAAGCAGCAGTTAAAAGCAGTAAGCAAAATGACTGTACGTATTAGGGCTTGCAGGTATTATGACAATGTAGGGCCATAGTACTTGCCACATCCAGTTACAGCCAAGGTATATTTACTCCCATGATGCTATTAGAGCAATTACATGATTCAGCAGTAAAAGTCTTTGCTAGTAGAAAATTAAGCAAACTTCAGGTAATCTCAGAATCAGCATGGCACCGCAACGTGAACTGAAAACGACAAGCAGCTGTTGGGATGGTTAACATGAATGCCCAACCCCCACCCCAATACTATTAAGACAATACTTTAATATTACGCGCTAAGTACCAAATAGACACAGAGGAATTGCTTCACAACGATGCCAGGAATGCCAGGAATGATCCAACCCTGAGATCACTGACAAGTAGGGGCTTACTCTAATCCTACATGTAGGCATATCAAAGATGCTCTCTCCACTATAAATTAGAACAGGCAACAGACTGTGCACACCAGTCCTTGCCTCTTTGCGGATCCCCTCCCTACATCTGCCTTCACTGGGGTTAGGTGTCACATTGGCACGAAAGTTGAGAAATAATCTACACTGGCTCCTGGTACTTTTCTGAGCACAATTCAAAGTGTTGGCGTTGGCCTTTAAAGATCTAAATGGCCTCAGCCCAGTATACCTGAAGGAGCATCTCCACCCCCATCGTTCAGCCCGGACACATGGTCCAGTTCCGAGGGTCTTCTGGTGGTATCCTCACTGTGAGAAGTGAAGCTACAGGGAATCAAGCAGAGGGCCTTCTCAGTGGTGGCACCAGCCCTGTGAAACGCCCTCCCATCAGATGTCAAGGAGATAAACAATGATACAACTTTTAGAAGACATCTGAAGGCATCCCTGTATAGGGAGGTTTTTAATCTTTAATGTTTTATCATGTTTTTGTATATACTGGAAGCCGCCCAGAGTGGCTGGGGCAACTCAGTCAGATGGGTGCAGAATTATTATTATTATTATTATTATTATTATTATTATTATTATTAGAACCTACCAAATTTGTGCTTTCCAAAACAATATGCAAATGGCAACATGGCAATCCTTCTTAATTCACAAGTCTTCAAATTTTTTTCCAATTAATTTCACACTTTTCTGAACTTTTCAATGAATTTACTGGACCAATGTAGGGCAATTGTGTAAAGCACCATTTCTGTGCAGTCACTGTTTCATATCTGTTTATGTCTCTGTGTTGCACTGAGCTCCTTTGTCAACAAATTATCGTGTTGCATCCTTTGCCTACAAACACTCGGGCATTTAAATTGGAGGATGAGTAACACAAGACTTCTGTTACAAATGGCAGGTGATGGTGCAATTGCACACTACTGTCAATGTGGTGCAGCAGTGGAGTACTATACTAGGATTGGTGAGACACTTGTTCAAATCCTCACTTGGGAGCCCCTGGCCCAGACATTGCATCTCAGCCAAAACTATCTCTCAGGGCTGTTGTACATTTAAGTGTGTGTTATATAATAACACATAATGCATAATGTACCATGGCACAACAAGTAACAAAAGTGCTACATGAGCTTCTACTTGTTGTTGAGATCACAATTCTAGTCTTTTTCATTATTATTGTTGTCTTTATTTCTCTTAAAAAAACAAACAAACCCAACGACGTTTATCATTCCACATGCAGGGGTAGTGATTTTTGCAAATCCACCAGCTACTCAACTCCATGGATGAAATACTTCGGTCAGTTTTTTAAATGACGGCCTGCGAGGTGGTTCAAGAAACAAAATCGCCATTTGCAAGGTTACCTAAACTTCTACGTTTCCCCCACTTTCCATTTAGAAAAGTGACAGCAAAAAGACATTCGCCTTTATTTTTTTATTCTTCTTCTGCCGCTGCTCTTACTACTCTTTTTGCTGAGACGATCTATGACAATGTGTCTCAGGAAAGAAGCTCCTGACCAATAAAACAGCAAAACTAAAAATAAACCTTTGGGGCCAGGGGCATTTGTTCATTATATAAATCAAAGAAGCACGCACAGAAATGGACACAAAGTGACTGGTAATGCCCAGTGAATTTCTAATGCTTGGCTAAAATGATTTGGGTGCATTGCATGCAGATGTCAGGTATTTTAATAAAGAGCTCCATTGTTCAGGGCCCCTCACTCCTCCATAGCTCCCAGCGCTCCTTTAGGAAGGGAGGAAGGGAGGGGGCACTGGGGGGGGGGAACGACACACAGCCATTCCAGCTGGGCTTGGAACCTTGTTTGAGTCAGGAAAACCACAGCTCATAAGCAAAGAGGAAGCATAATGTTCTACAAGGACAAAACATTAGCAAAAATGTCACTCAGCCCCAGTTCCACATGTTGGCTGCCACGGCCTCTTCCTCCAAGCATGCCCGGTTGATATAAATTCCATCTGCTCAGCAGCCAAGTGACAGAGAAGAAATACCAGCATCTGGTCTCTATTGCTGTCGGGTTTTTGTTCCATGTTAGACCTTAGCTAGAAACATATGAAGAGATGAAGGTCCTGGCAAGCGACTAAAAGGCTGCACTGGCACAAGAGAGGCTTTCTGATGCTTTTCACACTTCACTTTGGATTTTTACAGGGGAAAAGGCGGAGGAGACTTGATAAACTGCGCTTTAGGAGCCAACAGGCCTGGAGGTCATTTAGTCTTTGAAAGTGTGTGTGTGTGTGTGTGTGTGTGTGTGTGTGTGTGTGTGTGTGTTTAAAACTGAACAGCACCAACATTTTCTCTCTCTCTCTCTCTCTCTTTTTTAGTGCAACAAAAGGTAACTAAGTCACACAAGAATGTGACTCTTCAGCTAACCTCCCCCCAGTCTCTTAAACATCCACTGGTTTGGATCTGCTCCCGAAGCACTTTATATTCTCTTGAAGAGCAGCTGGAAAATGCCAAAAGACCAAACCAGACGAGCTCTCTGTTTAACCCTGCTATGCCTGGCAAGATGTTGCTTTTGCTGAGCTACAACAGGGAGAAACATAGGAAGGACAACAGCCGTGCAAATGCAGGGCTGTTGTTTGTTTGTTTGTTTTCGTTTAAAAAATAAATAACCGTTTTCAACTGTGGCTGCATGTGTATGCGGAACAATTTTCAATGTTGGCAATGCTGGTACACTGAAGTTCAGGCTTCCCCAACCCTCCCCAACCTTCCAGATGTTTTGGACTACAACTCCTGTCAGTGCCAGCTATCACAGCTATACTGTCTGGGGCTGGTGGGAGTTGCAGCCCCAAACATCTGGAGGGCACCAGGCTGGGAAAGGTCGCCATGAGAAAGAGCAGCTACATACATTAAAGAGTGAACCACCACTTGCTGCAGTAGGGAAACAGCCTGATTCCCTATGAGATGTGCAAATAATATAATTGCCGAAAGACTGAAGAGAGAAGAGTTTGGATTTTGATATCCCGCTTTATCACTACCCGAAGGAGTCTCAAAGCGGCTCACATTCTCCTTTCCCTCCCCCCCCCAATAAACACTCTGTGAGGTGAGTGGGGCTGAGAGACTTCAGAGAAGGGTGACTAGCCCAAGGTCACCCAGCAGCTGCATGTGGAGGAGCAGAGACGCGAACCCGGTTGCCCAGATTATGAGACTACCGCTCTTAACCACTACACCACACTGACTCTCTGACTGAAGGACACAAAATAATGGTGATTGGGAGTGGCCGCCAAGACCACATAACACAGGTCCTGAAAGACCTACACTGGCTCCCAGTACATTTCCGAGCACAATTCAAAGTGTTGGTGCTGACCTTTAAAGTCCTAAACGGCCTCAGTCCTGTATACCTGAAGAAGCATCTCCACCCCTATTGTTCACTCTGAGGGCCTTCTGACAGTTCTCTCAATGCAAGCAGTGAGGTTACAGGGAACCAGGCAGAGGGCCTTCTCGGTAGTGGCACCCTCCCTTCAGATGTCAAGGAGATAAAGAACTACACAACTTTTAGAAGACATCTGAAGGCAGCCCTGTGTAGGTAAAGTTTTTAATCTTGGACGTTTTATTATGTTTCTGCATGAGTTGGAAGCTATTCAGAGTGGTTGAGGCAACTCAGACAGATGGACAGGGTATAAATAAAATAGTAGTAGTAGTAGTAGTAGTAGTAGTAGAATTCTGTTACATTTCCTCCAAAGCCAAAAATTAGATTTATATTTCTTAAAAAATATAAGCAAATGTGACATATTTTTCTGTATGCTCTCCTCATGCTTCTGAGCTGGTGGGATCCCCGTTGCATTAGAGTGTCATCTCATTTGGGAAGAAGGGGCACAAACTGACAAGGCGAAGTGAAGCGAGTGAACAGCAATCAAAATGACATTATAATACACACATACACACGAGCTGAAGAGAAATAACTAAGAAAAGGCGGAAAGTGAGAACTGCTGCAGAGGACACATAAATTTATAATAAAGCCTTACAACGCTTAATTATTAATTAGAAAAGAAGGAAGCTTTTATTTAACAAACAGGAAAATGTCACCATCATCCATGTTCAGGCACAGAGATAATGGCATGGGCTGACTTAATGATTTCCAGAAATGTCCAGTAAGTGTGCTTTCAAAACAAAATGACTTCTCATTTTACAGACAGCGTAAAGACTCTATGCCACCAAAGGATGGAATGGCAAGAGCCAGTTCAACCCAATGTTTTTCCTCCTCAAAAAGGGGATACATTATACCAGAAACTGTACATGAAGTTCTCAAGGAGGGGAAAGTCCTATTCTTTTTTGCTTATAGATCTTTCCTTCCTAACCCCTAACATGCCTTTAGTGTCACCTGTGTAGACATCTGAAGACTATCTTCTTCCCCCCCCCTCTCTCTCTATATAGCTGTGCGCTTCATGTATGAATCTTGTCTCCAACATAGTGACCTGCTGTCATAGGTGATATCTACACTACTGATTGGTAAACACCAGTGTAACTTCCCAGAAACAAGTAGCGTCTGAATTGTGCCCTCTGATTTGCAGAGTGGCAAGAGACTTGATGCCGTTAACTCACCTATGGGCCTCAAGCGATGCACTCCATTTTAAGAAGAGGTGGTTGACAGGAACATTATTCCCATTAGTGTGCTCCTAAACGAGAGGAATTCCTGCTCTGCAGAGCTTATGCTTGGAGCCTGAATTAAAATCTTCTTTTGTCCCCTGGTGAGCACTGTAACAACATTGCTTATTCCAATTGAACATGCCATCAATTCCCAAGCAGCCCTTCTCCTCAGTCAAGTAATATGGCTGTCAACTTGACCTTTCCCCAACTATATATAGTTTATAAGATGGCTATCACTGTTTTGTTTAGAAAACACATTCCAAGGTGCTCTGTAACATATATCTCCAACCACCTTCACATTCTTATTCCCTGTGTTCTGCTATATTTTGTTGGATGCCGCCCAGAGTGGTTGGGACAACCCAGTCAGATGGGCAGGATACAAATAAATTATGGTTATAATTATTGCCAGCAATATTTTTATGGAAAATGAGGTGCCTGAACTCACAAGGGATGCCTCCCTTGTTCTCTTAGAATGGTAATGGCGCCCACATGAGAAGTGCCGGAACTGAGTTCCGGCTAAATAAAAGCCCTGATTATTACCATTCCTCAATCATAATTAACCACTCAGGGCTGATACCATTGCTATACTTTTACTGCAATTTTTTAAAAATGTTATTAAGGGTGCAATCCTATCCATCCCTACCTCAGGGTGGATCACTTCCTACAGGGGAACAGAGTGGAACTTAAATGCACAGCACCCGGAATGCCATTTATGGTAGAAAAGCATCAGACAAACATTCTCCTTCTTCCTCAAAGGAGAGAAACTAACCTACTAAATGAACATATAGGGTTTGTATACACACACACACACACACACACACTTAAGGCATATGGTGTTTTACAGGTTGTTTTCAGACAAACAACAAATTGACTTGGTCAACGGCAGTCTTTCAAACAGAAAGCTTTTGTGCTTCATTTTCTCTCCATGGGTTAACTTAAAAGGTAACTGCCTTGAATGAACACCTGGGCAAGAAATGCACCTGCTATTCCCATATCACACTTCCCTATGTTACCTCTTCAAATCACTGTCTGTCGGACCCTTATTACAATTCGCGAACCCTGCAATACACTCCTAATGATGGCTTTCACCCCACAAAAAAACGCTAAGGTCAAGTGATGGTACTAAATGCCACGATCAAAGCTCTTTAGAAGGTGAGGCAAATTTTCTTTTTTTCCTCCCACCAGGCAATCAGCAGAGCATCACAATCAATGTGGTGTATCATATAGTATTACGCAAACTTAATTATGCTCTATTATGGGTAGTACAAACCACTGGGGTAACATCACTGAGATCAATATAGCTAACACCAGAAAGAACTCTGTGAAGCTTTTTGCTTGCACCGGTGGTCGATACAGCCTTTCTCAAAAAGCGAGGATGAACTTTTGCGGAGATTGGAGTTTCCCACATGCATGGGGATAAGGGTGGGATGAGCCCGGTGCCTAGCTGTGTGAGATGCATCAATGCAATTTCCCGTAAGTCAGAAACTTGAAACAATACAGCTGCCGCGATGAGTGAATAGCTGATGGAGCTTGTGTGAGCTTCAGTGGCAAGCCAGGGCATTGCTCTAGTGTGAATGACAAGTGATGGACCGAATCGCAGGGGAGCTACCAAGGAGTTATTAATGGTGACAGGTACACTACCTGGGAGACAGGTTGAGAGGGGGGAAAGATTATTTATAAGCGAATAGTTAACAGCTGTACCTACTGCTAAGCATTACATGGATGCCACAAACTGTAGAATTCAAATCGCGGGTTATTCAAGCACGAACAACTGCCTGTCACCAAACTTGCAGCGCATCGCTACAAATTAAGGTGGGAGAGATGAGACGGGGGCTGGAGCGATGCCTCGAACGGGAAGGCAATGTCATCATGGAAGCCGAGATAAGAACCGAAAAGAGCCAAGATAACTACGAGGTGAATTACGGTTCTTAATAACAACAATGAATTGGCATGAACAGCTTTTTAATTTTTTCCTGGGGGCTTTTCATAGGAGAGCAGATGCTGAATGGATCCAGCGCTGACAAAAATAAATGAGGAGAAAATCGCAGTAAAGGAAAGCGGGGGGTGGGGGTGGGGAAGAGGGGGCGGGTGACATGTTCAGAGAAGTTTTCTTTTTAATGAAAGAAATAATAAACTTCTGTGGTGAAGATAATCTCTTAACAGACTTCGCCACCGGTGTGATAGCTGATTTGTCAAATCTGTAAGGAAGAGCACCAGCCTGGGAAGAAGCTAAGGAAAGAAATTCTACCTATTGCTGCATTTGAGATGAAGCTGGCCCACTTGCAGTATGAATTTTACAAATATTGGCTGCGTTAATGACTGTGTTTTCTCGCTGCAATAAACTCCAGTAATGCAAATGTGATCCTGGCCCTGCATAATTCTGAAAAGTTTTCCACAAAGGACATGCCGCCCCTATTCAAAGCACATAGCACATCCTTCATTCTTTCTTCTAAGCTGAAAAGCTAAAGTACAAATCACAATACAATATTGTTCTCTCTCTGATGTCTTCCTCAGCATTAAGATTGAGATTCTGAGCTCCTGTGGATTTTCTTATTCTCATGGAACTCTGTGCCTTAATGTCGCTATAATAAATAATAAACAATATCTCCATGAGTAACCCTTAAACATAACTGTGGGTTTCCTTTAAAGTAAAGCAGGAGCGAGAAATTTAAAAACAAACCACCCTTATGCAGCCTGCTTTTCCATAAGGGTCCATCTTTCTTTCAGTCACAAAGGAAGATCTAAACTGGATATTTACCTGGCAGCTTAGCTTTCGGCATGAGCCAGCCAAAGTTGCATATTTTTAGGTCTCAGGCAATGCTTAAGCATTTGCTTGGATGTTCCAAAAGCGGGCTACGGGTGGGTAGCCTAATGCGCTTTATGCTGTGGGAGGGATATTGCTGAAGTGCCTTCAACAGACTTCTCATAATCAAAGAGTGACACCTGCCCACTGCAATTACACTCCATGCTGCCCCACACTCCATGCTGCTACGTCTCCTTGGATTGGTGCCTTCCAGCACCTGCCACAGGATCCTAACAGGCCAAGTCTTGCCCCTCCTAATCTGGCACACTTTGTCTCTTGTTTACTGGACTTGGATGTTCCTTCTGGCCATCACCCTATGCAACTGTGTCCACCCAATGCCACCCTGGAAGCCTCGATCTAAGCTAGGACAGGGAACGTTATGTAACTCATGGTATTTATTGCATTTATATCCCACCTTTCTTCCAATGAGCTCATGCTTCTCTTCCTCCCTGTTCTATCCTCAGAACAACCCTGTGAGGTAGGTTAGGCCGGGAGGCTGTGACTGGCCCAAGGTCACCCAGTAAGTTTCAGAGCTGAGTAGGGATTTGCACCATTCAAACTGCTGCATTTCACAGGGGAGAATACATAGAAGCCAAAGCCCAACTTTCATGTATTTAGTTGAGATGAACATGCCATTCATAACTTTATTTGCCTTTGTTTTATCATGGGTGATGTGACCCTCATATTGGTCACAGTCTCTGCAGAACTCTTGACAATGCCCAAAAATTGTTTCCCTTTCAACTCTACATCTGCTCCAGTTTTGGTATTTGCTGTTCTCACATGGAAGCTCCCGCCAGATCAGCTGTTGAATTTATTTAATGCACCCCTCTGTTTTAAAATTGGGTTTCCCTACCCACAATGCTGTGTAGGGGAAAATGGCAGCTCTGTTAATAAAAGCATTCCTCCATGTTAGAATGAGACTTTATTTGCTGCTGCATTCTAAACTATCAACAGTGACTTAAAAGACATTACACACAAAATGTAAGGATAAGGAAGGTACTTTTTACCATATGTGGTGGCCCTGTAAAAAAGTAAAAGACTTTTGGGAAATGATATACAATGAATTGAAAAAAATGTTTAAGATAACTTTTGTCAAAAAACCAGATGCTTTTTTACTTGGATTAACAGGGGATGAAATACCAAGGGACTTAAAAAGACTATTTATGTATGTGGCAACAGCCGCAAGAATGCTGCTTGCCCAGAAGTGGAAAGAAGAGAAAGTACCAACAAAAGAAGAATGGATAACTAAGATGATGGACTATGCCAAAATGGCAAAGATGACCATGAAGATCAGAGATCAGGATGAGAAAAAGTTTGAACAGGAATGGAAGAAATTTATAGACTATTTAAAAGACCAGTGTAAATATATTAAAACATTAGCAGGTTTGATATAACATTTATGAAAGTATATAATTGGAAATTAGAATAAATAAGAGGGAAAACAAAGAGTTTGGAGAAATAAAATAAGATGTTAGAAATCAGGGGGGAGAAAATTGGAATCCAGGGGAGAGGAGGAGGGAAGTCGATATTGTATCTTTGGAAAAGTATTGAATTTATAAAATATTGTGATTATAAAATTTGAAAATAAAATATTTAAAAATTAAAAATAAAAGAAAAGACATTACACACACACATCCACAAACACACATACCCCTCACTTTGTGTATGTATGAGCTAGGTTTGCCTACCATTGGACATTCAGCTGAAGTGGCTACAAATCCCAGGAAGGAAGGAAGGAAGGAAGGAAGGAAGGAAGGAAGGAAAGACAGTTTTCTGAAAAATTTGTAGGCTTTTGTATGTGTACAGAAGGCCGGGGGGGGGGGGAGAGAAAAACAAAACAGAAATTCACTTAACCCCATTCACATGTCTAGCCGGCTGATTGTTTAAGTGTGATTTACTTCTTTAATGTATAAACTTCATCACAGAACCATCAGAATGTTTCCATTCAGCAAGCGCAAACAAACAAACAGAAGAGAAGCCACAAAATAATTATAAAACATATGGCGTGCACCACGGCTGTGTTTATTTTATGACAGTTAACTTTATTTACAGTGTAATCTGGGAAGAATTAATTCTCAAAGGACTTTACACAAAATATGGCCAGTTCCCCCCTCCTGGCCCACCTCACCCTCAAACCGCACACACCAGAGTTATGTTGTCAACCCGAGTAAATAAACTGTCCTAAGTGGAAATCTCTTGTTTTCTACAAACAAAATGCAATGCCTTGTTTTTTGTGTAATGGGTTCATTATGAATTCTTGAGTGACAAAAACTATACATTGCCAGCAGCAATAAAAGCCAGGATACTAGGAAGGACGGCTGGTTTTTATACCATGCCAAAGTTTGGTGGAAACATAACATTTTAAAAGGCTTCCTCTGCCTGAATTTGCTTCTCAAGATGGTCTTGTGTTCACATTAGCCATGTATCTCTACAGCTTGAGAAAAGCTTTGTGCAAATATACTCTCTTTTTTGTTTTTCATAGTCGGTTATTATAGTAACATATTTCCAGAGACATTTGGAAGAGAGCAGTAACTCATTTTAGAAGCTAGTTACTAACTTGGCTCAATGTTTCAGGCAGAAGTATTAAATATTATGCAGGACAGCACCCAAATAACACTGCGTCTCATGGAAGTTTTCGAGAACCAGGAAGGAAGAGCTTCTTCCCCCAAGTTATGCTTCATAGCAGACCTGGTCTACTCTTGGCCCCTGTCCATACCTTCCCTTCCACACATGAGACACAAATGTAAGACTAAGGTCTAATTGATGCTGGGATAGCTCAGTTGGTAGAGCATAAGATGCACAGGTTCGATCCCCACCTTGGGCAAAAAAAATCCTGAATTGTAGGGGATTGGGCTAGATAGAAGACTCATGTGGTCCCGTCCAACTCTACAGTTCTATGATTTTACAGATTTAATTGCTTTTACTACACTGCTGATGTCTGAGTTACAGTGCCATGGAAGCGCAGGGAGTGCTGGACTCGCTTTGAAGAAGAAGAAGAAGAGTTTGGATTTGATATTCCGCTTTCTCACTACCCGAAAGAGTCTCAAAGCGGCTCACATTCTCCTTTCCCTTCCTCCCCCACAACAAACACTCTGTGAGGTGAGTGGGGCTGAGAGACTTCAGAGAAGTGTGACTAGCCCAAGGTCACCCAGCAGCTGCATGTGGAGGAGCGGGGAAGCGAACCCGGTTCACCAGATTACGAGTCTACCGCTCTTAACCACTACACCACACTGGCTTTGGTTCTCAGAGTGCGTCTTGCTCAGCTTTCATCACTTGGAATGCAGTATTCATCACCAGCAGCAGATTGCATGGAGGGGTGAAGTTGCTTACCTGACCTCCTGGCCAGGTAAGCCTGCCTGATTACCCGGAGGACGTGTGGCAAGGCAGTAGGGTGCAGTGCAAACACACCAGCAGAGCTAACGTGGCATTCCTGAAGGTGTGTTTCACTGCACTGCACTAACTGGCTCCTTATATCTGGGAGGAAAGGTAAGTGCCTTCATTCCACCATGGTGTCTGCTACTGTTCATCACTAGTGTTTGGGTGTTCAGAAGAGGGGTGAAACGTGCCTTCTTCACTGAATAGCTTTTTCTCAGTTCTGCCAGTGTTTCTGGTTTGATACTATGAGCTTCAATGGGAAAGCTGCACTGCTCCAGCACAGGAATGTCCTTAGTTGTCTATAGTTTTTCTAATAATAATAATAATAATAATAATAATAATAATAATAATAATAATAATAATAATTTATTACGTATACCCCGCCCATCTGGCCAGGCCTCCCCAGCCACTCTGGGCGGCTTCCAACAGAATATTAAAAACACAATAAAACATCAAACATTAAAAACTTCCCTAAACAGATGTCTTCTAAAAGTCAGATAGTTGTTTATTTCCCTGACATCTGGTGGGAGGGCGTTCCATAGGGCGGGTACCACTACCCTGTTTCCCCTATTTTAAGACGTAGTCATAAAATAAGCCATAGCAGGATTTTTTTGCATTTGCGAAATATAAGCCGTACCCCGAAAATAAGCCATAGTGATAGGCGCAGTACTGGAGGGCGCCAAGGAAAAGGCTGGGCTGGGCTTACGTAATAAAAATAAGACGTCCCCTCAAAATAAGCCATAGTGCGTTTTCCTGAAGGAAAAAAAATATAAGACGGTGTCTTAAAATAGGGGAAACACGGTACCGAGAAGGCCCTCTCTGCCAGGTTCCCTGTAACTTTGCTGCTCGCAGTGAGGGAACCGCCAGAAGGCCCTCGGCGCTGGACCTCAGTGTTTGGGCAGAATGATGGGGGTGGAGACGCTCCTTCAGGTATACTGGGCTGAGGCCGTTTAGGGCTTTAAAGGTCAGCACCAACACTTTCTCTAGAGATATAACAGACCACGTCCCCCAAAATGTGGTAGTGGTGGGGTTTTATGAACATTTCTGTCAATCAAAAGTAGTGCTACCTTTGGCTTAGTGTGTCTAAACCGGGACAGGTGGTTACGCTCTCTCATCTCTAACCGCAACCTGTTCTCAACTTTTAAAATCCACGAATGTACCTCAAGGATTACCTTTGCCCATGGACATTAAGACAATCCTCAGCAGCTTCCTTACAAGTCCTCCCTCTGGAATCAGGTAGTTGATGTGGAATGCTCTCCCCAGGGAGGCTTACCTGGTGCTGAGATTGATGTATTTTAAGAGCCAGATGAAGACCTTCTGATTTGCCCAGGCCTTCTAGACAGAGGTGCTGAGTTGCGCCAACATTGAGGGGGCCCATGGCATGCACATGACACCACGTGTGCTCGGGCATAATGAGTGTGTGACATCATGCTTTTCACACAAATGCAGAGGCGGCCAACCATCAGGAAGTCCTTTGCCAGCACGCCTTCCCAATCATCAAAGTGATGCACCAGCGCGGACACGCTTTGCTCTGGTGGGCCCCTTTAAGATTGTTGGGAAGTACAACATTGAGGGGGCTCGGCCCCCATGGAGTTGGCCTACC
Source organism: Darevskia mixta (assembly GCA_034641385.1). NCBI lineage: Eukaryota > Metazoa > Chordata > Lepidosauria > Squamata > Lacertidae > Darevskia > Darevskia mixta. Next base: position 22,436,325 of record JAWWNH010000017.1, read on the forward strand.
TGCTTCTCGATGTTTTAGTATTGGATTGTATTTTAATCTAGCTGGCACTAGCTCATTGTGGCTGTTCTGTTTGCTTTGTTATTTTTATTGCTGCTTTATTGTGTTTTTAAATTGTTGTTAGCCACTCTTGAGAGCCTCGGGGCTACAGAGCAGGATATAAAATGCTTAAAATAAAGGTAATGGTTTATTTTATGAGTGCTTGTCGTGGTCGGTTTCTATAACTCATAATAACTGGAGTTACAGGTGCCCTTGAGGTAACAAAAACATGGGAAGGGAAGCACCAATTCCCACATCCTTCCCAAACACGTTCCCCCCGTCTCAAGTCTTGGTAGCTTTTCACTGGTCATGATGGAAGATTTTCATCTTTCAGTTGTAAATTAATCCTTTCTCCATTCTACCTGGGACGTCAACAGGTTTACCTCACCTATCAGCCAACCACCCATTAACACCACCCTTCTGAGTAATACCCCTCTCCACCCTCTCACTATATATAAGGGTCTGGTGACTTCTGTTTCAGTGTATCTAAAGAAGTGTGCATGCACACGAAAGCTCATACCAAGAACAAACTTAGTTGGTTCTAAGGTGCTACTGGAAGGATTTTTTTTTATTTTGTTTCGACTACGGCAGACCAACACGCCTACCTACCTGTAAGTGGATCTTTTTGTTCAGCCAAAACAATCCATTTCCAATCTGCATATATTGAAATAAATACACGCCACTGAAACATGTCTACCCCTCTCTTCCTAGCGTGTGGGAGTCCTTGGGAAAATACCTAAGTAGTTTCTCAGAGTTCGTATGATGTGGCCATAATTGATGCACCATTAGCCTGCACTTTTGCCGCCTTAATATTCCACTTGCATAAAACATATTTCTTGGTGGGCAGGCGAAATGGTCCTTAGGGTGGTATTCAGTGCTAGTCCTACTAAGAGTAGACCCACTGGAAGCTAACAGAGATGACTACCAGTAACTTACCAGTAGGTTTATTAATTTCAGTTGGTCTGCTATGAGTAGGTCTTAGCTGAATACAACAGGACCACACATTTCCTGCTGAGACAATTAAGATTGTACTGCTCACACAATTTCCCCCTGCCATATAAATGGCTATGGGTAGTTTTAGAATGTTAAAGCTATGCCCAAAATTCTGATTCAGAACTTTTCAATTCAAAGCAATCTTTTAAAACAACCCTAGAACTTTGCAGTTATTGGTTACCGGTGTCTTATAAAGCCAAATGAGCAATTATTGGGAATAATTTTATAAATGCTGGGAATAGTGAGCTGCATAACAAAATATAAGCGAAGCAAACAGAAATACAAAGTTTTAGAACATATTCTAAAACATTCTTAAGTGTTAAAGGGAGGGGAAATCTATGTTCTCATCACTATATATTTTATTTTATTTTTAAAAATCTGTCCATATCAATTTTGAACTTATTAAGCATTAAAAGCAATTTCTTGCTATCTTCAGCACTGTACTTCTGACTTCCTTGAAGGCAACAATAAGTGTTAATGACATTTACCCCTTCTGATAAGAGTCACTCTCACTTCACTATTATTCCTTGTTATTGCATAGGACAGGCACTAGCAGTGCATTGAAAGATCAGTGCTGCGAGAGAAACAGCCCCCCTTGAGATGTCTTAGACTTCAAGAAAAAGCACTAAATCAATGTATGCTAGAGAAACGGAAAGTCTGATTCTTTCAGGACCATCACAGTTTTTAAAAAGTCTCTGTGGCCCTAAAATTTCAAGACTGCTTAAAGCCAGTGCCATTAGCATACCACAAATGAAAACTAGTCCCTAAATTTCAAGAATTCAGGTACATAGGTGTCCAAATGGGATAAAAACTCAAGCCCGCTCCAGTAATTAGAAAAGATTGTACCTGTGAGATTTTAGAGATCAGAAAGAGGAGACCCAAATCCACCAAATGACAGTCAACTAGGCATGCGCATCCTGGAGACCAGTGACTCTCATAAATGGCTTTACTCAGCATGCTCAAGAGAACAGATAAGTCTTCACAGCTGACACACATAGGTGCTGTTTGTTTGACAAGTTCACCCTGAAGAGAAGCAGCAGAGTTCCACTCTGAAATTTTGTGTAAAATCAGGCTCCCTTCCAAATAAGTTTTTTGATTGAATATTTATTTGGGTTAAAAAATTTTTGATAAAAGCCACAAATGGTTAAGCAAAATGTATTAAGCTTGATCTTATTTAAGTGTTTGAAATCAACCTATATACCCCTTTTTACATTAAACCTGACGTTTTGTTTGTCTTGGTGGCCTTGATCACTAGAATAGCAAAGGGCAGTATGATAAAATACTCCTTGTTATGTTCTGTGGGTTTGTGATTTTTTTAATAACAGCTGCTGCAAAATAAATACAGACCATGAACTCCAGTCCTGGCACGTAAACAGCTTTACAATGTGGTTTTTATGAAGGAAGCACACATGGTTGTGGCTTCGTTTGGAGAGGCTTTCAGTGTCTGTGCCCCAGTAATTCTACCCCACTGTGTTAGGGCTCATCTTTTACACCTTTCCAAAGGAAGCTGGACAGAGGCCTATTAGGTGCATTGCACCATCGAAACAGAAACAAGGGCGCATAGCTTAGCTTTGCACTCATGACAGAATGAATGCTCTGGAGCTTGTGCCCGTCTCCAGTGTGGTTTACACAGCTCTGTTGCTGACACCACACTTTGTCGGTATCAGTTGCGCTTCAATGTGCAGCCCATCTGCGTTAAGCCCTCTCTTCCGGGATCGCCAGGACTGGGGTTGCGCTCTCTCCTCCTAAACCACAAACTGTAGCCAAGAACAAACCTTGGCTACAGGTAAGTGTTCAACATGAGAGAGAGCTAACCAAGATCCTGGGATCCTTGGCTTAACTGCTGCGCCACACTGAGGACCGAGAGGAGAAAGTGGCTGCAGGCTCCTTGCTGGAAGCCAGCACATCCATGCTAAGCCAATGCCATGGTTTAGCTTGGCGTTATATGTGAATGTCTGCAAGATCGGCAGCAGGAGGGATATATTGCCTTCATGGCTTGTTTGTGGGCTTCCAGGCAGCATTTGGCTAAGAAAAAAGATTCTAGACAGGATGGCTCCATGGCAGATGCAAGAGTGCCGTTCTCTTCTTTATCTGCTGCTATGAAAAGCTGATTCATGCTTTCACTGTTGTTACCTTTGACAGAAATGTTAGGTTGATTGAAAATGCAAATGCACAATTAAAACATTAATTAACCTTCATTGTGGATACAAAGTTTATATTGCTGCAGTATTGCATGCAGACATATATTACATTTATTAAGGGGACAAATGGGTTTAAATATGAGCTAATAAAAGCTTTGCTGTATTCTGTAAGAGTTCGCCCGCACTTCAACACACCTCAACCGGTGATACTCTGCTACCCAAGTTATGTGCATATGCATAAAATTACAGGAACCAAGTAATAGGCTTGCTCGCCCAGGTTCCTTACCATATCTCATTGCCCAGCAACACAGTCTACAGCCAACTGCTAACCAAGTCAATATGTTTGGTAAGACTCGTAACAGCTGTTCTAACTTGCCTAGATAATTATTCTCCTATAACCCAGCAAATATTCAGTACACTGTTGTCAAGCATAATAATCACACCGAAGCCTTGAAGGCTATGGTGTGATTGAACTTTAGCCAGATAAAGTGACCTTTAACCTAATGGTGTGTTATAGGGCTTTACAGCATTCAGCTATGTGGCTCGCAGTGTAGCTGTTAACAATCCTGTATATATAAGGACCTAACTACACATGATGCTAAATGTGTCATTGGCAATCATACCTGTGGTTTGTTTATTTAATATAGTGAGGGCAGGCGGGGGATTTTCCAGAGATCACAGTGTGCAGGAAGGGGGAGTTTAACCCTACCTTCCACAGCTGCAATACAGGGGAATCACCCTCCTACTGCAGTTAGAGAAGGGAGAAAAGGGATCCGACTGGTGCCAATGGGAAGTTTTCTCCTGTTGCTCATTGGATCGGATTATTATAAGGTGAGTGTTCTTTGTTGTATATTTTGTTGCTGCAAACTGCCTTGTGTATAGTAATACAGAAAGGCGGAATACACATTAACAGTGAAATGGAAAAGAAAAGAAAAGGGGGGGGAGGCCTAACTTGCTTTAAGCAAGCTTCCTATGTTCCTAAAGTAAATTGTCAGGATTCTGACCACCTGATTGTCAATCCTGATCACAGTTAGGTACCAACTGAATGGCAAAGACCTAGGTGACAACCATATCCATATGTCATGTTACATTATAGTTTGTGTCTGTGCCACCTTTTGGCCACAACTCAAACAATATAGTGCAATTTAATAAAGAAATATCTCAAAAACCAAATGCTTCCGCCCCCTTGCTGGAAGGCAGGGGAAGAAGGATCCCAAACATGGGAGAAAGAGCAGTGGCAAGGATCCTAGGTGGTGTTGGTGAGAAAGCGTTCTTCAAAAGTTATAGTGCTAGAGAAGTGCCTTTGCTGTTTATGATGCAACAGAACTAACAGTCTGCAACAAGTTATGCTGCAGATCAGTCCTGCAGATATACAGTCATTCCAACAGGTAATTAAAAAGCAGGCATTGGCCTCTTTCTGCAACACTTACTCACTGCAATGAGACGACCCCCCCCCGCCCCCATTTACCATGAAGAAGTTACAGAATCTAGTCTTTGAAAATGGTGTTGCTGTTTTTTTTTAGCGATTTTCGCTCTTGAAAATAAATGCATTTTAAGCTCTACATAGGAAACTAGTCTACTTAGAATACTAGCCTTTTTGCTCACCTTTTATTATTCAGACCCCAGGAATTTACACTCAAGTGTATACGCACACATGGCATCGTTTAAGAGAGAAATGTACATCTGTGTTCACAAGGCATAGGCCTCAATCTAAAGCATATGTATGTGAATGCACATATCCACATTTTCAGAGAAGAGGGGAAATCAGTGATAATCTTTACTTAGGAAAATTACATTTAAAGCACCTGTAATCATTTAATCCTTAAAAGCAAATTTATAACATTTTAATAACTTATCTTATTCTAATATATTTGCGATGCTTTATATGGTAGTCTCAGTTTGTCCAAAGCTCTTGAGGACAGAGTGAAAACAGGAAAGGAAAAGATTATTATAATCTATCTAACATTTAGTCTTCACTATGGTTGGCATCCACATAAATTTCTTCCAGAGTAGGTAGGCAAAGCAGAGCACTGAAATAGGGAACGGGCTCGTTTGTCACAAGATGTATAGTACCTGTATATTGTGCCTCATATTTCAGGTTCTAGAAATTATAGAAACCTACCCTTTCTTTCCGGGACACGGGTGGCGCTGTGGGTTAAACCACAGAGCCTAGGGCTTGCCGATCAGAAGGTCAGTGGTTTGAATCCCTGCGATGGGGTGAGCTCCCGTGGCTCGGTCCCTGCTCCTGCCAACCTAGCAGTTTGAAAGCACGAAGTGCAAGTAGATAAATAGGTACCGCTCCGGCGGGAAGGTAAACGACGTTTCTGTGCGCTGCTCTGGTTCGCCAGCAGCGGCTTAGTCATGCTGGCCACATGACCCGGAAGTTGTATGCCGGCTCCCTCGGCCAGTAAACCGAGATGAGCGCCACAACCCCAGAGTCGTCCGCGACTGGACCTAACGGTCAGGGGTCCCTTTACCTTTACACTTTCTTTAAAAACACACACAAATGAAATCTGGTGATTTGGGGATTGTGGTTCATTGGGGAGACGGACTGCCCTCCATTCCCCAATCGAAGCTGGCACCGTGATGTATAAGATTATATTCTACTGATTTCAATGGAAATGATAACTTATGCTGCCTTGGAACGTGAAAGATGGAACTGTTCCAGAGTTCAAAGCAATACATAACTACTATGGTATAAATCCAACATGAAATACTGAGGATTGTTTGTATGCAACAAATGAATGTGGTCATTCCACTGATCAAAAGGATGTAGTCCCTTTTTACCTGTTCCCATAGGAGCCAACTCCTAGGGGCCGTGGGGGCTTTGGCCCCCACAATAAAATATTTGAGGGTGCCAGGCCCCCACAAATTTGATTGGCATTCCCATTCAAATGGTGTGCGCGCACTGTGTCATGTGATCGATTATGCGGGGCGGGGCTTACCTGCGCCCCCACAATGTTTTGTTCAAGTTGGCACTCCTGCCTGCTCCAAAGGAAAAATGTCCGTATGCATTCCAAGCATGTTGCTATGTACATGCACTGGACTTGTGGATCTTCCTCTGGGTCTCCAGGGAGCCGACGCATCTTGACTCTAGCACACAAGCATATAAATACCAACACATGGACACAAAATGCCAGCTCATCTCTGTTTTCCATCCACCCTGAGTGGTCTGGCTGAATACAAACTTGATCGTGGCTGCTTTCTTTTTACAAAACTCCCTAATGCTTAGCAGCATGTTCAATCTCGCAACCGATCTGGTTGCAACTCAAACGCACCCTGCAACATTTTACCAACGAGTAGAAGTAGGTACACAGCAAGGAGAAGAGACTTCGTCGATGTATGATGTGGAGGCAGGTATGCGTCAGGTAGCAGTGGATGGCAGAACATGGGTATTACAAATACCCAAGACTCTGTGTAATGTGAAATGTGTTCAGATCAGAAACCTCCAGCAACCCCGGTCATGATGAAGGTTGCATTAAGGTATTCAAGGCTGCAGCGCTAAGCATTTTTACCAGTGAGTAAGCCGCACTATGTGGACTTACCTCTGAGTAAAAAGGCACTGGGTGGCATTGCAAGAATGGCTTCAGGTGCACACTGCCAGGTGAATGCTGTCACTTCTGTGTTCAGCTGGCAGAAGTCCTTGCAACATTTGAAGAGTCGCATCCCCCCCCCCCGCTCAGAAGCTGAATGCATCTGAGACAGCTCCACGTGATTGTTTAAACACAGGAGGCTTCCTTCCTTCCTTCCTTCCTTCCTTCCTTCCTTCCTTCTTTCTTTCTTTCTTTCTTTCTTTCTTTCTTTCTTTCCAATCACAGAAGGCTTGCTGGAGATTATTCTCTCTTCACTACTTGCTTTAGGCTGCTATCAAATACACACTTACCTGGAAGTAAGCCCAACTGAACTCAATGGGCTTATTTCTGTGCAGACATTTAAAGGAATCCACGGCATAATGATACTGATATGTATGTGTTAATTGTAAAGAAGGTTAACACAGGGTTACCATATTTCAAAAAGTAAAAACCAGAACACCCCAAAAGTTGGTGAGCGATTTTTCAATTGACTCGTCTAAGATCCAAGACAAAGCGCCACCTTTCGGAAATCCCCCCCGGACGTCAATTCCACCTTTGAAATCCCTGTGAAAATCCCAGGAAAATCTGGATGTATGACAGCCCTAGATAACAACTTGGGGTGTGGGTGTGTAAATATGGTGGTTTTCAATTTAGGCTGTAGAGAACAATGGTGGGACTTTAAACCTTGGCTGGATTCCTGTATAAGGGCTTTCTATACTATCATGTGAACAAATACTACTAGGAACAAACTAGGAATACCTTTCTAGCACCACTGACCACACTGAAATTTTATCATGAGCCAGGGTGGTGTAAGAAACCTACATATTCTAATGGAATGCAATTAATACAATTTGGGGCATTCATTTGTATGAATCTTGCAGTTGCTAAACCATAGCTAATGAACATGGTATGTGTGTATAGTCAAGAGGGCTAATTCAAGTGAGCTAAAGATAATTTCATTTGAACTCTCATTTTTCTCATTCTTTAATAATGTTTATTTCAAGCTCAGTCTATGAGAGCTACATGCCTTCCTTGATTATTATAGGAATACGGAGATCCTTGCGGGTCTATAAAACATTTGCGAGTCATAGGCTGTTTCAGGACTGTTGCTGTTTTACTGGTGGGATTCAGTCACATACCAGCAAACTCAGGTTGCACAATTAAAGTGGATTTGGCACACTTGCACAACAGGTCTGTGGGCAAGGAAAGGGAGTTTCTGTACTAAGGAAAGTGGTGAGAAAATGCACTGGGAAAGAGCGGGGTGGCGTTTGTTTGTCTTGACATTGCAAGACTTCACCAGAAACCAAATCAGAATCAACGCTCAATAAGCTGTGGAAATTGTATAAACTTTGTACAAACAAACAGGGATGAATAAACAGGTAATCTGGAAGTAACTGTATGCTCTCCCCCATCCCAGCATTCCTGCTGTGCTGTAAAGATATACAATATGAATGTTATTTGGTACTTCTCCATAGCAGTAAGATTGGTCAAAACTTTCATTAGCAACACTTCCCCTTCCCTCCCATCTCCGTTGCACACGGCATAATGAATTCACCCTACGCTGCAAATAAATGCCAACGTTAAGAGGTTGCGATTTTTAGTTCAGGAGTCATCATTCGCCCATGCACTAGGTTGGTTCCTACCTGAAGGATGTAACCCCGAACGTAGTCCCGAAGTGTCCAGCCCAAACCATGCAGGATGTGCAGCACTTCTTCCTGTTTCAAGACGCTGAAGAGTCGGTCCAGCAATATCTTCAGTCTCACCGGAACGGCCTGAGTCCCGTAGAGCATTAGGCTGCTGATGTCAAACACTACATTGGATTGTACAATCTCCACTTGAGTTGGGTGGTACAGATGCTGAGTGCTAAGCTTGTCCAAAGCTAGGGGGGAAGGAGACAGAGAGTTGAGGAGAAAAAAATAAATCCAATCTAACACGTAAGCATAGAGTGTGAATTTCTACACCAGGCACCCCCAAACTTCGGCCCTCCAGATGTTTTGGACTACAATTCCCATCATCCCTGACCACTGGTCTGTTAGCTAGGGATCATGGGAGTTGTAGGCCAAAACATCTGGAGGGCCGCAGTTTGGGGATGCCTGTTCGTTTTGTTAAACAAAAAAAAGGAGGGGGAACCTGAAGGTGAGGTGGATAAAACATATATTATTTGGATGTGGTACAATCATGGATTTCGAATCCCTGCTAGACACTGGTATGCAACATATATATTTTAAACTGAATTTCTTGCGACCTCCTTTAAAAACATTTTTATGGCTCAATACCTTAATTATTAAAAGAGGAAGAACAGATGAAACATACTTTAACAACAGTGGCATTCACTAAGAAACTGTCACGTGCAATAGAATTTAATAATATGGATGAACTTTTAATCACTTAAAAAAATTAAGCTTACCATGTTGCCTGGAAGACCATTTTTTCATGCATAGGTGCAAATTCAATTGCACACCTATGCAACAACACTTTCCTAAAATCATGCCCTCTTCCTTCCTTCCCCCTTTTCCGCCATAAACTCCAAAATTAGCCTAACCTTCTGACAGACCCACTTTTTGTCATATGAGCATAAGGACTAAATAACCAGACTTAACACAACTTCCTATATGCAGTCCATGAAGGAACCTAACCATGATTTAGAAAAATGCCCAAAAGTTCTAGTTTTGAACTGTTCCATTTACTTCTAGAAGACAGAAAACCAGAGATTACAGTCACAAAAGTTTGCACAACAGCCTAGAAAATACGTCAGTTGTTCTTACCTCCTGGGTCAGCGTAGACCATTTATTTCACTTTTAAATTACTAAGTCTTCAATTTTCCTTTATTTTATTTTCCTTTATTTTATCCTTACTCGCATTTGTTGTATTAAATAGAGTACAGTGGATTTTAATATATATCAACATCTCTATACTAAAAATGGAGGGGATCAACCCATTTCTGGTCTGTATCGATTTTTCAATGTGCTAATTCATTATTTACTTATTAGTTAAATTTATGTCTTTACTTTCCTCCAAAAGGATCCCAGGGTGGCAGGTCCATTCTGTATTGTTTCTGTAATAATCTGATATATTTGTACAAAATTTTCATGCATGCAATTGGACAACATTTTATTAGAAAACATATACCTCTTTTGGGAGCAAAATCTGAAGGATGGTACTGTGATCTGTGTGTATTTGTCCAGGAGGTGTGAACTGGATCACTTTGCTATAAATACTGTAAAGGCGGAATTCTCCTCCATCCCTTCTATACCTAGAGCAGGAATCCACCAGCACTCAAGGCTTTTTACCATGCATTTAACACAGCAAAATCGAACTCTTCACACAAACAAAATTCTTGTGGCATCCCTGCACTTTGCTATACTGAATGACTACCATGCATAAACTTTGATATCCAACTTCACCACCACCTGCCACAATCTAGCTCTACAGGAAATATTGCTGGAGTAGACAGGAGAGGGGGCCATGACAAATGCCATTTCAGAGCACATATGGCCCCCATGACAACTAGTGTCCCCTCACAACTTTGAAGTTCGTTTAATAAGAAAGAGGACTCATTAATGCTTCATTATGTAAAATGAAGTGAACTTGCTCTATGGTACAGTCGTACCTCTGGTTACGGCCGCTGCGTGTTGCGTTCGTCACGGGATACGAACGCGCCGAACCCGGAAGTACCGGAACAAGTTACTTCGGGGTTCAGCAGGGTGAGCATGCGCAGAAGAGCTAAACCGCACTTCGAGCATGCGCAGAAGCGCCAAATTGCACGGCGAGCATGCGCAGATTCGGCGCTTCAGGTTGTGCACTGCTCAGGTTGCGAACGAGCCTCCGGAACAGATCCCGTTCGCAACCAGAGGTACCACTGTACTATATATAAATACACAGAGACAGAAAGAGAGAATGGAATTTTGTCAGCCTTTAAAATAATGTTGTAGGGGGTCCTCTACCTCCTCCTGCAGTTTGGTATCTTCTTTGCTTGTGGTCACTGGAGAGTTCATGTACTCTTGATAAATTGCTTTCTTCCATCCACAGCGTAAATGCCCTTATCATTTCCCTGCTGGCTTCATTCAGCACATCTGCCCTGAGGGACACTTTGTCAAAGAGTTCTGGTTTCCTCGTGCTTCATTTCTTGCTGCTGATTTGTCTGATCTTTCCTATTCTAGCAGTTTAGTCAACCTTGAATAAATAGGTTTTTAAAAATTAATTTAAAGTTCTCAAAAGATAAGGGATTGTTAAGCTTGGGGATTGAAGTCCTCTGTCTCTCCGCAGAGCCTTCGCACTGCAGAAGTATGAAGGGCGGCGTTCTGCCAAATACACTCAAAAATATTATTTTTTAAAATTCAAATTTACAAGCCAGCCAGAAAGAGTGACAGCTTTTCTATATAATCACTAATGGTGGCATTGCTACAATATATAGATGTATTTCAATGCAAGAACAGGCACACATTTGGAAACTTGATTACTTACTGGATTAAAAAAAAAGCCTTTCAGATATAACATTCCCAACCTTCCACGTATGGTGAGGAGTGTGTGTATTTGCTGCGGGTTCTTGCGCTCCCACCCCAGCCAAATTTCCACTCTCTTTCATCACAATTCGCTAGCTAATGCTGTGCCCTCCAGATATTACAGACTACAACTTCCATCAGTCCCAGGGCCAGCATGGCTAACTGTCAAGGACGATGGGAGATGTAATCTGGTACATCTGAAGGGCACCATGTTGGCCACTCCTGGAATAGCATTACACCTGCCACTAGTGACAATCAACGCGTATCAGATTAGGGTTTGAAAATCCACTTCCAATAGTAGTTTCAAAGACAGTTTACATAAGAAACCCCACTTAGAATTAACCACAGTTAGCACTGATGAAGACAGAGAGATTAAGGCAGGCTTCCTCAAACTCCAGATGTTTTGGGACTACAACTCCCATGATCCCTAGCTAGCAGAACCAGTGGTCAGGGATTATGGGAATTGGTAGTCTCGAAACATCTGGAGGGCCGGAGTTTGAGGAAGCCTGGATTAAGGAGGACAGAGATGGACTGAGCCTCTAGAAATGCATGTTCCCAGTTACATATGCACCAGGCCTTAATCCAGGCTTCCTCAAACTTGGTCCTCCAGATGTTTTAAGACTACAATTCCCATCATCCCTGACCACTGGTCCTGCTAGCTAGGGATCATGGGAGTTGTAGGCCAAAAACATCTGGAGGGCCGAGGTTGAGGAAGCCTGCACTTAATTGGTAATGGAAAATGCTTAAAGGCCTTGGTGCTGGGGGAAATTCCTTAAGCACCTCTTTAGGCTTATTCTTTTTGCGCTTGAGCTTATTTTTCATTTTATTTTTCTTTAAAGTCAAGAGGTTGTATTTGTATAACCACAAGCCTGAGGTGTGACTTGGGGAAAGGTGAAGATTTGTTAAGGGTCTTGAATCCCGCTCAGAAAAGGAACTTTTAGAGCTGTTTAAAGTCTGAAGTATGCAATCATCCGAACATACGGAGGAGCAAAACTGCTGTTGTGTGGCATTACACACAGAGAGAGCTATTTAGAATTAGGAAATATACTTTGACAGCTTAACCTTGGCTTGCATTTTTTCAAAGGAAACTGATAAAGACACCTCAAGCCCACTATGGTTATGAGAGAGCTCCAATAGTGATGCAGTCTATATTTAACTGTTTTTATATATGGGGACACAGAGACAGACAAAGAGAGAGAGATTACAAGTGTTTTTAATTGTTTTCAAACTTCTTCTTCTTGTTGTTGTTCTGGTTGTTGTTGTTGTTGTTGTAACCAACCCTGGGACCTTATGGTAAAGGACTGGTATGGTAAGAAATATAATAAATAGATTAGAAGAGGGGCGCACGTGATCTATTTTAAATGCAATAATCCTGTTCTTGTCTATTGAATTCAATGGGGGTCACTCTCAGGCAAGTGTGGTTAGGACTGCAGACTAAGGAGAAATTTCCAACTATTGCTAACAGCTGGTTCAAACATTATGTAGGAACTTGCTTTCGTTCAGTAAGTTAAAAAGGCGCCACTTCCTGGTGATTTGTTTCCGTGACTTTGTTGATTCAACACAATAGATTCTGTTGTGGCTTTATTATGCACTTTGATGGCACCGACAGAGTGAACAGTGGTATATAAATCTTCTAATAAATGAAGAATATACAATTTATGGGGGGGAAATGAGAACCATTATATATACCTCTTAAAAAGCTGGGGAAATGTTAAAATCATTCTTCTGTGATCTACTCTAAACCCACATGGCCAACACAAAAGTTTGGTGCCACTTCTTCATACAGAAGTGAACACATGATATCTCAAAAGTGGAAATGGCACGGAATGCGCTATCTGGCCGATTTGCTAAGCTGCTGATCTTTGGGGGCTGCCTGTCTATCCCACAGAGTCCACAACGCAGAAATGTGGCAGCACCAGCCATGAAGTCCTCCACATTAATGAATCTGCCGTCTAATCACAGAGAACTGTGCTTGCCTTTTCCAAGGGGGCTTTTCACATTTCCCACTTGGAGGGCAACTGCAATCTGGGAGCAACATGAGACTGGCTTGTCCCAAATTTCAAAGGAAGCCAGGTCACCACCTGAAGTGTCAGCGAACCTTTTTAAAAAAAGAAAAAGAAAAAAGAAACCCTCAACCGGCATGTATTAAAAAGGTAAGTCCAATACCACCTAAACGTTTTTCGATTTTGTCCCACTCCCAAAGATTAATCAAATATTTGGGGGAAACCCTCCAAAAGTACCCAATATTGCAGGGACAAATTGATCCAGCTGGGATCAATAGAAGGCAATAAATGGGATAAACCTGCAAACAACAAACTTTTATTTGATGTTGCTAGTGACCTTTCCTTACTTGTGAGTGAACAGTAAAGAACAATTCTATACCACTGGGAAGCGCATTGCTAGTTAATACAGAACCGTATCAAATGCTATGTGGAATCTCAATTTTAATTCTGCCCCCAACTAATTATAGAAAAGCTGCACTGCAGCAGCACGAAAAGGCTGTTGTGTGCAAGCAGCCACTATCCATACGATAAAGTATCAGATTGTAGAGAAATCCTAAATATTTGATTCCTACAGCAAAACAGACTATGAACCTCGCCATTCCTCACCTTTCAGTGCAATGTCTTGTGAATTTTTATTTTCTGTTCATTCTCTGCATTTCCTTCCTTTCTCATATTCTTCAGTCTGTTCTCCTCATTCCTCTGGAGCACACCCTACTCCAAACCAAGCTTCTTAGCCCCCTCTTTTCCTTGGCCTATAAGACATCTAGGTCATTTACTCCTCCTCACCCACCCCAGGCTTATCCATCTGCCCCAAAGCATTTCAGTCAAGAGGTAGCCGTGTGACATTAGGGCATAGCCTCACCACCAAATCCATTAATACAGTATCATTAATGATGGGAGAATGTATTCATGCTTGATTTGAGGCCAACATTGTAAATGAAAAGTGGAGAATACAGTCGTACCTCTGGTTACGATTGCTTCAGGTTGCGTTCGTCACGCGATACGAACGCGCCGAACCCGGAAGTACCAGAACGGGTTACTTCCAAGTTTGGCAATTTGCGCATGCGCAGACGCGCAAAATGACATCATGCGCAGAAGCGCCGAATTGCGCTGCGCACATGCGCAGATACGGAACTTCAGGTTACGGGCTTTTCATGTTGCGAACGGGTCTCCGGAACGGATCCCGTTTGCAACCAGAGGTACCACTGTACTCAGAGGAGGGAGATCCCCAATAATTCTACATTCTCTTGCAATTGCCACCCCAAACTCCAAATCCATTTACTTTGTGGCTGTTGCGCGGCACCACTGGGGGTGTAGGTCTCTCTCTCGCTTTCTCTCAGCATTGTCCACTGAGATGGCAGGGACAGAGACCATTGCCTTCTCAGTACCTCAAATGCTACTGTAGCAGAGAACACTGTTTGGGTCCTACAGATGGGCAGTGACCAGGGTGGATAAAAATCGATTTTTTTAAAAAAAATTAAATTGGATTTTTAAAATAAAACGCTTTTGGGGGAAAAATCTTTCTAAAGATAGTTTTCTATTTAAGTTACATTATAGTCCAAAGGCTATTCATCAGGAAAAAGGGATTTGTTGTAAGTTTTTCATGTTTGCTAAAACTCAGTCCAAGTTTTCTTTTTTAACCATTTAACCACATCAATTAACAAACATAGATACATATGCTGTAATGTTATTGTTTTGGTTAAATAAGTTGTTTAAATTGTTATTAAGGAAATGGTTATTTTCCTCCTTCCAATAAACTACAGCAGAAAAATTGTCCAAATAGAAACAGTTAACTTATTAAACCTCACAATAATTTCATAATTACCTGTCTACAGGGTGAATTTGATTTAAATCAAACATTTAAATCACGATTTAAATCACTAGTCAGTAAGGCTCAGGGTGGATAAAAATCAATGATTTTTTCAAAAAAATAAAAAAATTCAGTTTTCTTTTATTTAAATCAGATTTTTTGGATTTAAATCAGATATTTTTGGGTTTTTTTAAAAAATCGTTGATTTTTATCCACCCTGAGCCTTACTGACTAGTGATTTAAATCAAATCCACCCTGCCTGTCTATATATTTCTAATAGTATAATCAAATCAGTAATTTTTGAGATAACTGTAAAAACTACTCTGAAAATTTATTATTCCAAAAATGAAACCTTTATCTGGTTGTAAATATTAAGATTATACCAGCAAGAATAAGTCTTTCTGTAAAAAAAAAATGATTTAAATCAAGTCTTACTGACCAGTGATTTAAATCATGATTTAAATCAAATCCACCCTGGCAGTGACTATGTGACTAAATCCCCCAGGGCAGTGACTTGAAGCAGGTCTTCAAAGCACTGTGCAAGCCCTGCTTTGTGCTTTGAAGTCCTGGGCGATCATCACCAAATGTCATTGTGATGTCGCGTGATTGACAGACGGGCAGTTCTGCCCATCTATCAATCTGGCCCATGACAAGTAGGGGAGATAAACGATCTGTCCGGTTACTCAGATCCGATTCTCCGCCCTTGCTCTAGGGCAGAGCTTTCCCGACTTTTCATGTTGGTGACACACTTTTTAGACGTGCATCATTTCGTGACACAGTAATTCAGTTTTACTAGCAAACTGGAGGTTGCACTAACCCCTTTTCAGCCCCGGGATGAGCACAGGGAGAGTTTGCATGACAAACCTACACATTGCAGCTGACACACTAATATGTCGCGATACACAGTTTGGAAAGCGCTGCTCTAGGACATCAGAGAATTTTAGCACCACTCCAGGAAAGATTGAGGAATGTAAGTTTTCTAGGCACCTGATATCTATGTCCACCCCAGAAAAACTAAAAAACAAAACAACCCCCCCCCCCCCGCATACTACAATAGCCAGTGATGCCAGGTGCAAAGAATTCCAAAATGGAAACTGTTCCTTTGCTTTGTTCTCTGAATTTATTTTCCATTTTATGAGTAAAATGCCAACTGCAAACACAGTCCTACACAAGTGGGTCACTTGCAAAGTCTGTATCTTTGTTTATCAAATACAAGCAAAATAAACAGGCTAAATTAAATCTCTAGGGCATCAGAAAATTTTCCAACAGGGCACAAAGTCAAAATACTTGTGCCAATACAAAAAATGAATATTTCGTGTATTGTTAATAAATGGAACAAACTGCTTAAATTCTCAAGGGAATATAGCAAGCCAGAAGGGCTTATTAAAGCTATCCATTACACCTGATATTCTACAAAGTATTATTTGTTTTTGGAGAATGGTTTGGGATAAAGTAAGCTACCACACAATATAGAGTACCGGACAAATATACTTTACAATATTCTAAAGTTTTCAGTTTGACAATGTTGGTGTAAGTGACAGACACATGCAATGCAGTTCATTTCAGTTTTTTCTTTCTTTCTTTCTGGGAAGATGCCAAAAGTGGTGTCATATTTTCCTTTGGAAATGTTTCTGAGCCAGTTTTAATGCTTGAGCCTGGTATACCCAAGAGACAACCTGTATCTTTCACACAGGACATGGAACCCATTGTCTTGAGTGCATAAAGTCACCATAAGAGCAGAGTTTGCAACAGTAAAATGGTGTGCTGCTTGTTCCATTTGACCTCTGAACTTTCTGGAATGGAACAATGCATTCTTACACATTTTCTGTTTCACTGAATTTTGCATTGCCATGCAATTGGGGCACCACCCCTGCCCCCCTCCCGCCGGATTGCTAACTGTAGATATCTATTTCCCATCATCCACAATTTTTCTTCTCCATTCCTTGCCAGAAAATTTGGTATGAAATCAGGATTACAAGTGTGTGTGTGTGTGTGTGTGTGTGTGTGTGTGTGTGTGTGTGTGTACATCAACACATATGCATGGTTTTGTGATTTTCTGATAAATACGCCGATAAATCCCCAAACCCACTTGATTCAGTAGCTATCACAATATTAAAGGTGAGAGGAAAACACTTCTTTTTCAGCAGATGGCTCTATGGCATCGTCTCACTGTCATGATCTCTAGATACTCATGAAGGTGTTCAACGAGATTATGACCCAGATGAAGCCGGCTAGCTGTATATGGTAACAAGAGAGAGCATAGATTTGAACTTAAGGCTCTTTTCCAGTTGATGACAAAGATGAGATTTCTCTTAGCCTCTATATATAAAAGTCAGCAAACTTTTTCAGCAGGGGGCCGAAATAATAATAATAATATTTATTTACGGCCATAGGCCCACAGAGGTGTTTAAGAACCATATACAGCTTATACAGCCGGTCCACTGTCCCTCAGACCTTGTGGGGGGCTGGACTATATTTTTTTGGGGGGGGGGAATGAACGAATTCCTATGCCCCACAAATAACCCAGAGATGCATTTTAAATAAAAGGGCACATTCTACTCATGTAAAAACACACTGATTCCTGGACCGTCCGTGGGTCGGATTGAGAAGGCGATTGGGCCGGGCCTTAGTTTGCCCATCCATGCTCTACAGCGCAGCTTCACACCCTTGTGAAACCTGATAAATTTTAAGTTAAAGAGTTAACAGCAAAAGTAGCTCTAGTTATTGGAAACTGACTTGCAACCCTGTCTAAATTCTCGAGTCAAGTTCATGATGCTATGTGCTTAGTGCTCCAAGAACACACTGGACCCAAATTCTTTCATGGGTGCAGTAGTAAAACAGTCTCAAAACAAAAGAAGATTCATACGTTTGTTTTCTTCTGCCAAAAGACAGGTGACTGTGAGAAGCTGCTTTTGGAAATGGCTAATGGAAGTAGTCTTAAAGCAGCATTCTCCAACCTAGTGCCCTCTAGATGTTGTCGACTCCCATCAGTGCCGGCCAGCATGGCCACTGGTCAGGGATTATGGAAGTTGCAGTCCATCAGCATTGGTCTGAGGAAGCCGCCCCGACAGTACTCAGTACTTCTTGAAATCTAACTTTATAATTAACTGTCAAAATATTGAGTCAAACAATTTATGGTACTTTTGTACAAAGCATGAACACACAAATGGGAACAGGGTTTTAATGTCCCTTTGAAAAAGTAACCTACACATGCCTCTGCCAAGTAATATTGATAAAGATAATGAGCAAGCTCCCAAAGATTGTAAAGAAACTGCACATATGATGATTCATGCCATAAAGGCGACCTTTGGAGTCAAATTCAAACTAACAGATTAGTCTGCAACATGCATTCAATATGCAACGCCAAAACTAACTTGGCACCGTTGGACCACTAAGTTATTACGTAGCACACCGATTTTTTACATTGCATTTTTTTCCCCAACTGAAAGGGGGGGAAGGGGGAAGGAGCTGTTTTTCGATTTATATTTTATTAGGGTTTTGAGACCCAGTACAATTCAAAGGAAATTAAATACACACTGTGCATTAAAATAATGGCAAGCGGTTTGTTCAATTCATCAAGTGCCAGAAAGTGCAAAGCTAGATTCTTATTTCATCTATTTCTTAGCCAGTTAAGCTTAGATGTAGCTATGCAAGACCTCTTACTGACCCACAACTTCTGCCACATTGGGGGAGTCTAGGGTGCCTCAACTGAATGTGTGCTTAATTACTACACGCATGCACTATCCTACCCTTTAATAGAGATGTGGTTCTGGACGCCAGAACTGTTGGATGGTATCATAAAAGAAAACGTAGTGATTGAGGTATACATGGCAAAACCTGGAGGGTTTTGGGTTTAAACGAAATGTGATTACTTCTAAGAAGCACTTACGGTATACTGATGTCTAAGCTCACTTACTTTACACATGGAGTAACTACTATTAAAAATAGTTAAATGAGACTAGCTACTAAATATAAATATACTAAATGACTTTGCTTTGAAATGAATGGGCGGGGAAATGACCTGTATTGATAACACCACTATACTTATTATAAAGGTATGCAATAGGTTACTTTTAGAATATAGCAGGTGTGTTATCTGTTTATTTAATCTTGTTTAATCAAGTTTAATCTTGAATACAATCAAGATCAAGCATTTAACCTTTGCTGATAATCTTTCTGATAAGCCAATTCTCTTTCCGTTCCTGAAATGTGAAGCTATGTCTCTGGCTAATGCTCTAGGGTATGGAAAAGGGAACATTTTATATTTCTTTCCATTTCAAAAACTCTTCAAGTGGCACAAGTCATGTTTAAGTAGGAACCTATAATCTTGGCAAGCTCTAGCATTCAGGAGATGGGCATGCTTAAGCTTAATGCTTAAACTACCTGCTAACTGTGCACATCTAAATGGCCAGTCTCCATCCTTAAGCAGGGAGTGATGGGTTAAGGTACTATTTATTATCTAGAGAAGGAAATAAAAGTTCTCAGAAGCAAGGAATTATCCCCACCAGCACTTCAGGTCAAACAGTAAAGAACTAGAGTTCAAATGTTTCAGATGAATATCCTGCAAGTGTTGGAACAGCAAATATGAAACTGCATCCTTTGAGTATTTCCATTTATCTTCTTTTCTCTCCACCAATTTAAAACTTCTGCAAGGTGGAGAAAAGTCACTAAAAATGTACAGAAGCAAAGAATTAGCACAGGACAACAAATCATTTTTGTCTTGACTCTGTTTAGGGAAGTTTTTAATGACTGGTTTTTAATGTATTTTTAATCTTTTGTTGGAAGCCGCCCAGATGGGCGGGGTATAAATATATATTTTTTAAAAGTATTATTATTATTATTATTATTATTATTATTATTAACAATCAAGTCTAGATTAACCTTTCCAGATTCATTTAGGTTCTAAAACAGGGAGACATGCAATCTTCTAATTTGCAACTTCCATGTACTTAGTAAAAGCATTTAAATACATTTTAAAAATTAAATCAACAATGGGTTGGCTCAGATAATATGCTAAAACCATTGTTCTGTTTAGCATTATAATGAGCTTGGGGCAAGCCTTGGTTGGGTGTGTGCAATTTGCTTCCAGCACGACCACAATGAGTTCAGAAACTTTCATCTCAGGTTTTAGATAATCACAGATGGCCATGTTGTCGGAACCCGACAAACTGTGATGAAGCTTAACCAAGGTTAGCAGAAGTCACCATTTATGAACCTGACTTGGTTTTACTAATTGTAAAAGTAAAGGGACCCCTGAACATTAGGTCCAGTCGTGGACGACTCTGGGGTTGCGGCGCTCATCTCGCTTTACTGGCCGAGGGAGCCGGCGTACAGCTTCCGGGTCATGTGGCCAGCATGACAAAGCCGCTTCTGGCGAACCAGAGCAGCACACGGAAATGCAGTTTGTCTTCCTGCCAGAGCTGTACCTATTTATCTACTTGCACTGGTGTGCTTTCGACCTTCTGATCGTCAAGCCCTAGGCTCTGTGGTTAGACCACAGCACTACCGCGTCCCTCTTTTCACTAATTGTAGTTAAGATTAATCACCATTTAGAGTTTGAACAACGTGCTAAACTGTGGTTAAACTAAAATGGAAGTGGAAACTGCCACTCTTATCTTTGCAGTTGGGGGTGGGGGGGTGGGAGTCTGAAGATCGCTGTGTCTCGGCCTCGTCGCAATTTAGTACTACGTGCAAACCAGGCAGTTGCGAACGCAGCAAAACTGACAAGTGGCTGTCTGTCACGCTCCAGCCATTTGTTTTAATCATGCTAAAAGAGAGCCCCGCTCATAAATCAGCTGAATTTACATAGAATAAAAAAAAGTTTATTTTAAAAACAGTCAACGAAATGTTCATTAATTTCTATCTCTATGATCTGATTCCAAGATTAAAAATTTAGATGGCTACTGGGTTTATGTAGCCGAAAGCAGAACCACAGTTTGTTCACATGTGATCCTTGCTGTCTGCAATTTTTTTTTTATCCCTCTGCAAAACTTTGAACCTCATCCAGCTTTGACACACTGCCTCTTCAGTTAATAACTATCAAGTTTCCCCTTGTCTCCTGTCTACTTTTCTTTGAGGCAATTGCGCACTCAGCACCCCGAGATAATAACACACATCTATAAGATAAAAGCAATGGCATTAATGTAATTGTCTGCCTCTTTCTCTTTAGCCTAATCTTTTTTTCTTTTCAGTTTTGACTGCCTGTGTGACACCTGTTTTTGTCTCCTCTGATCCTACGACAGGTTTTCCGCTGACAAGGTTTTTGCCTGACAGAGATTCTGCCAGACAAGAACATAATAAAATATGAAGAACTGCTTGTCAGAGTTTCTGCCAATGCTCGCATGAAATAACCAAAAAGGAAACCCAGATTTCTCTCCCCCCCCCCGCCACCTTTTTAAGGGGCCTTGTGATGGTCGCTTTCGGCCTGTCGGGAAAACAGCTTCCTTTGCCAATTCCTCCAAGCTAAACAGGTGTGATCTTTCATAGTCCCCCCACCTTTATTTTTATTTTTTAATTGGTTGTGGAAAACATGAGAACTGGAAAGGGTGGGGGGAACTGTCCTAAAACTTTGTTTGCAAAACAAGCAATAGAATCAATTTGTATAGTGTATAGTCAAATAAGGTGGACTGAACACACACACCTTTAAAACGAAAGTGATAACGATAATATCAAAAAGGCCCCTTGTTTTTTTTAAAATAATAATAATAAACAACTTTTATTTGTACCCTGCCCTTCCCAGCCGAGACCGGGCTCAGAGCAGCTAACAGTCATAAAAACCACAACAAACCACAAAACAATCACAATTTTATAAGCTCTGAAAGTGGCATGAGTGCCTCAAAAGGGAATCCCTTCTTTCTTGGATTTAAAACAACAACAACAACAATTTTATTACTTGTACCCTGCCCATCTGACTGGGTTGCCCCAGCTACTTTGGGTGGCTTCCAACAAATATAAAAGCATAATAAAACATCCAAACATTAAAACATATACAAGAATACTAAAATGTCTGTGGACGTTCCATAAGAGGGAGCCTATCTAGATTAAAAACCTATTTCACTGGATCATATATACATACAGACACACACAGAGAATGAAGGATAAGCTAAAAGGTATCAGATATACCAAAACCATCCTTTAATTTAATTATTCAAATACTATTCTACTCAAAAGCTAAAAAGAATACTCAATTATTTTTTATTTATTAAATCTGTATACCACCCTATACGCGTAGATCTCAAATGTTATGAACCACTCACAGCCTTTGTTCAAGCACTGAAATATACCATCAAACTTGCTCATGATGTTCTTAACAATACCAAGGCATGTAAAGGGATAGTAGCCTTCCCCATCCCAATATTTCCCATGTCTTCTATTTCATCTATCTTGGACCTGGTCCTCACCAACAAGGAGGAGCTGATTGACAAAGTGGAAGTCCTGGGAAGCTGGGGAGGAAGTGATTGTGTCTTCTCGGGTTTCACAATACACAGACAAGAGAAAGTTGAGAACATGCACTCTGGACTTTAAGAAGACTGATTTCAAAAAATCAGAAATACTCAATGAGAAGGAAGTCTAAGATGGATGGGAGTTTCTTACAAGGTGACATATCGAAGGCACAAAGGCAGACAATTCCAACAAGAAAGAAAAGCCGCCGCCCCCCTCGTGATATTCTTGTGGAGAAGCTGGTAAAATGTGGGCTAGACCAGGTAACTGTTGGGTGGATTTGTAGTTGCGTGTTTAGACCCTTTAACCCCACCCAAATAAATTCAGACAAGACTCAAATTTTTGGTTTGGTTTTTGGCAGAATTTAGGCCACAACTTTATTGATTACAGTCAGGTGAGTGGTTGCATAGGCTCTGGTTCGACTAGCTCCCTGCACCTTGGCAGGCAGTGCTGACCCAGGGGACCAACATAGGTCAGCCATAGGTGAACACCTGTGACAGTGGAAGGCAGAGCCCAGCCTGTCCACCACCCAGATGTCTCCTGGACTCGGGCACGGACCAGACCCCTTCCGGGGAACGCCAAACCAGTGAGTCCCTTGGATTCCTTTAACGGAATACCTATCACATAGGGATGGCTAGAGCCCTCTACCACCCCATCTCCTGAACCAGAGCCTATCCCCAACCTTACAAGTTGTGACGATTTGCTACACGGCAGGCGAAACCCAAATGGCAACAGCCAATCAGCCAGATGGGAAAATTCCTGCCGTGCCCCTGTCCCAATGACAGGCGACACACGACAACACAGCAAGGTCAAGTGCAAGCCCTAAATATAGGGAGAGGTGGGCGGGTGTTCCGATGCACAGGCTCAAAAGAGGAAGCTTAGAAGCACGTGCATAGGGAATATATAGGTCCCTCGTTTGAATCTGCAGCAATCCCATTGGCCAGGAAACCTCCCATCAATGAGGGACCTACCAATCGGGTGTTGTGGCTATCCAATGAACCCACCCACAACACAGGGTCTGGTTGCTAGGTCAAACCGCAACACATGTCCTTCCTTGAGGGAGGACCCGATCCAGTTGACTGACAGAACGCAAAAAAAGTGCTCACTAATGGTTTCTCAGTATCCTGGAACAAAGGGACAAGTGAGGTGCCACAGGGTTCTGTCCTGGGCCCGTTGTTGCTCAATGTCTTTTTAGATGACTTGGATCAAGGAACTGAGGGGGTGCTTAACTAGAATGGATCTATTAGGGGGACATATTAGGATGGCCTGCACTTCGTTCCAATGCGTTTCCAGACAGTGCTAGGGAATTTCTTTAGCTGATATGACTGGTGTTCCTGTCAAAGCCCTGGCTGACCTCTCTGAATGGCTTAGGCCATTGACATGACTGTCCCTGAGCACCGTGTCCGGCTTTGTGGAGCCCACTTGGCTCCCTCGTATACTCCAGAGCTTAGGGCAAGGAAACAAACTGGGAGATGGCTTGAATGTGAGTGGAGGAAAACCGCAGTCGAATGCAGCCATACACTGTTGAGGGCTCAACACTGAGCCACTTAGGTCAGTTTAAGAGAGTCTCTCTCAAAGCTGCAGTGAACATAAATTTGAAGTGACACCCTGCACACTGCCTTGAGCTCCTGGGAGGAAAATATAAAGTTTACAAAGTTGTTCTCATAGTCCTCAACTACTGCTCATGGGAACATTAACAGAGCAGAGGTGTCTCTTCTGAAGATGGCTTGGCCCAATCAAGATCACGCCCCACCCCCCTTACTAAGCAAAGCAACGGGGAATTCTCAAATCTCTTCCCAGGACCTTACAGCTCTTTATGGGGAAAGCACACCTGTGCAGAAAAGCATGCATGTCTTGCACAGAAGTAATTCATGCACTCCTAAACTACCTCTATAGAAGCAACTAATGTTGATTGCCTTTGTTCATGCTTGTTGCCCGATAACCATGAACTATCCAGCGTGCACTGCTGGATAAATCAATAGTGATTTCAAGCATTGTAATTAGAGGAATATAAGTTAATTATGGTAGTTTTACAGAGCACCCCCTCATAACTGACGCTAGCCATGCTGTTATAAAGTCCATAAGATATGACGATACTCGGGCCATGATTATCCTTTTTTTAATCACCCTTCCTTTGTACCCTGCAACTAAACAGGACACTTGTGCGCGATTGTCATAAAGTTCATCTACTGTGACCATTTTACACTTCAGTTCCAGATTAAATATACTCCAGCAAATTTGACTGCAGTCAATTAGACTGTAATTAGAGAAATCTTTAGCATTGTTAAGGGTACAATCCAGAAAACATTTCCTATTCTTGAAACCCAAATGGGAACACGATAATTAAGAAACCTTGCGATGGGTGAGGCGGCTCAGCTAATCTGGGGAAAATTCCTTAGCAAAAATAATATAGATATGTCCAAAGAAAATGCCCTAGTGAGCAGAGAAAGTGTTATTTTCTCCCATCCAGCAGGTTTTAGATGCACAGAACTAAACAGAGAAGCAAAGTTAGCCAGGCCTAAATAATGTCTGAACGGGATATGACATTTTTATTCTCCTAATCAAATACTTCTGCTTCAATTTAATGGTGTTACATTTCAATATAGTAGCAGAATTTGTTTCACTTACTTATTCTGTTTAACCTGGTGAACTTTGCTTAATTAAGATGTTCCTATAAACAATTAAGCCTCCTGGAGGATCATTAGCAAGATGTAAAACTTTATGATGTAATAAAGTGTAATAAAATGATAGCGCTGTAGCACTTCATGTGTGCAGAGGCATAAGGTGTTCTTGCAGGCAAAGACACTGCAGCCTTTTGTCTAAAAACTAGAGGTTTTCCATAGCTTGTTATGCAACTGTCCCAACTTGTTCACTATGGAGCGGCAATCAAAGTACTTGCTTTGGAACTCTCCAGCACGGATAATATCAATCCGTAGTTCCAACTACACTGAAACTCCCATCTTTCAAAGTCCCAAAGAACAGACTTTTGTGACTAAGTGTCTTACTGCCAATCAAAGCAAAGGCTTATGTCAGTTTGCATGCCCAAGGGTAATATCCACTGGTCTGGATTTTTTTTATCAAAAGGCAGTAACACTCAACAGCAAAGGAGTAAAAATGAAACATTTCCTTCAGACCAATTGTAAGGCATTCACGATACAGCAGTTTATAAATGAAAGCCTCTGTATATTTGGTAAATAAAAACACTCCATTTCACTCCATTTACTGGCTTCTCACTTTTAATAAGGAAACAAATCTAAAACCTAGGTGAATGCAACATTTGCACATACAGGTATAAAAATCCACAAATAACCATCAAAGCTGCAGGTGTAGGAGATAATAATAATATGTTGATTATGCACGTAAATAATATTTAACAGATGTAGGAATGCGGGTGGCACTGTGGGTTAAACCACAGAGCCTAGGGCTTGCCGATCAGAAGGTCAGTGGTTCGAATCCCCGCGATGGAGTGAGCTCCCGTTGTTCAGTCCCTCCTCCTGCCAACCTAGCAGTTCGAAAGCACGTCAAAGTGCAAGTAGATAAATAGGTACCGCTCCAGCGGGAAGGTAAACAGCGTTTCCGTGCGCTGCTCTGGTTCGCCAGAAGCGGCTTAGTCCTGCTGGCCACATGACCCGGAAGCTATACACCGGCTCCCTTGGCCAATAATGCGAGATGAGCGCCGCAACCCCAGAGTCGTCTGCGACTGGACCTAATGGTCAGGGGTCCCTTTACCTTTAGGAACTGGTACTTCTCCCCCCCCCCCACAAAAAAACCTACCACCACTCCCATGTTCTTTTCCAAATGATTTATTAAAATTTGTCATTCATTGTTGGATCTGATAATAAGAAAGGATATGGTATTCCTGAGGGCTAGGCCTACCTTCATTGCATAGTTCCTCCCATGCAGAGGCACTGAGCATTTTCTAATTTATACAGAAAACAGGAGGTATGAGAGATTTGCGTCTCTCAGCAGCTCCACACTTAATGGCAAAAGCATTTTCTGCTTATATGTAGACTGAGTGCATGTGCACATATCCTTAAATATCCTTTTCAACTGGAAACAGCAAGCGTCTTGAATTATGATTTGTCCTAAATAATCTGCTTTATTAAATCATTCCAGAAAGAGGAGATTACATGTACCAGTGCAAGAGAACGAAAGATCAACACATAGCCTGGAACTGTGACAGAGTCCATTTCAGAGGACAGGTGCAAAAATCTGGGAAGCACAGAAGTATAGAAATCTGTCACATACTAGGAAAGAAAAGAAAAGAAAAGAAAAATCACCAACTTGTTATTAATTCAGTAAAAGGGCTGCTGTAAGAGTTCTGTAGTAGCTTCTCACGAGTAACGAGTCTCGACTCCGGTCCCGTATATTTACAACGGTTTATTATACAAGTATATACAGTGCAGAGCTCAGAAATCAGTGACCGTTGGTGTCACTCTCAGATCCCGGAAGTGGCGCTCTTTGGGAGCGCCCCCAACAAAAGAACTTCGGTACCCCAAGTCTCCTCCTCCCTTCCTTGCGTTTCATCCCTCTACGCAATTGGGGCGACGGAACTGAGGTGGCTTCCTCTGTTCCTGCTCCGCTGGGTAGATGTCCAGAGCATGTAACGTCCCACAGCCCTTCCACCCCAGCGCTCCTGTCCCACCCGTCGCTCCCGCAGGAAGTCTCCCTACTGCTTCTGTGGTGCAGGGAACCTTCAGTCTCGGAGAGCCCTTACACCACCCCACTGGGCTGTCCGCTGGCCTCTGACGGTTCCGTGACAGCTACAGTTGTCAACAATCCTTAGGATGAACAATCGTTAGGTAAGATATTCTCCCCACTTTCCACTTCTAGAAACTGCCCCAAACTTATGGGCCATAAGCAGCACTGGAGCTCTCTCAGGGAGGAGAGAAAGGTCTATCCCCGGAGAGGCAACTCTGATGGTGGATATCCCTTCCTTACTAATACAGAGGACCTGGCCCTCTTGGCATTGGAAGGACTGAGAAGGAAGAGGGTTTCGGTGTATTGGGGACATGCAGGAATAGACCAGAAGAAAGCTTGAATTCAGAGGAACAAATGCCTTCTCAGTTTCCCAACCACATCCCTGGATCTAATGTGGCTTATTTCTCACTGTTGCTTCCTATCCCGGAACCTCCTTCTGTCCTCCCTGCTAAAAGAAATTATTTTGGACGTGTTCTAAGGCTGTAATAATATACCCATTTATTCAAGACTAAGCCTCACTGAAGGGACCCAGGTGGCGCTGTGGGTTAAACCACAGAGCCTAGGGCTTGCTGATCAGAAGGTCGGCGGTTCGAATCCCTGTGATGGGGTGAGCTCCCGTTGCTCGGTCCCAGCTCCTGCCAACCTAGCAGTTCGAAAGCACGTCAAAGTGCAAGTAGATAGATACCGGAAGGTACTGCTCTGGCGGGAAGGTAAACGGCGTTTCCATGCGCTGCTCTGGTTCGCCAGAAGCGGCTTCGTCATGCTGGCCACATGACCTGGAAGCTGTACCCCGGCTCTCGGCCAATAAAGCGAGATGAGCGCCGCAACCCCAGAGGCGGACACAACTGGACCTAATGGTCAGGGGTCCCTTTACCTTTACCTTTAAGCCTCACTGAATTCAATGAAATTGCATTGTAAATTCAGACAAAACAAAGAATTGTGTTGTCGCCCCGTGTTCCCCTCTACCAGTAGAAGCAGCACAAGAAATGTCAGGTGTGAAGTTGGCCAGAGACCGTGTGAGGTAAGCGTGTTTGTCAAACCTTTCATTGCAACTGATGCATGGAGTGAGATTTTAGAGAGTTAAAGGGTGATATAGCAGGTTTCTCACTTGATTGTGCATTGTCATTAATAAAAGGAACTGGAGGTGGTCTGAATGTACAAAGAAGAAGAAAATAACAAGAAGCTTGTCCAAATCGTGTGGTGATTTGTGCGTCTAACCAACCAGAGAACACGAGGAAGGTTAATGGAAAGACCAGCCATTTGTTGAGAAAGCTAGGAAACAGGCAAAAACACATAACTAAATAAAAAAATAAATTATGAAAAATAGGGGTGACCGTGATGACAAATAGTAGAAGGAACTGCCCTGAGATCCCCCGGGTATAGGGTGGTACATAAATTCAATAAAAGTGCTAGTCAGAATGTTTATTTCCCGTTATGCTTCTCATGGAAGTAAGGAAATAGTATTTTGGGTCTAAGTTAGACACACCACACAAACATAAGGAACAATTCAGCGGAAACTAAGCACTTTTGAATCCATTCATTTCGATGAAAGAAATTTAAGCATGTGCTTACATTCCCCATTGTAATAAACAGGACTTAACTTTGCTTATTCTTAAGTCTGGGTCATGTCAGAGTTGTGTGTTTTTCCCCCTTTTTTGCATGCAACAAAAAAAGTGGTTGTTAAGCATGTTGAGAAAGGCCTTTTCAGCGGTTACTTTTTTTGATTTAATTTCTTTTTCCATACTCAGTAGCACTGATCTGCATTAAATCAAAATGCTTATAAAATGCCAATGCTTAAACGTGTTTTTTTAAATCCTACAACATGTCTCAAACTCCCTCTATTTTTTTTTAATCTTGTCTGCCTGACAACTCCAGACCTAGGAAATGGTTTAGCCAATTTAAACCATTTTAAAAATAAATAAATCTTCCTCCAAGCTGAAAAAACATATGCCGCTGGAAGCAAATTAAAACAGTCTAGTTCTTTAAATCCTTTAAACACCAGAGATTCACACAAGAAACAACCAAGTCCTTTTTTAAGAGCAGCGGCGGTAAGCACAAGGCCGCTATAAGCTATGCAATTGTTGGCCTGAGCATTAAAAAACACTGGTGGTAGGATTACCACTATAGAGCAAGGCTGCAGGGTCAAAACTCAATAAACCGACTTTACGCCAAGAGAAACACTTATCCTGCCACAAAGAGAACTCTTTGATGAATTGATATCCTACATTTGCCACCTCTGAAAGCAGTCCTCTAAACATGTAGCTCTCCTTTCTCTCTTCAAGCCACACCAGAGCTGTTTAGGAGAAATGGAGCAGTGATTTCTATTGGCCAAAGTCGTCACGGCTGGGTGTTTCAGCAGCCACAAATTGTCAGCAGCTGGTCCACAGAAACTGCTAACTTCTATGGTGGGGTAGCCAACATGGTGCGCTTCTGGTGTTCATGGAATCACAGAATTGAAAGGGACCATAAGGGTCACCTAGTCAAATCCGCAGGAATCTTTTGCCATCTGATTGGATTTTATTCTGATCCTGATCTGATTTTAGGATGCATTTTAATTGATTGCCTGATTTTATGTTAATGTGTTATACATTTGACGTTAGCCGTTCTGAGCCCGGTTTTGGCCGGGGAGGGCGGGGTATAAATAATAATAATAATAATAATAATAATAATAATAATAATAATAATATTTTTGCCCAACGTGGGGTTCGAACCTACAACCCTGAGATTAAGAGTCTCATGCTCTACCAACTGAGCTATCCCAGGTCTACTACAGCTGCAGTCAGCATGGCCAGCAGTTGCGGGTTACGGGAGTTGTAGTCCAACAATATCTGCAGGGCACCATGTCGACTATCCCTATGGACTGAAAACCATATTGAGTACAGTGATACAGAAAAGGGGGGCATGCAAATTAAAAATGAAATGGGAAGAGGAAAAGGAAGCTTCTTTGAGTTGTTCCCAAAGCAGCAGAGACAGTTGTCAGACAAGGCATGAGCAAATAACAAGCTCCTTACAATCTCCAGTTCCCTTTTTTTAACCTGCATTTTTTAATAAAAAAAACACAACAAAACAAAACAAATTTGATTTCATACATAGAAATCTATAAAGAACATAAATAGAGTTATGAATGTAACTTAAAATGTAAATAAAATTCAGTCCCAGAGACTAACAGGCACAAGGGGGGGGGGGGGAAGGAGAGAATCACACAGGAATTACTTTCTTCGAAGTCCAAAACAAAGACAATGAACCCCAGTTCTGATTGGACCAGGTAATGAGATTCCAAACCCAACTCCAATGAAGGCAGCACAGTAAAGGAGGCAGTGCAAGTCCACCTCTTCGCGCACGGCTACTGGGAATCAAGGAGCCACTTGCTTATTTATTTTCTCAAGCTTTGTGTAACCCTCTGCTCTTTCAACTAGCAATGCACTACCCTCTCCCGGCTTCTCCTCTCTCATAGACTTATTCCATTACCGAGAACAGTCTGCCTTCCATTGATTTGCCTTATAGGAAAAGTGGGAGGGGAGATGGAAACTTTTATTTTTTATTACACCAGGTTTGAAAACTTCTCTAGATAGATTCATTATGTAAGAAAACTTAATGAGACGGCATTGTGCTCTAAGGGACCTTTCACAAGTGGCATTAAGAATACCTTCAGCTTTTCTCGTGGCACCTCTCTGTGCTTCTGCTTATTTGTGAACCACTGTGTTGTGGCTTAATATGAGAAAGGTAAAGGTAAATGGACCCCTGACCATTAGGTCCAGTCATGACCGACTTTGGAGTTGCGGCGCTCATCTCGCGCTACTGGCCGAGGGAGCCGGCATTTTCCGCAGACAGCTTCCGGGTCATGTGGCCAGCATGACTAAGCCGCTTCTGGTGAACCAGAGCAGCGCACAGAAACGCCATTTACCTTCCCGCCAGAGCAGTACCTACCGGTATCTATCTACTTGCACTTTGACGTGCGTTCAAACTGCTAGGTTGGCAGGAGCAGGGACCGAACGACAGGAGCTCACCCTGTAGCAGGGATTCAAACCGCCGACCTTCTGATCGGCAAGCCCTAGGCTCTGTGGTTTAACCCACAGCACCACCTGCGCCCCTTATGAGAAAGGTACTCATTTTAATTTGATTGCAGGCTAGAATGTGAGTTTGCATCCACGTTTATTGCTTGATGAGGAGCTCTTGTCATCTGCAAATGAACATGGACCTGTACAGGTTTAGAGAGGTTAGTGGAAACGAAGCATCTGCGTTCTCTTCCTGGTGGAAGTGTGGCCTTACCCAATCTAAAAGATGGAATTACAAGCATAAAAGGACAGAAACATGTGTGTTTGTGATGTCATCCTCAAGGGAAGTGGCTCATCCTGCTAAACGAAGCAGGATTTAACACCCAGGATTCAACACTCATTAACAGACCAGGCTTAAATTCCACTGCATTGGCACACATTGGAGAATGGCACACAAGGCCCCACAACCCATCAGCTGGCATCACCTGACAATTGGATTGATGTCAGCTGACTGGCAGGTGTGCGTGGTTTTGGGGGGGAAATGGCCTCACCATCCAAATTGGAACCCCTGCCGGGCCAAGATTGGCCTGTGGGATTGTGGTTCCCCACCCTTCACCTAGAGGCATGTGAAATTAATAGCAGTACCTTCATCACCTATGAAAACGCCCCATATTTTTGATGACATTAAGCATTACTGAACGTTTGCTAAGCAGGGTGAGTTAATCCTGCAGGACACAAGAGGTCCTACTCTTTGCCAGGTAGGATTCATATAAATCTACCATTCGTAAAGTACATAGGTAGGCAAACTAAGGCCCGGGGGCCGGATCCGGTCCAATCGCCTTCTCAATCCAGCCCGCAGACGGTCTGGGAATCAGCGTGTTTTTACATGAGTAGAATGTGTGCTTTTATTTAAAATGCATCTCTGGGTTATTGGTGGGGCATAGGAATTCGTTCATTTTCTCCCCTTCAAAATATAGTCCACCGCCCCCCACAAGGTCTGAGGGACAGTGGACCGACCCCCTGTTGAAAAGGTTTGCTGACGCCTGGTCAAGTATAAGCACTGGCAGAATATTTCACACCCAGTGTCTAGTGCATGCATATCCTCTTGGCTGCTTCAGGTCCACTTCATTGGCCATGCCATATACGAGGGCATAACACAATCTTACTAATAAACTACTGGAAAGACTGAGGACAGCAGGGACTCCATTTTGGCATATTATTCGACAATGCTGGAGTCAAAGGCATTCCAAGGAAGATATGTTTTGGAATAGTGAACCGTGGTGCTCTGGGATTTCAAAACCCAGGTGTTCCATATTGCAACTCATCAACCAGTCCTCAAGGAACACCGTTCTAAAGGTTTTTGAGAGTAAATAAGCTAAATAACTCAAGTGGGCTTGCCACAGTCTGAAGGTACTAATTTATACACATATGCTTGGAATGTGTCTGAGAAAAATATATCTGTATATATCACTGGTCCTGCTTTGCCACAAAATGTAAACACGGTGATTGGATTTATTCAAAGAGGACCAAGAAATTTACACACGCTGGCAGGATGCAGTTCTCAAATGTAAATTTCTGTTTATCATATACATATATCCCGTCTCCTGAACAGAAATTTTAAGGACTGAAACGAAGAAAATGTATGAGGAACAGTTGTCATGAGAAAGGGTGGGGGAAAGAACCAAAAGCAAAATGAGTGGTAAGATACCATAAGCCTATGAAGGATCCTAACCCGCTGTATAAACCCACTCACTTGCCTTGAGCAAGCTTATTTGTAAAACAGTGCCATCTCACTTTATTGAAGTGCAAGCATGTGTTGTTGTTTTTTAAAAAAAGGCAGCTGAATGATGGACAAAAGGAGGCTTTGTTAACATAAGTTAAATTCAGATTGGAGAGTGATTCTTATTTTAGCTAAGAGGAACTCCGAAAGTCCAGAGATTATTGACTGTGTTTTTAATCTGCCCCTCCAAGGTTCTCAGGGCAGGACACAATGTCCCTCTCCACCCTGTTGTCCTACCAACAACCCTATGAGGTAGACCAGGCTGGCCCAAGCTCATGCAGTGAGCTTCATAGCGGAGATGTTTGAAGTTGGCTCTCCCAGTCCTATTCGCAAGATGCCTGCTCTTAAACTACAAAGCATTTAGGTTCCACTGGGAATTAAATGCACCTTGGATCCTTTCTTCTGTTATGTTAACAACATGGGAACTGCTGCTGTGCACTGACTTCATACACAAAGCAGACAAATATGCAGATATGTTCAGAGCATATTTTTTTAAGCTGGAGCTCACCAGAGCTCAGCTCTAGCACCTCTCAAGGTAGGCGCCAATGCCATTCTCAGAGAACAAGGGAGAAGTTCCTGGCACCTCTTTTTCTAGAAAAACAGAAAATATGACAAATGTGGTTATGCGAGAAGGTTCCATGCCGCATCTGAAGGAAGCTTGCTGCGCTGTGACATAGCATTTCCTCTGCATTTCCTCTCTCAGTTTGTTCTAATATTACAAAAACACCCTCCCTGCTGAGATTAGACAGGCACAGAGATGGGGTTGTTTCTGATGGCAGGTGAAGACATTTATCTTCTGTTGGTCTTTTCCTACCAATAGTAAATTTATGAGTGACAGTCAAGGGAATGGTTGATTCTGGTTTCTTTTAAATTCCAATTGCATTATGTTCTTATATTGTATGTACCAGAGTATAAACTGCTCAAAGACCAATAGGTGAAACTATCTAATTAGTTTGTTAATAAGATCATTCCTTCTCTTTCGTGAACTGGAAAATTACAACTTGTCCCTTTGGCGGCGACACTTCAGGAATGGAACAAGGGTGTGGGTCAACCCCCCTTGTGTTAAAATTATTATTTTATCGAGGATGGGGTTTTAACTTGGGTGGGTGCTGTTTTATTTACTGTTCAGTGACTTTTGTCAGGGAGGGTATTTTTTTTAGAGTGCATACATTAGAACTGTTAATTGTTATGTTTATGTTTATGTTTTTATTATGTTTATTATGTATTTTGTGCTTCATATATTGTAACTGTGTGTTGTAAACCACCCTGAGACCTACAGCTATAGGGCAGTCTACAAATTTAATACATGATGATGATGATGATAATTTGCTAAATGTATATCCTGCCTTCTCACCAAATGATATTCCATATGGGCAACAACAATAAAAGTAAAGTACAAAGAATGAGAAAGGGACAGAATTTTCACAGAACTGAAGCAATAATTTTGCACAAATTTCTGATTTTGATGCTATACTGCTCCTTATAAGCATGCTTTTTTTAAAAAAACAAACAAACAAACAAACCAAAAAACCTTCTGCCATTAGCTAGTTGTTAGAACTGACTCTCACAACTTGCTAATGACAGGAGTTTTTTTGCTTTTTAAAAAATGGCCTTGCACCCTGTTTATCCGGGGTGGATGGCCATTGCCCAAAGCTCAGCTCCATCCATGTTCCCATCTTACTATATGCCGATGAAGCAGTCATCTTGTGTCGCACAAGGGTTGGCATGAAGTGACTCCTGTGCCGCTGCCAGGAATACTGTATAGCCAACAGACTGGAACTGAACTTCGCAAAATCTAAAGTGCTTGTTTTCTCAAGATCTTGGAAGCCTCATAGGTGGGAGGTCAGTGGAAACCCATTGGAACAGGTTAAAAACTTTAAATACCTAGGCATACACTTCCAATATAACACTTCCTGGAAATATGATAGCAAGCTTGCATTTAACAGAGCAAATACTCTAGCTCTGGCTATCACCCGTTTCTTCTTTAACAGAGGGAATCAGTCCATCAGCACTAAAGGTCTTTAATGCCAAAGTAGCCCCAAAACTCCTGTATGGCATCCCATTATGAATTGGCACAGTTAACCAATCGTTGGAACACATCCAATCCAAATTTCTGCGCAAAATTCTGGGGCTGCCAAATTGCGTGCCATGTACAGCCATGTGTCTGGAAACTGGACAAGGGCTGCTGGAAACCAAAGCGTGGCTCATCACTATAAAATTCTGGTTCCACCTACATTTCATGTCCGATCCGTCCTCTTTAACTTTCCACATACTGGCAGAATCCCACCATTCTAAATAGCTAGCTTGCATTGAGAGCAAAATCAGAACCTGTGACCTATCACTCAAATTGCTGCTTATGCTCCCACAGTTGGAAGCATTCCAGACAATCAAGCGCAGAATCCTAGAGACTGAATTCCAAATCCTTTGCAGTGAAGCCAACAAAACCTGTTCCCCATTGGGGTTAGGAATTCCACCCTCATTGGGCCAGGACATTCCATATTTACACCAGCTTTACGATCCCCACCTACACAGAGCTCTTTCCCTAGCAAGATTTAATGTCTCACCGTCTGCAGTTTTGCAAGGTACAGTCCCGAAAATCCCACCCTCTGAAAGACGCTGCCTTTGTAGCACAAAACAGGTCAAATTCATCACACCCGTTTTATTTTTATTGCCCATTTTATGCAAAAAAAATGTGATAAGTATTTGGCCCCCTTATTGAAGGAGGGGGTTTATCTTCCAGGGTGTCTAGTCTGCTGAACAACTGTAGGGATGATATTGTGGAGAATGTGGAAAGAGTTTTGAGTGACGCTATGAAAATACGTCACCATGGGTCCTAAGAGCTATCTTTGTACCTCACGATGTCTGGACAGTTTTATACTAAACTATCTCCTACTATGTTTTGTTAACTGTGTTGTGTTCTGATCCATGTATGCAATGTACTTTTTCAATGCCAATAAAGGAGATTGATTTATATATTTAAAAAACCTAACTCTCCCTCTTTCTCAGTTCTTGTGTGTACATCACATTATGCAATATTTATCTCTATACAAAGTAATCCTTTTTTGCTTTCCTCGTCTTCCTGCCAGCAGTTGCAACCGTACCAGCATGAGGACTTGCCAGTTGTGAAAACCACATGGAACAGGCCAAGGAACAACCTCCCATATCACCAGGGCCTGGACAGCTTCAGCCAGGACCTTCACAAGCACCATCTCCTGAGCCTGAGGGATTAAAGGCCACCACAGTCCTCTCACCCATCCAGCCATGCAAGGAGTGTGCAAGGAAGAAGAAGAGTTTGGATTTGATATCCCGCTTTATCACTCCCCGAAGGAGTCTCAAAGCGGCTCACATTCTCCTTCCCCTTCCTCCCCCACAACAAACACTCTGTGAGGTGAGTGGGGCTGTGAGACTTCAAAGAAGTGTGACTAGTCTAAGGTCACCCAGCAGCTGCATGTGGAGGAGCGGGGACGCGAACCCGGTTCACCAGATTATGAGTCCACTACTCTTAACCACTACACCACACTGAAGGCAGAAGGCTATGGAGTGAGCACAAGGGAGTGCCGGACTTCAGGCCAGAGGGTTGGCCCTCCATTAGGAACAGAGTTTGGGAGAGGTTTGTGTGGAAGCATAGGTTTTAAAAACGCTAAATTTTCTTTGGACCTTCATAGGAGCAGGCTGTGCGTTCAGGAGCTGCCTGTGCTGCTGCAGCTTCTGACCTACCTTGCGGTTTTGCTCTGTGGGCTCCTCCGCAGGACCAAAACATGACACGTTATTCTTTGTGTTCTAGTTATTTTGACACAAATGCTTACATTTTTTTTTGAAAGGGAAAAAGGACAAAAGGACAGATTCCCCTCCCCCTTAACTTTCCACAAACACCCTGACTACCACCTGCGAAATAGTGAACATCCCTTGACAGATTCCATAGCTGCTAGAAGTTATCACGGAGTTCTCCAGAGATTGAAGACACAGAATCCCAGAGGTGTGCATTTGCTGTCCCTAAAACCAGTGGTTGTGCGGCTTTCAAATTTCGCACATTTTGGACTTTAAAAATATCTGACTAAGCTATTTTTTAAAAATCAGTAATGAGATATGCAATGTGATTCAGCAAAGTGGGGGGTATAAGAATCACTAAGAGTGAAGGGATGCGGGTGGTGCTGTGGGTTAAACCACTGAGCCTAGGGCTTGCCGATCAGAAGGTTGGCGGTTCGAATCCCCGCGACGGGGTGAGCTCCTATTGCTCGATCCCAGCTCCTGCCAACCAAGCTGTTCGAAAGCACGTAAAAGTGCAAGTTGATAAATAGGTACTGCTCCGGCGGGAAGGTAAACAGCGTTTCTGTGCACTGCTCTGGTTTGCCAGAAGCGGCTTTGTCATGCTGGCCACATGACCCGGAAGCTGTACGCCAGTTCCCTCGGCCAAAAAAGCGAAATGAGCACCGCAACCCCAGAGTCGTCCACGACTGGACCTAATGTTCAGGGGCCCCTTTACCTTTAAGAGTGAAGTACATTATAACACAGGCTGGAAAGTGAAAGTGACATTGCCAGGAATGTTATTTGCCAGGTGGATTTCTGACTAATAGGGGTGCTGTGGTGGGGTATCACACAAGTTAGAGCTGTGTAAAGAGTCAAGCAAAACATGCCTTCCAGCTCATGCCCTGAGTTATAGATTATCTAGGTCATTGTGCCACCTCTTATGAGGGTGAACCACCATCAAGATTTTCACTCAACCAGTGCAGAATACACCACCTTCTTTCTGCTATCCAGGCTCTGAAAGACAGACTCTGGTATGTTTGAATTTCCACCAAACTCTGACTTACTGTTTGCTTCTTATGTGCAATGTGAGCTCCAAGCACAACTGTAGTATAAGCAACTATAGTCCTACCGTAAAATAATCTAAGGCAGGGTGGTTTAAATTAATATATTTTTCCCCAATGGAACAATGGAGGGCTGGCATGGACCTCACTTGCTATAAATTCAGGTTAAGGCCAAGTCTTTGCCAAGAGGCAGGGAACATGGAGTTGGATCCATTAACTTATTCTAGATCCAACTCCATGCTCCCTGCATTTTGGCTCCAGAATTTAAGTTCAGAATAACTAAGATTCCGCTGAAATCAGTAGGAGAAGTTAACCGTGATGTCAATGGGAGCGAAGTTCAACTAGCTTAGTCTGGCTCCAACCAATAAAATATGTACTTAAAGCATGCAGCTTTCAGCTTGTTTCCAGTACCCATACTGAGGACTACCCACATGGTAATGATTTTAAAAGCATTGTTCTGCCTCATCACAAGGAAGGGCAAAAGTCATCCATCAGTGCCAGAAACAGCCCTGAAGCATGACTGACAAGGATCTGGAAAACTCATCTCATTAAGATTGCCTGGAGTTGCATGGCAACCACACGCTTAAATACCATGCCCAGGAAAGGAATGCTAGCAACTGGCGAATGGTTATTAAGACCTTCAGGGTGCAAGGCAGGTTTCCATAGGAACAGCCACACCGCCACTTCCTCTTCCAAGGCAGCTGGAACCATTAGCTTGACACAACTGCTATCCTATGCACAACTGATCTCCTACTGCAACCTCAGTAGAAAAAATTCAACAGTCTGCTTTGACACAGCTTCAGCTTTGAGTTCAGTTTTGAGTCTAAACAATATTGTGGTGAAAGACATGGAAAGATTCTGCCTCAGGTACCAAACTGTGCCGGGCTGGCCCTACATCTAAATATCTTGTTGAACTACTCAATTGTGAGAACCTAAATAGGCTAGAATATGCTATTTTGGATGCACGCTGCACAATATTCATTTCTTCCACTGTCATTCGATGCCATGTGTTGGATCAACAGGAACCTCCACTGTTCTGTTCTCTACAGAGCACAAAGCAAGCGTGCCTATGCCATAGTGCACTTCTTCTGATGTCAGATAAACTTACAACGGGTATGTAGGTGTCAGTATGTAAAAGTAATTAAGCAATTTATATTTTATATGCACACATTGAGGTAAACATGACAAGGAGAAACAGAAAGGAAGGTAGTTCTTACCATGTGCCACCCATCCATGTTTACACTGATCGCAGGTTCTCAAGTTTATCTTCCCCGGTTGGAAACATTCACACGTGCAATTTACCAGTGTGCAGCGTATGGCCTGGAAGGAGAAAAGGAAAACCAACTTCTATAAACATCTTACTGGGCGAATAATCACATAAGAAGTAGAATTTTTATAACTCGCTGCATGCCTAAGGGCCTTCATGTGCATTATCTTAAAGGGTACAGCTTACATCAGACCCTGCAGGGAGGGAGGTCACAATGGTCACCCTATATTGCAGATGCCTGGTAGAAGCTTAAAAGAATAACAGCAGGCGATTTAGATGAGATTTGAACTTCCAGGCTCAGAATAGTTAACCTTCTTAGCCACTACCACCAGGGCTCTGGAACCTGCAGATGTTGCTAGACTCCAACCACCATGAGCCCTAGCATGGCCAATGGTCAGAGATAAAAATGTCTGGGGAGCCACAGGTTCCCCATCCTGCACTGTATCAGATCTCAACACATATTCAGAGCACTATTTGGAATCTTGGCTATTATCAGAGAAATATGCAGCATTGTTTTGTTTTGTTTTTTAAAAAATCTTTAAATATATGCTTTCAGAATATTTGTCATTTTCATTTCCCTACTGCACATGTAACAAAATGTAAAACAAAAATTGACATGAAATGGCTTGCTCTATTTTCATCTCAGGGGAAGGGGGCTGTCATAAACAATAACTTTTTCGTTGTCACAGAGCAATTCCAATTATAGGATGCATTAAGCCATCATCATCGTGAAAATGAATAAACACACTTAAATAATGTAGACCGAAGTCCCCGTTTGGTTTTTAAGTGTAGAAGACAATGTGTGTGTGTGTGTTGCACAAATTCCAGCTTTCCAAATGCCCGAAGGATGTTTTTTTTAAGCTAGTTATCTCTTAACACTGTAACATGTCATTTTTATTGTAACTAAGAATGAAGTACATACTGAAATATGCATAAATACAGAGGAAAGGTCTCTCCACTCCATTGAAGGGGGGAAAAAGTTCTCAAGTTTCTTTTTTGGAGACTTGTAAAATATTTAATTCAGTTAAGCATCAGAATGGCCACTGGCTCCATGTGTTCCCTAAGTAGCAATACAATGATGGAGATAGAGAAGAGAATTGATTCAGGAACCAAATTTCATTTGCTGCATCAAGGCACAACTGTTCAACTTTTGACAATCTGATGTGCCCTTTAGAAACATGCCCCCCACCACCTGAAAATGAAATATAAGTAGGTATGAAAAGAAAGATTACTTTGGAAGGGAAAGATGGATAATTTCTTTAAACTATAAAGCAAATACATAAATAATGACCAAGGCGCTCTCTTTTTAGGCCAAGACCTCAGTTTTTTAATAGTTCTATAGATGACCTGTGCTCCCTAAACTACTAGTGATAAATTTATGGCATGCATTTAAGCTTAATTTGCACACATATTTTTGAAATGGAGGGTATTATATTCATCATTCACACATTAACAATGTACTGTAACTACTGGAAATGCCAGGAAATGATCACTCTACCAATTTAGATGCAACCAGTGATTACTTTAGGGTCAGAGGAAGGAGGTTTGGTACCTGCGCTTGCAAGAACATCAGAATTCCCCGAATGCAGCAGCAACTGATTTATGGAAATGCAAATCTCCACATTATAGGAAGTAACCACCATTGTCTTGAAACAGTGGTTTTAGCTGCAATCTTTTATATATACACCCACTCACTCAGGCA
This sequence comes from Darevskia mixta, assembly GCA_034641385.1. NCBI lineage: Eukaryota > Metazoa > Chordata > Lepidosauria > Squamata > Lacertidae > Darevskia > Darevskia mixta. The sequence continues at coordinate 22,477,075 of JAWWNH010000017.1, forward strand.
TCCCACTCCACTTGGGAGAGATCTACCTCCAAGTATAGAGGTTGTGTCACACCGTTTATTCATTAAAGTTATAGGCCAGGAGAAGTTTTGCTGGCCTGTTGCATATTGTTGGCTTTGCAAAACTGCAACCCTTTGACACAGCTAAGCCCACTCCGTTTAGTCCACTGGAGTTCAAGAGCAGCATTTGGGTAGCAGAGGCAGGCAGTAAGTAAAGCCCTCTTGTACATGCATAAAGTAAAGGTAAAGGGACCCCTGACCATTAGGTCCAGTCGCGGACAACTCTGGGGTTGCGGCACTCATCTCGCTTTATTGGCCAAGGGAGCCGGCGTACAGCTTCCGGATCATGTGGCCAGCATGACTAAGCCGCTTCTGGCGAACCAGAGCAGCGCACAGAAATGCCCTTTACCTTCCCGCCGGATCGGTACCTATTTATCTACTTGCACTTTGACGTGCTTTCGAACTGCTAGGTGGGCAGGAGCAGGGACCAAGCAATGGGAGCTCACCCCGTCGCAGGAATTTGAACCGCCGACCTTCTGATCGGCAAGCCCTAGGCTCTGTGGTTTAACCCACAGCGCCACCTGCGTCCCGTACATACATAGTGCCCCACATATCTCTCAGCTCATGTCCTTGCTTGATATTACCAGCCCCATTCAAATAAATGTGGCATCTCTGTGAGCAAGTAAGTGCAAAACAGGGGTTATTTGCAAATGCATAGATCATGTTTGATTAATTTTTTCGGTTGTTCGCCGATTAAAATCTGACTGCTTTTCCTTACAGGATTTCCGACAAAGGTATATTTTCTACATGCCTTTTGCTTTTCTCTCTTCAGCTGCTGCTTCATATCAGACTCTAAAAAGTATTGCTGGATGCAAGCACACGGGGCGGGGGTGGGGTGAGTTTGTTGTATTGCACCTGACAGTTAAGAGTTTATCAACCAACGTCAACTGACCAACTGTTCATTAGCAAGGTTGTAAAACATTGTTGTACCTAACGGTAATTAAAGGAATTAGAAATATGAAATATAAGGGCACCCACAAAATTGCTGAGTAGGCAAGAATAATATATGTGATTGCGAGCGACCAGACGAAGCAGGGAGGGTTCTACCGAAAGGTCTCTCTGTGTTCAATACTTTATTGACTCAGTAATATATCAGATCTCCCCTAGTCAGTAATGGTGTCTTTCTCTAATATGTTCATTAATTAATGAACTCAGTAATTAATTGCAACTGCAAAAGGGCAAAAAGCATTACGAAGTGCAGCTCCTTGTAGTAACAAATGATTTCTTTCAAATTCAGTTCTTAGCATATCTTTCACAGTTTCCTGGTGTTTATCTTACAAGTGGGTGCAGCAATATCACCCCACTACAACTGTGAGCCTTGCTAAATTATCCTTATATTGAAAGTTCGGAATAATTTTCAACATACTCCACCTCTCCCCTCTTTCTTTCGTTTTTTTTTTTTTTATAAAAAAAGATCATTCGGTTGGTCATTAAAATTAGATTCAGGCTGAAATGCAGTTTTTTTTTTTAGTTCAATATTACAGTTTATTGTCTGAATTCCAAATGGCTCATTTAGCTATGTTTAAAATTATTAAACCGGGGGGGGGGGGATGCTTCCTCCTTCACTTGTGTTTCCTTCACATTGTTCACAAGAACAAACATTCAAGGAGATTTCAGGTCAACGTTTAAGACATCTCAATCACCTTCTATCAGGTTTCAACAATAAATTATATAACATCTGAAAATGCTATAAGGTTGCAAGGTGAACGACAGGAAATTACTGTAATCACTTGCATCCTGATCCTAAATACATTTACTTGAGCATCTGTTTCATTGATTTTTTTTTTTATCATCTATTTCCAAATAAGTATGGTGACTAAGAACCACTTTTCTTATGTAAACATTGACGTAGCTCTTCATGGTGAAATGTAACAATAATTCTAAAACAAACAGTCCAATGCTAACATAACCTTAGCATCACCATTCTTTAACATGGCCAAAAACCAGTCAATTAAATGTCAAGTGTATTTGCCCCTCTCCCAAATTTTAAGATGCATATCGGTAATTTTTGCTATGGACCATCTAACCACCAACGAGATGCGCCATCTTTGATTAACATTATCCAGGGGGACAATTATATCGGGTCCCTGTGTTTATCCAAATAAGAAAGTGTTCCAAACGAACAGAAACAATTATGAAAACTAGAGCGCTATTAAATAAATCTTATTTTGGTAAACAGAAACTTGTTGATAAAAATTGGCATCAGGGGGAGAGGGGGCTGGGAGAAAGGGAATTCCCAGCATGTTCTATATCACCTGTAAAATATAAATAACAATTTTAAAAAATTAAAAAAATGGGATGAGAGAATGTATTTAGCACAGCAGGAGCTTGTATACCGCAGTGGCAGTGGGGGGGGGGGGTTAGATAACTTTTTCTTGTCAAAGTCCACATGTCAACAGTGGGTGGGTCCTAGGCTAGTTGTGTGTGGAGTCACAGCCCAAATGCTCAGGCCTTGACCCCAAAGTAGGCTGGAGGCCCCTTGTTTTCCTCTCTGTCCTGCCACCACTTTTCTTGTCTTTTGCCCCAATTCCCACTACCTCCTCCTTGCCATCCATAAGAAATTGGGTTGAGGACAGGCTACAGATTTCCAACAAGCAGTAGCCTGGCAAAAATGAACTGAGTCGAAAATGAAAATCTCAAATGACCTTTTGTAATGCGATGCAGTATTTTATTTGATTTCTTGGATTGGTTTTTAAAAGCTGTTTTAAAAAAAAGAGCACTCAGAGGTTTTTATACACACACACACACACAAGCAAAATTTCAAGATGCACTTCATTCATATATATATATATATATATATATATATATATATATATATATATATATATATATAGCACTCACTGTATATAGCTTTGGTAGATGATGGGAAAACCTTTGGGCCCCCAAAGTATAAAGGTAAAGGGACCCCTGACCATTAGGTCCAGTCGTGACCGACTCTGGGGTTGCGCCGCTCATCTCGCTTTACTGGCCAAGGGAGCTGGCATACAGCCTCCCGGTCATGTGGCCAGCATGACTAAGCCGCTTCTGGCGAACCAGAGCAGCGCACGGAAACGCCGTTTACCTTCCCGCCAGAGCGGTACCTATTGATCTAATTGCACTTGGACGTGCTTTCAAACTGCTAGGTGGGCAGGAGCTGGGACCGAACAACAGGAGCTTACCCCGTCGCGGGGATTTGAACCGCCGACCTTCTGATCAGCAAGCCACCACCTATGTCCTCCCCAAAGTATAGGTGCAGACTAAATTACATTACTTCGCACACAAATAAAAGGGTGTAGCCCACTAGATGCAGATCTGAGAAAATATCCACCCCAACTTTGGCTCAAGTCCCATCTGCTCCAGCCCTGGTCTCTTATCTCATCACTGAGCTTAGCTAGGGAACAAACCAAGGACTGTGATCAGAATCACCATGGCGAGGTTCAAAAACTGGATCACAGTCCAGGTGATTAGATGCGGGAAGCAAGTGTAGAAGCGTTTTAAGTCACCATTATGGAAGGTATTAAAAGAGAGCTGTCAAACAAATTTAAAAGATTAGCTATGATTGCCGAGGAGCATTGTAATGAGATTTACTACCAATATAAATAAATCCCACCTGCATAACTGGCCTGCATTCACTTAAGAGTAAAACGCAAGATCTTTTTTTTTTTTGCTGACTCAGACTGGAAGAGAGAAACTAAACACTACCACCACCCAAGGAGATATTACGGAGGAAATGTATAGATGTACTACAAGTGGAATGTGAAGGCAGATTCAGGGTGCAATAACCCCAAGAAGCATTATGTTCTGCCATATAAATAATCCACAAGTAGTTAGAACATCAAATAAGTTTTCTAGACCCAGACCTGACACAGTGTTTCTTGCATTTCCAGTAAGATTATAAATGTCTCCAAGGAACCCTTGTAATATCAATGGAAAAGTCATAATTCCATCTAAATCCATCCTGATGCTAGTTATATGGCAGATCCACTTTCCCTTTAAAAACCCTATTTCCACTAAAATCATGTTTAAAGACAAGAAGACAATCTAAAATAAGCCCTGTGATTTCATTAAGCACCAAGGTTTTTAGCAGTGCTTCCTATCTTTGGGTCTAACTCAAGGGTTTAGAAATGCTGTTCGATATCATATTACAATATGTTAGCATTAGTGGTAATGGTAGCTTTTCAATAACGGGGGCAGCGGGGGGGGGGGAGGCCTGGTGGCCTGAGAATGAACAAATCAATCCAGTATTAATTGATTGAAATGCTGGTGGTGGCAGGGAGAAGAATTGATGCACTGATACGGCTGTTGATGAAATCACTCTAGTTTGTACTGTAGTACGGGAGGAAAGGAAGAATTGATAAAATGAGCCTGATATCAATTGTTTGAAAAGCAATAGATAATAATAAGAATCCTATAACTGGAGGTCACTCGAAGGTCATTTATTCCAACTGCTGATACAAAATACAAAATAAGGAAACTCCCAGAGATAGATTTTGATTTGGGAGACAGTATTCTGTTTAATCCAAGTGGGATCTAATTGCATAATCCTAGTGGAAGTGGGGAGGAGGTTAGCCACAGAAGCCTGGAGAGAGGGAATTCGGAAAGGCAAGCGAGGAAAGTTTGTGGAAAGGGGGAAGAGCCATTCCCTCTGGTTGGGCTACGGTTACCCTGTTATTAATCTGAGATAAAAATGACTATGTCTGCACACCAGGCAAACACCTTTTAAATTCAGCAGCTGACCGAGTGGACAGGTACAGTGCATGTGTGAACTCTTGAAACACGATCCTTGACCTTGGAAACGCAAAGGTCCTGAAGTACACACTATCTCTGTGCCTGGGATGGGATTATGGTTCACGGACATTCAGAGTGTTAGAATTTTACACAGCTCCGTACAACTTAATTCTGGAATACGAGCAAGTTAACTTTGCAAGTTTTTAAACCATACTTTGAAGGCACACATTTCATAGAATCACAGAATTTTAGAGCTGGAAGGGACCCTAAGGGTCATCTAGTCCAACCCCCTGCAATGCAGGAATCTCAGCTAAAGCATCCATGACAGATGACCATCCAACCTCTGCTTTAAAACTTCCAGTGAAGGAGATTCCACCACCTTCCAAGGGAGACCATTCTGCTGTCTAACTGCTCTTACTGTCAGAAAGTTCTTCCTGGTGTTTAGTCGAAATCTCCTTTCTTGTAACTTGAAGCCATTGGTTCGGGTCCTACCGCTCTGGAGCAGGAGAAAACAAGCTTGTTCCAACCTTCATGTGACAGCTCTTTAAAGATATTTGAAGATGGCCATCATATCTCCTCTCATAGTCTCATCTTTTCCAAGGCTAAACATACCCAGCTCCCTCAAATGTTCCTCATCAGGCTTGGAAGCAACGCAAGGAAGTGCTGTCCTGATTTTAGAGGCTCCTAAAGTAGAACAATATAATTCTTTACCCTGCATTTCAGCGCTGCTAAATACTCCTGAGCCTTGCTACATCCCTTGCTTCCCAGTATCAGTCAGATATACCTTGTGAGGGGTTCAGTGCATCTTAGTGCTATACCAGTAGTTTTACATCATATTATATTAGTATTGTTTCTGACTTGTATTTATTTTCACTAATACAATTTGAAAGGTGCTAATATCATTATATTTCTCTGTGGCATTCATGAAAACAATACTAATATGATATGATGGCAAGAATACTAACAACACGTAAGACGGCTGATGAGATAACAAAGGTACTTTCAGTGTGGGAAAACATGTAGCACAGAAACGTTTTACAAAACCATGCACAACTGTTCTTCGGGGAGAAGCTGGAAAATGAAAATGACACTGGGGAGTAGAAGAAAGGGAAAGATAAAATGGCATTTGAAATCCTCTATCAGTACTAAGAAGCCCTGTAGTCAGACTCAGGGAAAAGAAAAGAAAACACCCCATGCAGTTATTTCTGGGAAATGTTCTAAGAGAGGATCAAGTGCGCAGCAGTTGGGGAAATGGTGAAATCCATGTCAGGAATTATTAGGAATGGGACTGAAAGTAGAAAGGACTGTTATACAAAACTATAGTGAGACTGCACTTGGAATACTGTGCAGAGCAGAGTTCTGTTGACTTCAACTTGTAGAGGTGGAAAAGGTCAGAAAAGAGCAACCAAAATGATGAAGGGGCTCAAGCAATGATCCTATGAGGAAAGGTTGGAGTTTTAGGGGGCAGAAAGGCTGGTCAGGGAACATGATATAGGAATATAAAAATATGTATGGTGCAGAGAAAGTGGATAGTCTTCACGTAATAGTATAATTGGGGCCCATCCAAGTAAACCGATTGCTAGAAGATTCAGGACCAATAAAATGAGATACTACTTCACACAGTTACACTGTGGATCCTGTTTCCACAACACATAGTGATTTTCATCAATTTGGATGGCTTTCAATGACTTCTAGCCAGTGCTATTTTTCTAGAAAAACAGGCCCCTGTCTTATAATGGCAATAGTGCCCACCTGAGAAGTACCTGGAGAGTAACGGCTGTGGGGGGGGGGCTGCTTCTGGTCATGATGGCAATGAACTATTTCCCTGTGAGAACAGGATGCTGAAATAAATGGGCCTTTAGTCCGATCCAGGAGTATTCTTCTTATGTAATGTGCACTGATTCAGCAAACCTACGTTAAAATATAGCTGAACAGATGCTCTTTCTATTTGTTGCAGAAACAGGACCAAAACCTAATCTAGAGTTCTCTATTCATAGAAATTTATTGAAGATTTCCTTATTGCACACACACACACAAGAGACCGCTTGTTCTGCTGAAATAATAGGCTGCACACAGGTAGCGAAATACAATGGAAGACGCTATTGAGTGGCACAATAACATGAGCCTTCCTCTCCTATGCGCACTGCATGTTTGGGCTGCCCATTTGGACTCTGCACTACGCATGTTTACAGCACAAAACATTAGGTAACCATACTGTACATTGCCAAACATGATTACTGCATAAAAGACGGAGCAGCAATTAGCCGGTGTGGTCAAATGGGGCTTTGACCTGGAAGACCTGGGTTTAAACTAGGAGGGATAGACGATTCAGTCTATTTATGATCTACATCATTTCATATTCATAACTTTGTGTTTAGACATATATTATTCAATACCTCCTCCAACAAAATATGCATTTCTAAATGTATTTTCTCTCCAAATGCACTTTTCCGAAGATGTTTCTCAATATCACTTTTTGGTTGGTTTTTTTGACTGAATCCTAGTAACGCAAATAATTAACCTAGACTTGGAAAATCCTTGTGCTGGATTTTCTCTCTCTCTCTTCGTCATCAAAATGTCCATTCCTTGACAAACTCTCAAAAAATGTCAGAAGCTTCACTGCCACAAATGCAATACGGTATAAATATATGGATAAAAAAATTGTCTTGGGAAGGTGGGCTGGAGAGCCTAGCGCCGTAAACATTAACCCCTAACACCCCTAACATTTCCCAACACTTTAGAAATATTAAAGTTGAAAGACTCTGCAAAATGCCTTAAATCCATAAATTACACTGTATTGAGATTAATGGATCTCTTTTATTTCTGACCCCCCCTTCCAAAAATGGACTTTTTGATCACTAAATTTTGATAATTAATATACCATTTTAAGCGCTCCCTTATTATCTTATTAGTATTATTGTTAAGTGCGTCCTTATTAATTTGGCAGACTGTGGAAAAGCCAAGCAATAACATTTTTGCTAACGAGGTACATTAGAAATTGACATTGTTCCTGTCTTCCAAACTTTGACATGAAAGAGAATGCGATTCCAGTAATTGCGAAAGAGACAGTTAAAACTTTACTCCATGGTCAGAGCAGAATGTTATTATGTGTAACTGCTTATTAAAAATAACCCTTATTGGTTCTCTCTAAAGGATTTTCTTTTATACATAGTTTTATCCTATAATTTTGTCCCTGTTGGGCATGCTGCCTAAATTTAAACACAAACAGTCAAGCAATGAAGAAACATTAACACATTTACTGTGAACAAAAACTCCCAGTTGTACAGTGAAATTTTAATACATTTCAACTTATCTCTTTTACTAATGGGTAGAGTACAAACCCTGCAGGAATTCGCTCTGCAAACTGGTAATTACAGTAGACTCACTTCTTATATAAATATATATGGTGCATAGGTACACTCAGTCAAGAACCACAGCTGCCCTTTTGATGTAAGTTACAATATAAATATTTGTGGGAGGAAATATTATTAAAATCTACAACAATTCTAAAGGAATACATTATTTTTTGGGAACGTATCCTTTAACCGTTCTTATGTGCACATATTTATCAAATACATTTGCTTGCTTGAGCTCAAAACTTATAAGCATGCTTTTTAATTCTTAATTCTCCCCCCCCCAAAAAAAAAAATAGAGTAGCATTCTAAATACATTTGCCACTGGTTCAGAATGAGTGCTTCCAATCCAAAGATATGAAGCTGTATTGCTACAAATATGCAAATATTTTGTCTCCTCTTGTATTCTTTTGGGCTGGGATTTTTACATACAGATGTGTGTCTCATGTTGTATTACTTCCACTCTATTTATCTATCTACAGTATTTAGCTTTTTTTTTTTTAAAAAAAAAAGTTTATTCGAAATTTTAACACAAATTAAAACTAATTATTTATTTATCCCTTCTGGACTTCCCCCCACCCCGGTTTCCAATGTCTCCCCCTTTATTTCCTTACACATCTTATCTTTTCCATTCAATCTCAAGTCCATTAATAACCTTAATACATGGTACTTCATAGATGCTATATCAATTCTGCTAATGTTTTTAACTCTTTACAATGAACTTTAAGGTATTCTATAATTTTTTCCCCAGTCTTGTACAAACATTTCTTCATCTTGGTCACGGTCATCTTTGCCATTCCAGCATAGTCTATCATCTTTGTTATCCATTCTTCCTTTGTTGGAACTTTATCTTCCTTCCACTCTATCTACAGTATTTATCTATCATTATCCATCTAACTATCTATCTAGCCATCTAGTAAAGCTAGAGTCAGCTAGGATGAAATCCGGCAAACTTCACATGAGCAGAGAAGCCTCAGTGGAGTCTCTTTACTCTGCTAAACTGCCTCCAAGAAGATGCGAGATTAATAATAATAACAATAATAATAATAATATACCACCCTATACCCACAGGTCTCAGTCCCCTGTTAAAAGGATGTTGATATTATTTGTTTAATTTTTCCATCATCCAAACTGTAAGACAGAAAGGTAAATTGGGCAAACACAAATCTCATAGCTATCACATTCTTTCACACAAACATCTTTGCGTACTATCCAATCCTGCAAATGTGCAATAAATCGCTGCAAGGTTAAATAATGTGAATGTGATGGTGTGTGGGGGGGAACTCCAATGCCCTTTCTGTCTGAGAATAGGTGAAAGGGGGCTGTGACGATGTCTTAAAACCGTAAGCATTTTTACTCAAAAAAAAAAAAATGTGGAAGTTCCACAAAACAACTAATGGCATGGAATTTTCTTAAGCTTTATATGGTGAAAGCAACAACTAGGTCGTCGAAGAAGAAGAAGAAGAAGAAGAAGAAGAAGAAGAAGAAGAAGAAGAAGAAGAAGAAGAGGAGAGACAAACAGAAGGAATAATTCATTAATGGGCATCAACAACAAAGAAGCCTGCTATACATCCCAAGGGCAACTTTGTTCCAACCCATCTACAAGACGTCTGCATCCATACATAACCCTGTTTACAGATGTTATAAAGCAGGGATTGGGAAGCTGCAGTGCTAAATATATTGTTGGTCTCCAAATTCCTTGAGTACCATCCAGCATGTCCAACAATCAGGGATGATGGGAGTTGTGGCCAAAGGAGATCTAGAGAGCAACAAGGTCCCAATCACAGTCTGTTCATCCCCTGCCTACGATGCACAACTACTGTACATGATAAAATGCAAACAAAGGCATCGTTTATTTGAAACCAAATGGTGAAATCGGGTATATAAAAAGGGTGCTTTTAATCTGCGGTGTATGTAGCATGGATCTGGTATTTGGTATTATAAAGGTGGGATCTTGAATTGCAGATCCGGTTGTACCAGATGATCCTGGTGGCCCCTTCCAACTCTACAATTCTGTGATCCTGTGATCATAGAATCATAGAGTTGGGGCCAGAAGGGGCATCTAGTCCAACCCCCTGCTATGCAGGAGGAATCCTGCCCACAGCAGTCCCTGGGTGGGCTTGAACCACCAACCTTCTGGTTAACAGCCAGACTCACTAACCCGATCTAGATAAATAATTGAAAACTAAAAGGACAACTCGGCGGTCCAGCAGTGAGAGGTCACACATTGTGGTCGCCCAGAAGTTGGTATGCAGTGGTGAGATAAGTAAACCAGTGAATACGTTAGTAGGACTACAAGAGGTTTTGTAGAACAAGGAAGAAATGCTGTTGTTAATATGAACTTATAGAAACTAAGGTAGCGTGAGATATAACAAAACAGAAGAAATAAGAAATATAAAATTAAGGTATAGCTATTAGAAGGTCATAAGGAAGGTCTGAAGGAAGTCAAGGCTATAACAAGCCAAAAAGGTATAAGAAATGTAAAATTATGTGATTGTTATTATTGTATAAAAATATTGTTAAAACTAATAAAAAATGATATTAAAAAAAAGAGATAAGTAAGCCAGGCCCTCTTTGAGAGAATACACTAAAACGTTTCTTTCATGAAGAGCCCTTGCTCCCTGAAATTCAAATCAGTTTTATTGCATTAGTGTTTTGAATTAAGGCTCTAAAGCCACCTGTGTGTGGCCACTAATGGGGCGAGGAGCGCAAGGGTACAGCTTTACAGCTTTAGGATTCATTCATGGTGGAAAAACCCTGCCATTTTGGAAGAAGGAAAAGCATTTGCACAAGAAAAAGCACACCAATCGATTATGGGAGAACCTGGTCCTGATGCACCAAGAAACCAGTTGTGTACAGTAGCAGCGGCAGCAGCGCCCCCTTCTACATTTATGAAGTGTAAAGGCGAAGGGCATTCTGCTGAGATGAATACGAAGAAATGCACAAAATTATTCATTTAGCTCCAATGACCAAGCTTCCTTACAAACAGTTGCTTGTTTATATGTTTGTGGTGGAAAACAGCCAGCCTTCTTCCACATTATTGTCATCCTAACCTCTTGGCAGCAGCAAATGGAGCAGAGAATATCAGGAACTGCTCAGTCTTTTACTTGTGACCCTAGCTGATTACACACAGAGACAGACGGAAACACCAGCAAAACTCTGAGCTCTTCCACAATTTATAACAATGACTTCTATGTTGGGTCAAAAAGCACCCAAATTGGTCTACGAAAGCCAACAGGCCTTCTTGCTTGGTTTGAAAGGCAAAATTTGATTCTGCAGGAAGCATTCCTGCTACTGATGTCACTTTGGTGATGATGCTCCTGTAGTACACACATACCGTATTGCCCCAAATATAAGCTGCACCAGACTATAAGCCGCACCTTTAAAATTCATGGAGGGTGGGGAGAAAAAAAGACAATACCCGCTCCCAATATAGGCCACTCCCTTAAAATTCCGCAGGCACTCACACCCATTCCGTTTTACCACGTCTGCTTCAGCAGCAATATCGTAAAAGCCAGCTTTTGTAAGGTCGCGAATTTAAGCCGCACTTTAGCTTTTCATGGTTGAAATTTGGAAAACAAGTGAGGCTTATATTCAGGCCAATATGGTAGTTTACCTGGACACTTCTATGGGCTGAGTCCCATCGGACCTAGGGCTGCTGTTTTGTAAAAAATAAAAGTATTATTTATCAAACACCTATAGCATCGGGATGCTGTACCAAAAAAGTTAACTAGGCATAGCCTCTGCCTTCAGGTGTACTCTAAAGTAGACATGCAGACATAACACAGGAAGAATCTAAGAGAGGTTGAAGGGAACTTGAACATAAGGGGTTAAAACCAATGAGAAGAGAGATGATAGAAGGCAGGTGAAACTGTTCAGTTAGGGGGAAAGCAGGTCAGAGTGGGGGGGTGGGGTGGAGTTCAGTCTGATGGTTTCTCTTCTCTTTTAATTATTTTTGGAAAGATTTTTTTTTACCTATTGTGGATAGGTAGAAAAGAGAAATCCTAAAGTAAAATATGGGAAATGGAAGGGAAGAAGAAAGAAGATGGTGTTAGCAAGAAGGACAAATGAGGATGAATAAAGACAGGCAGAAGAAGAAAATATTAGTAGGGGAGAGGAAGAAGGCCAAGAAATTTAAATTAAGACAGCTATAGTAGGGTTTTGCTGCATGGCTGCACACTTCATATTGTGGGAAGGTCAAAATGTTTCCTGCTTGGGGGGGGGGAGAGATTTTTGTTTACAGGTGTGGCTCTTCACAGACATGATGTCATGATTTTATGCAGCCAATCAGACTTGCCTACATGACAACATCACTGAGGCCAACTCAGAGTGTTTACTCTGTATTGGCTTAGCTTACCCTCGGCAATATCATAAAATATGATTGGATGTGTACAGTTATTATTAGATAACAGACACTTCCATCTCCTTTCAGTCCAGTCCTCGCAAAATTCCTTGAAATGGGTTGGGTGGATCCCAGTGAGCACCGGATCTTTCCACAGTGAGTTGGAAAGTTGTGCAGGGGGCTAAGTAATTATGGTCCCTGATCAAAATAAGGTTCAACCTTCGTTCAAGCAGACATGAATAAAAGCTCCCTTCAGACCCTCCTGATGCAGCGTGGGATGGTCAGAGACTAAGTGAGTGGGACCAGTATTCAAAGAGGTGCCTCTTTTTGTGTCTGCCTCTTGCCTTTCATGTTCAGGCCAATGCTCGAACTTGGTTTATTATGGTCATAAAAGGGCTCCAATTTTAGTAATCACAATGCCCAACATAGTGCTTGCCTGTGTCTGCCAAGTCTGCTCACAGAGCTTATCAGAAACATAGTTTATTGATATTTCCCGGGTGGAAAGATTTGACGATGCACACAAAAAGACTGTGTTACAATGAGTCTACAAAATTGACTTAGGCTACACTGAATCAAGTCCAGTTACTTGCAATTGCTCTTGAAATTGTCTAACTAGTAGACTTTCGCAGTCCTACGGCCTGAGCTCATTTGACCCAAGATACCTTGATCTTCTTTGCGCAAAATCTGTTCCCCACCACTGTGCCCCATCCCCATATATCAGTCATTCAGGTTTCAGGTGCGAGCCAAATGTTTAAACGTTTTTGCCGATTCCCCCTGCTACCCCAAAATCACAAAATTCGTTTGGATTCTGGTAGCCAGGCACCTATTAGCTGTGCTCTTCAGAGAGCGATCCTCTCTTCATTATAACTTGTTGAGTGTAGTTTGGTTTCTCACCGACACATTGACGACAGTGTATGTATTTGGTGATACGGGATGCATAATAAATTTAATTAAAGAAAACAGCTTTACTAGGAAGACAAGAGGAAAATGATTTGTAGTGTCAGGGATTAGTCATAATTTAATAACCTTTTTACAACTTTGCAAGATAAACTCGCCAGAAAAAAAGCTGTCGTTTTTAAAAATCACTTATGTTCAAGCGTAATTGAAGACCGTGAACGGCACACTTGTTTCTGGTGGTTTAAAAACAACCACCAGTGTTTCTAGGAAGAAAACATTATGCCAGCAATTGGAAGTGGTGCTCCATTAATATTCAGTACATGCCAACACCTAAAATAAATAAAAAAATGGGGAAGAAGATGTGTTGTGCCAAGTTTATTTTGGCAATACTGCATGGCATGATTTGTACTCAGACTTTTTTTTTTTTAATAAAAAGTCTTTTACAAATTCAAATCCTTTCCAATTAAAAATGAGAGAGAGAGAAGAGGAAGTAGTATTTCTGAAACCCGTCTAGTTTTACTTTCCAACTCTGCCTGAACATACCGTAGTACACAAATTCCAGTTTTCTTTGAATTATGATTAGACAACTCTAAGCCAATGCAACAGGATCATAAGGTGGCATTCAATTAAAATTTACTCAGAATAGACCCACTGAGATTAAAAGGCCCAAGGTTATATTAATGCCAATAGGTCTACTCTGTGTAAAACTTAGCTGAATACCACCCAATATCATTTTTTTTTTGCTTGTTTGTTTGAGTTTCTTTAATGGATTGGTTAGGCCAAGGGTCGGCAAACTTAGGCCCAGGGGCCGGATGTGGCCCCCCAGGCTCTTAAATCCGCGTCACGAAGCCGAGACTCCGGGCGATGGCAATGGGAGGAAGAGGCCGAGCGGCAGCGGCTCTGCCACTCAAATGCCTGGTTTTCCTCAGTGGCGTTTGATTGGCAGAGACGTCACCGCACCATGCTGAGGTAAACCAGGTGCAGCGTTTGATTGGTAGAGCCGCTGCCGCTCGGCCTCTTCCTCCCGTCGCCATCGCTGGGAGTCTCTGCTTCATGGTGGGTTCCGGCTTCGTGGTGCGGCCTCTTCCTCCTGCCGCCGCTGCCGCCCTGGTGCTCCTGTGGTCCAGAGAGCGGAGCGGACGAACTCGCTCTGCCTACCCACGAAAAAAGCAGTGGTGGTGGTGGTGGTGGCAGCCCCTGGGAAGGTAAGCGCAGCAGCTGGGGCTGGGGCTGGTGGGGGAGGACTACTTGCCCCCCTCACCTCTTCTTCCAGCTCCCCCCCTTCCGGTGCCGCTTCTCTGGCCCGCCACAAGGTCTGAGGGACAGTGGACCGGCCCTTGGCTAAAATAATTTGCCGACCCCTGGGTTAGGCACACCAAAGAGCCACAGCAACTCCGGAAGTTATCTCTGATCTCTCAAGGCAGCACTACAGAGTAGAACATCAGTTTCGAAGCAAGAGATTTGGTGACATAAATTCTTCTCTGGGCCTGCTCCTGAACCGTACAAATCTTTTGTTGACCTCACCTATCTCCTCCGTAATATCGTAAGAGGAGCTAGCTGCGCTGGATCAGTCCAAAGATCCACCCAGTCCAGGATCCTGTTCCCCATAGTAGCTAACTACAGGTAGGACACAAAAGTAACTGTTGCCTCTCCTCTTACTGCTCCTGGCATATAGTCAATACCTGGCCCCACACCTGATGTAAAATATGGGACAGATAGGGACATGGCTGCAGAAAGTAGGCTTGAACTCTCCAGGCATCGGCTGATGAGTTGGGAGTTTAATGCTGCTTTGCTCAACTGTGTCAGCTGTTTCCTCGGAAGGACTAGCTGGCTCACCTGAATCCTACAGAAAGCAGGATTAAATCACCTGCACATCTGCTGATGTACAAGGAATTCTATCCTACTTTATTTGGGCACACACAAAGTAGAAAGCAAGACCGAACTTCCTGCACATCCACTGATGTGCAGGGAGTCCAATCCTGCTTGGGCCGTGTCTTCTCCCTGGTAAGTTGGCAGGGTCACCCAACTCTTGATCACCTGATGTCATAATGACATGAGATATTAGAGAGTACAGTGGTCTCCTGTCAAAGTTAACCTGCAGGGGCAGGCAAGACAAAGATCTAACCTACTGGGCCAAAGTGCAAGTAGATAAATAGGTACTGCTCCGGTGGGAAGGTAAATGGTGTTTCCGTGCGCTGCTCTGGTTCGCCAGAAGCGGCTTAGTCCTGCTGGCCACAGGACCCGGAAGCTGTATGCCTGCTCCCTCGGCCAATAATGCGAGATGAGTGCTGCAACCCCAGAGCCGTCCACGACTGGATCTAATGGTCAGGGGTCCCTTTACTGGGTCAAAAAACCCTACACTGGCTGGGATTCTTATTTGAAGTTCAAATGTTTCTTCTCCAAGTACTATTTGTTTTTCTATAAAATGTTATTAAGGCATAATGCAATACCATTACAAACAAACTAATCTAAATATTAAAAAACATAAAAGGAAAAGAAAGTGCAGAGTCCTCTCTCAAAGGTAGGTCTTAACCCTTGTCTCACGCTGAAACAGGTGGACTCTCCCAGCCCTCACTGGAGAGCTTTCCTTTCTTCTCCCTGCCTCTCACCCAGGATCCTTCACCAACCATCCATCACCTTCTTCCGTGTATAATCCCAATAAGACCCAGAGCTGAAGACACCAAGTGCTCTTTCTCATGAACATGTGAACACAAGCAGTGTGGGAGAGGCTCAAAGGCAACTTGGACCTTCCAAGATGGAACTGCTCTATGAGCATGCAAACGTTAACATTTGACATTAAGATTTGTTGACGTTCCTGCATCGCAGCGGGTTGGACTAGATGACCCTTGGGACCCCTTCCAAATCTTCAGTTCCATGATTCTATTATTCTATGGCCATACATCTGAGAGGCAAGCCCCTGTGGCAAGTGCATCCCCTGAAAAAGTGCTGTGAAACCCACTGCATCCCACCATGTCAGCAGATTAAACTCGTTTTACCCACACCTCCTAAAACAGGGCAGAAGACCAAATGGTTATGCCATACTGCGACCTCCGTATCATTAGTATTGCCAAGCTGGGTGGCTGGAAGCCAGTGCCTGTCTTAAAGGGTAAAGGACCACATTCTTTTAATTCTTGTGAGGATGGAAGAATAGATGAAATTAGATTAGATTAGGTAGACTGGATCGCTATGTAAAAGACACTGTTGCTCACTAATGCTCTCAAGGAGATATTTAATTTGTTGCACAGACGCAAAGAGAAAGTAGCTGTCAGTTTAAGTGCCATTTCTGTCACACTTTTTAATAATATACTGTTCCTGTAATTATACTGCGGTTCTTTTATATTTAGTAAAAAGCTTGCTTAGTTTTACAACGAAAAACAATTTAAGAAATTATAGAAACAGACTGAACACAGCGGTTCATTTGTTGAGGCAATTATCCAGATCCTTGTCAAGGAAAAAGGAGAGAGAGGGAACAAAGGCTGTGATGTGCAAAAAAATGTTTCTAATTCTATGCTATAATGCTTACAATATGTCTGTGGTTGTGTTGGATTATGTTAATAAACTGCAGTCAAAATGTATTTGTCACAACACAAAGGAAGGGCGCTATCAATCGTCTTGCCAGATATTTTAAATTAGTCACCAAAATGTCTAGCCAAGGTTTCCTCCATGACCCTCACATGGAAGGGCGAGGCTTATTGGACAGTTTTTTCCTGTGAGACCAGACAGTTCCCCCCTCTCCAATGCTCAAGTATCTTGAGGAATCTGGAAAGTAACTGTAAAGTGAGCTGCCTACCCCAAATTCTTCTTTTTCTTCTTTGATTTAAAGGGGGTGATCATTCAGAGACTAGCATCCTTAAGAAACTCAGGAGACTGGTACTTTGGAGGTGGTGAGAATAGGCATGGTAGGCTTAACTTTAAAAAAGTGGTAAAACTCCTTATGAAATAACTGGCTGTCCAAAGAAAAAGATCAATGAATCAGCACTTTCAGCTTCTACACAAACTTTTTTAAACAAACACACAGGTCTTTTTCCTAATAACCATTGCAAATTGTTGGGAAAGACATTATCTGTTGCTTTTTGCAATGCAAACATTTGCGTACAACAGCTTGGGAAAAGAACATACCCAAAACAAGTTAACAATCCCAGAACTTTTTTTTAATATGCTATGTAAAGTAATCATTGAGGAAATTCAGGCCACATATTTTTAAAGGTCAAAACTGAACTATTTTTGGAGGGGAGCGGATCCTCCATAAATCCAAACATGCATCATCTTGTTTTGTAAAGATTTATTTAAAAAAAAAAATCGTGGGTAAAGATTTTTGGACAGTAGGAAATACAAGTATTACTCTCTCATCACAGATGATGCTCCCACCATGAAGTTCCTTTCCTACAATTAGATTATGTAGATGTCATTGGAAGATGTTGCTGAAAGCTGTTTACATCATTTGACAGCTATGAAAGGAGGGGGGAAGCGAAGCGCAAGTGCACAAGCACATAAGTCAAAACAAAACGAGCATCCAAACGTAGATTATGAAATGTGAATGTGCTGCAAAACATTTCTATGTAATAATAAAAATATGGATCCTGTTTCTCCATTCCCCACCTCCCTGTGACATCTGGAGATAGTTTGGTGAAGCAATTGCCAGAAACCAAATAATATCTCTGCCTGACTAGTTCTTTTCCTTTGCAAACAAACAATTAATCGAATATGCAGCCCATTTTCAATGTGTTCATACTGATTAAACTGTTTCCTGAAATTAAGTAGCTGTTTTGTAATGTTATACAGTGGTATCTTGGTTTACGAATTTAATCCGTTCCGGAAGTCCGTTCTTAAACCAAAGTGTTCTTAAACCAAGGTGTGCTTTCCCATAGCAGCGGGGGACTCAATTTACAAATGGAACACGCTCAACAGGAAGCGAAACATGTTCTTATTCCAAGGCAAAGTTCACATACCAAAGCACCTACTTCCGGGTTTGCAGCATTCTTAATCCAAGTTGTTCAGAAACTAAGCTGTTCTTAAACCAAGGTACCACTGTATTGTATACATGGGCAGAAAAAAACCACAACCTTCATTTTCTTTGGTAAAAGGAGTATGCTGTTAAAGAAAACCAAGTTGCTTACTTGCAACTCATGTTCTTCAAGTGATCATCTGCGCAGTCCCACATATAAGCCCTGCACTTTTGCACAGCAAACTCCAGGAGCATTCAGAATCTCTAGCCAGAGAGCTGGAATCCACTCCTCTCTCCACAAAGGGGAAGATGTGTTGTCTTTGCATGTGTCTTAAGAGGCAAGGTGGACATTTTCCTTCATAACCTCTTTTAAATATGTCCCTTAAAAGGAGAAGGGACATTTGAGATGGAGAAGCTATGTGACTGCACAGCTGACCACTTGGAGAATAACAGATACAGATAAGCAACTTGTGTTTTATTTTTCATTATCTCTGTGCAAGATGTAGTCAATGAAATAAGACGTTTGGTGCAAAAGTCCCGGGAGGTTGGGTGGTTGGATTACTGGTATGTTCCTAGACCCAATTTAAAGTTCTAATTTCAGTTATTACAGCTTTAAATCCAGTGCGAGGAACCTTAGGCCCTCCAGATATTGATGGACTACAACTCCCATCAGCCCCAGTGAGCCTGGCCAATGGCTAGAGGTGTTGGAAATTGAAGTTAAGCAACACCTGGCTTAAATGATTTGGTCTGGAGCTAAATAAAATGCCAGCTTCACCCGTATCAACCTGCCCACGCTCGAAGATCAACATTGGATGCCATTCTCATTTACCTGCCAGTTTGGATGCTGAGATTGGTGAGCGCAAGCTTAGGGCATTTTCTGTGGTGGGCCCATGGTTCTGGAACAACTCACCAACTAATGGTCGGGGTGATGATCTATAGGCCAACACCATCTTCAGAGCTGCAGGTTCTCCACCTCTATCCTGCAGCTTGCAGGTAAATGCTATAGCTCTCAAATAATTAAACTAGTAAAGTGATTGAAATGATGGAAATAGTGAAATGTTACAAAATGCTCAAATAAGACTTCCCAAAGAAAGGCTTTCTGACAGATTCCAAAACTTCTCTTGAAAACCTTATTGATGGCTGCATGCTCCCCAACATTAACTTTAGGATTTGCACATCATGCTGAGATGTGACCACACATCTTAATTAAGACATCCCAGCCTAATCAAATTTGTAAAAAAAATGATACTGACTGCCAAGAACATGAACCAACCACCAAGGAACTATCAAGAAAGGTTGTTTGAATTCACAGGAAGAGGAAACATGCATGAGAGTGTCTCTCCACAGGATCAGAAAGCCGTCTCCCTATGCAATGGGAGAAATAATATTGTGCCAGGACCACATAACACCGGTCCTGAGAGATCTACATTGGCTCCCAGTATGTTTCCGAGCACAATTCAAAGTATTGGTGACTGACCTTTAAAGCCCTAAACGGCCTCGGTCCTGTATACCTGAAGGAGAGTCTCCACCCCCACCATTCAGCCCAGACACTGAGATCCAGCGCCGAGGGCCTTCTGGAGGTTCCCTCACTGAGAGAAGTGAGGTTACAGGGAACCAGGCAGAGGGCCTTCTTGGTAGTGGCGCCTGCCCTGTGGAACGCCCTCCCAGCAGAGGTCAAAGAGATAAACAACTATCTGACATTCAGAAAATACCTAAAGGCAGCCCTGTTTAGGGAAGTTTTTAACCTGTGATATTTTAATGTATTTTAATATCTGTTGGAGGCCGCCCAGAGTGGCTGGGGGGACCCGGCCAGATGGGCGGGGTACAAGTAATAAATTATTATTATTATTATTATTATTATTATTATTATTATTATTATTATTATTATTATTTGTTGCATACCTGTGGCAAATAGGATGATGGAAGGGTGACTCCACTGTCAAATCTGGGGCCCTGATACTGAAGACTCAGGGACCACTTGTGGGTATCTTCTCCTGCTCTGTTTAACATAACTACAAGAGAGTTGTTTTGACTGGCAACAAGTGTGACAGCATGCTGTAAACACCAAGTCCATAGTAGGGACGGAGTTTGGTTTGAAATGCCTCACTCCCACGAGAAGGGAGCCCAGACTTGGCCTGTATTCACTCATAACACCATCAGTGTGGCTAGCCAGCCTTCAAACTTGTCAAACTGAACTTAGAATATATTTTTCATTTTTAAAACAGTAGAAAAAGTTGACTTAACACCAGTTCACAATTCTGTAGTAATAATAATATTATTATTTATACCCCACCCATCTGGCTGGGTTTCCCCAACTACTCTGGGCAGCTTACAGAATACATAAAATGTTATAAAGCATCAAACATTAAAAACTTCCCGATACAGAGTTTCGTTCAGATGTCTTCTAAAAGTTGCATAGTTCTTTATCTCCTTGACATCTGATGGGAAGGTGTTCCACAGGGAGGGTGCCACTACTGAGAAGGCCCTTTGCCTGGTTCCTTGTAACTTTGCTTCTCGCAGTAGTAATAATAACCACCATAAGAGAGTTATTACATGAATGGCTTGGGGGGGGTTGTGTACTCCCCCCTCCTCTTGCACATGCAAAATCACATTTTCACTTCCTCTTTTGTAGGAAACCATAGTTTGGCATTATGCCCCAAACCAGGCAATCTGTTTTTTTGCCCAGTTTGAATTTAATACCAAAACTCTGGTTTTTACAATGTAAGAGGAAATCATGGAGGTTCCAAGGGAAGGAAGGAGCATGCAAGCACACGATTCATTTATCTAACATCAAACCATGATTTGATATAATAGCTGAATGAAATCAGTGCATGAAGTTCTTGTAATAATGATTTGGGGAAACCAGGAGACCCAAACCACAGAAAGTTCTCCTGCACAAGCTCCTTCAAACGAAACAGTAGTGCTCTTGCACAGATCCCATTCATTTCAATGGGGCTTATAACTTTTTGGAAGATGGTGTCCTCTATGACTTAGGGCTGCGAATGGAACGAATTTTTATTTGTTCCCCACGTAATGCTCGAACACATGGTGAAACACATGGCCCTTCCATGAGCTGAGTAAAGCAGCATGAGATCTGTGGATGCAACACCTTCTTCTCCAATTGATGAGCATTACTTCTGACAATGGACTATAAAATAGGAGCGTCTGAAATAGTTTTATCACAAAAAAAAATAGTAACATGGATGTTAGTATCAAATTTGGCTGCTCTGGTCTGACTACACTGAATGCCAGTTAGTTTCCGGGTCCAATTCAAAGTGCTGGTTTTGACCTATATAGCCTTAAATGGCTGAGGACCACAATACCTCAAGGACCATCTCTCCCCATATGAAGTGACCCAGACTCTGCACTCATCATCTCAGACCCTTCTTTGTGTGCCCTTTCCATGACAGGTCCAGAGGGTTGGAGTTTAAGAATTCATATTTGTACATGGCTGTTTCACTTTGTCTAAAAAGTAGCCTCAAATAACTTACATCTCAAATAATGAAGAACGCCTAACTATGTCTAGCAGGAAATGTTTCCCCCCCTTAATTTAACAAGAGACAAGAATACCCATTGGCTATGTATATTAAGTCTTGCCTGTGGGTTACATACACTTAAACGCTGCATTAAAAAGCTGTAACAAACTCTCCAACATGACTGTTTAAGGACCATCCATCTTTTCAAATTATTTTCTCCGATACCAGTTCTTTCCATTAAAATCAAAATATATTTAAAATGATCTAAGGCTTTTGACTTATCAGCGGCGTGGCACACAATTAACTGGAACAAAAGAATTATTACAACTGTAGTCCTGATCCCCCCCCTTCTTCTTCTTTTTAACAAAAAGAATCTTCTGTTTGACATCGGTTAGCTTGGGCAATTCTTCATTGTGTCTAAGGCAGAGTCAGGGAAGCTCTCTCAAACCACGGGCCGTTCAAGGGGTGGCATGCGAGTGGCACAAGGGCCAGAGGCGAAAGTGGAGGGAGGGATGAATGTAGAAATTACCTTTGTACAATAAGCTCCTTCCTAAATGCACAAGCTCTCTCTCACCTTTCTCTATCCATGTATATGCAAGAAGCATTACAAGAGTTAAGGGCATATAGCAGGCAAAAATACTCAAGGAGGATGAGAAGCAATGAGAGGTGTGTCAGACTCTCCAACATTTCTCTGAAGGGCTTCCTTCAGATGTCTTCTGAAGGTTGCATAGTTACTTATCTCCTTGGTATAGATGTCAACCCTCCCTTTTTTTGCGGGAAACTCCCTTATTCCAATGCCGTTTCCCGCTGCTATCCCAGATTATTGATATCCCTTAAATTTCCCGGATTTCAAAGGAAGCAGCTCCTCTCCCTCCCTGCCGGCCAGGGAGGCTCCTCAGCTGCGTTGCTCGGCTGCCAATAAGGAGTCTGAGACCGACTGGGGGCGGAGCTTGCATGCCTTGTGCAGCCAGACCCTCACGCCCAACCAGACAGACAGCCTGCCTGCCTGCCATCTATGCACTTGCTCTTTTGCTCTCCCATTCGTGCACAGCCTCTGGAGCGCAGGGTGGTGAGGCTACTTGGTGCCATTGCACCGCCCTCGCGGCATCCCTTATTTTCAAATCCGAAAGTTGACAGCTATGCTCTTTGGCTCGGGGGTCGCATAACTCCACGCCCTCCAACATTTCTCCAATGAAAATAGGGATGTCCAGATCTAAAGTGGGACATTCCACAACCAAATCAGAAACCAGGTTGGCTCTGCTGATGCACCAGAAAATTTCAAGTCTTACATTTTAAGACTTGGGAAGTATTCACTGGCAGCACAACTAGTGACAGTTCACCACAGGGTATTCAGAATGGGTGCTGTAATAGTGACTAAAAACAACCCCCTGTACAAGCACCTCTTGGCAAAATGTCACCAGGTTTGTCAGCATTAGTTGATAGTTTAGCCAAAGGTGTTTGGAAAGAAGCTTAGTCAAAATTTGCCCACTACTTTTTTTGCTGAAGAGATTAAAATTCTCCTAATTTTCCTTTAACTGTTTTTGAATTGCTTTAATTGTTGTGCTTCTTAATTGCATGCTTTAGTGTATATTTTTAATTTGAAATGGTTTAACGCCCCCAATTATTGTGTATTTTAATTATGAATTGATTTCATAGTTGTAAAACGTTTGTAATTGTAAACCAAAGACAAGCCATTTTGGTATATAAGAGGCATATAAATTAACAATTGCAACAATTGAACTGTCATGTGCTTGGACCTTCACATTTTTTTAGAAGGAAGGTTTATCTGAATTTTGGCTGCTGTGAAGGCCTAATGTCCAAAATTAATCTGACAATATACTGATGGCTCACAACACCATGTAATTTGGCTGTACAGCCCAACCCTGAGTAGGCCCTGCCTCTGTTTCCGAAAAACAGATCAGCCTAAATCTAACCCTGGTTCTACCCAATGAACATTTTATCAAAAAATGGCCAATCTACTCTTCAATCTCCATGAGATTACTTACTACAATAACACCAAAAACCATGCATGGTGATTTCAGTAGATTTCACAAGACCAGAGAGTTAATAAAGTCATTAAGCAGTGGTTCACAAAATTTGCAGATTTTGAGAAGGTGTCGAGGGCACCAGTCACAAAATGGCTGACAGCAGGGGTGTGGTCTAATGTAAAATGGTTGTTTCCGTCAAACGAGCAGAAAAAGAGGAGAGACAGGGACATAAAATGGTTCAAATATGGAAAATCTATATAATGTTATTGTTGTTAACAAAGAATATAAGAAGATCTTTCTTCTTTTCCAGACACTGTTAAGACTTGGTTCTCATGTTATCTGTTGCTGGTTTGCTGCTATAGATTAGTTAGAAAATAAAAGATAACTGAATCCAGGAATAATTTTGAATTACTACAGCCAGCCACACACTTTCATAGTAACAAATAAAATAATGACATGCTTAATTCCAGATGGAAAGTATTTCTTTAACTATCTTTATGGAACAGAAAAGAATTTCTTTAACTAGCTTTATTTCTTTAACTATCTTTATGGAACAGAAAAGAATAGAAATACAAGGAAAGTACGCCAAAAATACATTTTTAAAAAAAAACCATCAGAGCAGTAGTTAAACAATTTGCTGGTCCAGACTAGTGTGATGTTTGGTGCTGAATGTAATCTACAATCATCTGGAAATTAGGAGCTTATGAAGAAATGGTAATACCAGAACCTACAAGTGTCCCTATTTTCCAGAGATATCCCTGATTTAGAGAAGCCGTCCCAGATTTGATCCCAGTCCCACTTTTCCTTAGAATGTCCCTATTTTCATTGGAGAAATATTGGAGGGTATGGAGTTATCCAACCCCCGAGCCGTCTAAAGGCAATCCTGTATAGGGAAGTTTTTTTAAAATGTGTAATGTTTTAAAAGTTGTTTTTTTTAATTTTAAATGTTTAATGTTTTATTGTGTTTATATATGTTGGAAGCTGCACACAGTCAGATGTGTGGGGTATAAACAAGCATATAATAGTGATTTAGATAAGATGCACTCAAGTTTCTTGAGACATATCCTTGGGCTCCCAAATTCAATCAAGTATGAGACAATGTGTGCAGAATTAGGTATACACAAGGTGGTATATTGGGCATGGACTAGCACTATAAAATACAGGCTGTGTTGCCATTCCCATTCCCAACCTTCGAGTTTGCTTTCCGATTTACTTAAGGACTCCTATAAATCCAGATGGCTCCATCTCATACACAGAAAAATTAGATCTATTGGTATTGACTTGGAATTATTGTATAATTCTAGTGAGCAATATATTTATCGCAATATCCACATTAGATTAAGGGATATTGAAAAACAAAACATTGAGTCAGCTGTAAATAAAATCTGCTCCCCCAAGTTCTATGGTTTTAATACAACCAATAACAGGATCACTTATATCTCAGAGTTTATAATTCCAGTCCAACACAGGGCATTTAGGTTAGCCCAACTGAATGTTTTCCCCTCAGTTTTTGTTAAGTGCAGATATTTAATCATCCCTAGAAATCACAGCTCTGACTTCACTCATTGGCTAAAAACACTAACAAACAGGAGCAGCCATTTTCACACAAAAAATGCTTAGAAGGGAACCTGCACATTTTGTTTCTGTTTAGAATCGATGGATACTTAAAAAGAAAAAAGAAAGAAAGAAAAATAAAGGTCAGAGTCTAGAGGAGGGGTCGGCAAAATTTTTCAGCAGGGGGTCGGTCCACTGTCCCTCAGACTTTGTGGGGGGCCAGGCGGCAGCAGCGGAGGGACGATGAACAGGGCGCGAAAGGGCTCCGGAGAGGGGCTGCTTTAAATGGCGGCCGTTCGAGCAATCACGCTGCTGGTGGCACCAATCTAAGCCCAGCCCCCTTCCTCCGCAGGGCGGGGAGAAGCCAGGAGAAGGGAGGGAGGAGGCGCCGCCGCAGTGCGTGTGAGGGAGGGGGGAATGGCGCAGCCCAAACGATCAGAATCAGATTCATGCCGATCCAAGCGGTGATTCCCGGACCGTCCGTGGGCCGGATCCAGAAGGCAATTGGGCCGGATCTGGAGTTTGCCGACCCATGGTCTAGGGCCCCTGTAAAGGGTGTTGGTGAAGGACTTAATGGATGCTATGGCACCCATGGGCACCAGGTTGGCAAACCCATCAAAACATATGGCACCTAAACAACCTGTAATCCACAAAGGGAGACACCACTCACTGTCTTCACCTGTGACCTTCCAGGTGTTTGAGATCTTACGCTGCAACCTTAAATGCACTTATTAGGGAGTAAAGGTAAAGGAACCCCTGACCATTAGGTCCAGTCGTGTCCAACTCTGGGGTTGTGGCGCTCATCTCGCTTTATTGGCCGAGAGCCGGCATACAGCTTCCGGGTCATGTGGCCAGCATGACTAAGCCACTTCTGGCGAACCAGAGCAGCGCACGGAAACGCCGTTTACCTTCCCGCCAGAGCAGTTCCTATTTATCTACTTGCACTTTGACGTGCTTTCGAACTGCTAGGTGGGCAGGAGCTGGGACCGAGCAACAGGAGCTCACCCCGTCGCAGGGATTCGAACCGCCGACCTTCTGATCAGCAAGCCCTAGGCTCTGTGGTTTAACCCACAGTGCCATCTGGGTCCCTTATTAGGGAGTAAGCTCCATTAAACACAATGGGATCTACTGCTGAGTAAACATGCAGGGTATTGCACTGCCAATGTTGTTACTCTATTTCCAAACAGCTGGCAGAAACAGGAGGTTTCTCAAGTTCCTGGTGGGCCACCATATGTGCATTCAGCACAACGGGCTGTGATTTGTAAGGGGTTTACACTCTGCTAAATACTGCAAACGTTCCAACACACAAGCAAGCCAACCTCCTCACTAAAACATTGATTTCTCAACAACAGCCCCCAAATCTTTCATTCTATTCTGCTCTTCGTGAAACATTGAACAAACGCGGCATTCTCTGCACCATCTCCTGTGCCCTATACCTAGTTTAGCAAAACATATTTTAAAATTTATTTACGAAGGCAGTTCTATCCTGTTCTAATGCCTATGCACTACATACAGTGGCCCTATAACAATCTGAAATCACAAAACACTGCAAAATAAAAATAGAGTGAAAATACAACAGGAAGAGACCAGGTACTTAGCAAGATGAAAAGCTTCCAGAATACAAATGTCTTCACCAACCTGTGGAAGACAGCCAGAGAGGAGGCTACCCCATGCTCCATGCGGATAAATATTCCACAATGTTGGTGCAGCCACCAAGAAGGCCTTGTCTCTTGTCACCATGAGCTGTCCTACCCTTGGGTAGGACAGAGAGAAGAGCTTCTCCTGATCTTAGTAAGCAGATGGTTTGGTACAGGAAGCAGCAATCCTACAGGTATCCTGGATCCAAGCCAATTGGGCGATCACTAGCACTTTGAGCTGTGCACCACTGTTCCATTTAAGCAAAGCTGACTTGTATTTATTGTGATAAACAAAAGGGAGGACTGCAAGGGAAGACAAGGGTGGGCGGATTTAGGAAGACAGCTGAAGTGTGAAGTGATCCAGCAGCTCTTTGTTATGGTTTAGGATTAACTTCAGGAATGCAACACAACTATACAAACTTAACCACTTAGGTACCGCAGGCCTAAGCGGACATAAGACTGCATTCAAATGACAGCTTACTCGAGAGTTTCTCTCCCCAAGGCGTTGTCTTCTAATGCCTGCTGATTTCTAGCTCAACTGCACACCTCCCTTAACCAATGAGGCTGTGTGCCACCATAGGGGTGTTGGATACCGTTTCAACTTTAAAACAAACAATAGGTGCCTCACATCTTGGTGTAAATAAATGGAAGAAGCCAGCAATGCCTAAGACGCACAGAAACTACAGTGAGATCATATAAAGCATCAGTTGAATCTGTATTTATTAGCCTGTCATATAAAAAAATCATAACCAGATATCAGCAGTGAATTCCTCCAAGAAAAGGGAGGGGGAACAATTCAGATGTCTGGGGCTGCAAAATGGGGTAGGAAAAAAATCTGTTGTTGTGACTGCATTGAAGAGGTAAAAAAACAACCCCCAAAAACAGGAAGGGTATCTTTTATTTTTGTGACCAACTCCAAACTTGATTGCCTTAGTTATTTTAACAACATGGAGTGGGGAATCGGGGAGTCACACTAAAAGGATAAAACACCTAATTGGAAAGCAAACATGACAATGAAAAGATATAACGGAGTGTGCAGGTTTGCAGTTCTTTTGCCGTCTGCTGCATTAGTTGAGTACAAACGGAGGTAGAGACTCTCAGCTTACCAGGCGGGATAACTATTACAATATGGGAAAAATTAGAGTTTGCATTACTTCTAAGCACTTATATATCTAGCTCCCTCTGTTGTCACATGGTCCAGGGATAAAGCACTTCCGTGGGGGGGGGGGGAAGAAGGGGGGAACCCTCACGTAAGATCAAACTGTGCCTGGTGACAGCAGTGTCCAGGCTATAAGTAATGTTCAAAGGATTCAACAATGCCTGTGACTGATCATTCTCTTTCCCTTGCCATCACCTGCTGATTTTGTCCAGGTGTTTTATGGCTATCTGGAGGCTCTGGAGAACAGACAGAAAGAAGACTTTGCCAATTTCTTTTGTCTGGGATCGCGAATTCCTCACACAGATGGTGGACAGCCAAATACCAGGCTCATTTGCCTTCACCCTCCAAGAGCAGAGGATGAGAATGATCTTCTTTCTCCCCAAACACCATCTGAAATGTGCCAGTAGTTTAAGGGGGGGGGGATCATCAAGAGAAAGCCTTCTCCCCCTTCAAAAGAGAAATGATGGATTTATCATATGTGGGTGTTTTAAAAACAATAAATAAATAAAATACCAGAAATAAAACCACGACAAGCAGATTTTTGTTTTATTTATAAAACAATAACTATTAAAACTTTTGAGCAGTTGAAATAGTACCGCCGAATGCTGGCAAATATGCTGATTTAGTTGTTTGAATTTTGTCAGACAAACCAGCCATTAAAAAAATTATTTCGAACTGTTTTTATATAAACTATGTTTTATTGTATTGGTATATAATGTTGTGTATCACATTCTATATGAGTGGGTAGCACTACATTTCCTAAACAGATGAAACAAATGTTACAGTAAAATATAAAGTAACATTTGGAGTAAACTACGTTCAGCTGCTGCCAGCACTTACCAAAAATGGCAAAATTAAAGGACAAATATTCTGACAGATAAACACAGTCTAGTGAGCCTTTTTGCAGATTATCAGTTATTTAGAGTGATAAATGTGCACTTCTCACCCATTTGTTGTGGGCAATCCAAGTATCTTCCCTGGTGATTGCACTTTCACTGTGAGTGGATATCACATTTTCTGACTGCTCAAAATTCAATGTATGTGTCAGGGAAAGTGTGGTTCTCTCTCTCTCCCCCCCCCCCCATTCCACCCCAGATAATTGCACCCACTACTACCATCATGGCTGTTTTAATACAATTTTGTTACTCTACCGGTACTGAACATTGCATGTGATTATACATATTTCTATTTAAGTGTTGATTGAAAAATGCAAAACAAACATGTGCACCCCACATTCATTTCTGACTTTCTTTTTTTTAAAAAAGCAATATGCTTTGGAAACTTGTGTTGTACCACTACTCCAGCTCAGGTATGCTCAGCCAGTCTTATAAGAACAAAGTCTGCCTCCTCTCCCTCAAACACTGTGACTTTCTCTGTGTTTCACTTAGCTCTTTAAACATGGCACATTCTCTCTCTCTCCCCTTCTGACTTTATAAACCAAAGGTGTGAAGGAACAGCAGGGAAGCCATTGGTCCTTCTTTTTATATTGCATTTGCACAATTTTCTTTGCACAGGGACCTGCAGGATTGGTTTGTGGAGACTAAAAATCTTTGATCTTTATTTTATCCCTTCTAGAGAAGTCATTTTTTTATTTTATTAGAATTTTTGTATTTCATTTTTCCTGGGTATTTTTCTTAAATATGCAGCTGAGTACTGTACCTGGTATTCACTTGTGCCTTATAGCCAAGTCCTATCCATGTTTACTAACAAGTTGGGTTTGATTGGACTTCTTCTCAGGTAAGTGTGTACAGGACTGCAGCCTTAAGAGACTAACAGGAGCTTTCTTGCACTCTCATGCCCACAGCCAATCCAACTGCTGCTGCAACATTTGGACTAATTTGGGTGCTACTTATGCCAATATACTTCAACAGTTTAGAGCTAAGTTCGAAAACCAGGGGCAGAGATGGGCAACGATAAAATAAATTTAAAATTTCGATTCCAAAAATTGAAGAACTCTATCCGTTAATACATAAAAGAATATTTTTATCATAGGTGTTACATGCATTTAAGATTTTTTTTAATGTTTGTAATTTGAGCAATCCAGAAACATGAATAAAAGATATGCAAACTATCTCAGAGCCTAAAATATGTTTTTGACCTGTTTCCATGGTCAGTCCAAAGTCTTTCAACAATTGATTTGTATTCATAAATTGAATGACTCTGTCATAATCTCTTAACTCCCAATTATTTTTCTATACTATTTTCTATACTATTTTGAAGGCCCAACCACCAAAAGCATAAAAGATATACAACAGACTAACAATATGTCAGGAGTTCCTTTAAAGTGAAGCCAGTTTTTCTTTTCTTTCTTCTTTTTGGGTTTCTGATCTGCAAGGGGGGTTCTTGGTTTTATTTTTCAGTACTCATGCACTGATTTTTTTAATTAAATTTTGTTTAAAAGGTTGAGCCAAAAACTCATTAGCCCCAAGATAGATATTTCTTCATGTCATGTTTCAGCTGGGAGCAGTTACAAAACCTAGTTTATAACCTTAAAAACCAGATTTGTACTGCCACCATTATTCACAATATATGGCACCAAGAGAAATTGTACTGATGACGCAAGAACAGATGAAATCAAACTAATGAAACTGCAAGTTATTACGAAACATTCTAACTTGATGTAACTCTAAACCGTAGTTCAGTGTAACGGGAAAAACCTCAGATTCTTGTGCTCCCACCTGCTCTGGCTAGCTGAAGGGAGATGAGAAGTTTTGCTTACTTTTTTTAACTAACCACCATTTAGTACGGTATAATTTAGACAAACTAGCATTAGTCCTAACTGCGGTTAAGGCAAGTAAACTTAAACTGTAGTTTTACAAAGCTGGCTTGTTTCAACAAATCATCGTCTAAGGTGTGACATAACACTAAACAGCAGTTAACAGGAGCAAATATTTCTTATATCCTTCTGGAGTAGAAGAGGAGAGTATATGAGCTCAAGGTTAGTTCATGTAACACTAAACCATGGTTTAGTATAGGTTCGCCATATGACTGGGAATTCCTGGACATGTCCTTTTTTGGGGGTATTAAATGCCCACCCATAGGGAATTTTTACGACTTTTTGTGTCCATATTTTTACCTCTTGAAAGATGGCAACCCTAGTTTAGCATTGTGGCCAAATAAGATCTATATATATAGTTTGTTGAAAGGTTATTAATAAATTATGGAAAGGGGCAGCAATAGACCAAAACAACTGTTTCTATTAATGAAGTTCTCATGAATATTCAGCTATCATATTCCCACTTGCCCCACAGAACTGAGAAAACCCAAATCCATCTGTAACCCTTCAGTAGTTCTCTGAAGAACAGGGGTGGTCAACTGGTAGCTCATAGGCTGCATCTACCTCCTGAATAATATTTTTTCCCCTGGAGTCTAGTGACTCTCCCTTGATTTTAATTAAGTTACGGTAAAAAATGATTCTTGCAACAACAAAAAAATGTCTCTTGTAAAAAATATGGGGATTGGGGAAAGGTGTGTAACAAGAACAATCCACACTTTAATACCTCACCTATTATATAATACTTGCAGCTTTCCTGAGTGCATGCATTTCTTAAGGGTGATCTATACACTGTTAGGTTGCATCATTTTATTATGGAGCCTGAACCTTGTGGCCAAGTCAATTTGTGCAGCAATATATACTTACGGTTTGGAGAATAGTGTGTGCCTGAGAATACATACATTGATTATCCCTAATATAAAACGATGGCATTTTGTGTAATTGCAAGCCAGCCTAGTTCTAACAGGGTTGCAAACTTTAATCAATGCAACTGGAAAGCCAATCAACTATCAATTTTAATTGGTGAGGTTGAAGGTAAGGGCTAGTATTTGTTTGTTTGTTTATTTGGGGCTATTTATTACGAGGAAAATATCATGGCTGAGCTTGAAATGGGCATGGTAATCAACATTTTCAATAGATGCAAAATTGCCATGGCAATATTTGAAGAAGCAAGAATATTCAGCTAGGAATGGCCACTTTCACAGAGCAAAGTGTTCGCTCTCAGAGCACACACCTGGAATGCAGAAAGCTCTGGGTTCAATTTCCAGCATTTCCAGATAGGGCTGGTAGAAACCTACATTTGAAACAACAGAGCGCTGAAATGCTAAACACCTATACAGAGCACTGTGCATTTCCGAAAAAAATGCATCCTAAAGAGTCTTTAATTCATGCTTTAACTACACAGCCAACAATGAAACATCCAAACACTGTTAGCGCCGAAATAGTAACAACAGTTTTTCTTTGAGCAATGACTCAGCCAAGAAGCAAAACATACCAATTAACTTCTAATCCTCTCCTTGTAAACAAACCCCTCAGTGCGCTTAATCCCATTCAAGCTATCAGCTACTGCTTGTTGCCACCTTAGCAAATTCTTTTTATAGCTTGTGGTTCTCTTTTATGATTGCCTCTTCCGTTATCTTAAATCAGAATCTCTTTCTTATTGTTAGTTATTCCAACAGCACCAGAAAAAGCATGAAAAAACACCCAGTGAACACTGCCAAATCAAAGCGGTGTGTTCGGCCAGAGTTTATCAGAGCTCATTTCAACACTTCCTCCCCTCTCTCCAAACACACACACACACACACACACACACACACACACAGAGAGAGAGAGAGAGAGAGAGAGAGAGAGAGAGAGAGAGAGAGAAGGGGAGGTTCTGTCTCGTTTTTTTTAAAGTTTGGGGCATTTGAATACACATTCAGTTGCGCATTTATTTTTGTTTTCAAAAAATAAAACCTGCACCTCCTTGCAAAAATGCCCTCCATTCCTTTGCTAACTGAACAAAACAACTTCAGTCGACATACATCATACATAATAGCAGGCAGCTACAAACCCAATTTGTCCAGAGTACGACCCATTTTAAATAAGCACTTTATTTTATTTATTTATTTATTTATTTATAGAAGCACTTACATACTGCCCTTTCATAAAATATCAGGGCAGTGTGGATAGAGCAATATATAAACACACAACCCCATTGCAGCCATTAAAAAACAAAAACAGCTCAGTAAGTAATCTGCAATTGGGCACAATAATGAAACATACACTTTTCCCATTCTACTCTCTGCGAGGCAATGGAATTAAACACTTGGACAAACCTCAGCTCCCCTGTACATTAATTACTTCCAAATCATACCAAAATAGATGTTGTTACACTTTCACTTGGCTAAGATAAGTATTGTCTTTCTGTCCCGCAACCGATCCAACGAAACAAGATCTGTTTAGCCCTGACATACCGTAGCTTGTAATCCAACCTCTGTTTCCTTTCCTTATTTTCTTCAGGACAGAATGAAACTCTCAGCTGGGCAAGGCCACCTGCACTGATTACTCCTCCATCTACACCCACGGAATATGAATACGAGCCAAGGATAATTAACCACAATTTCTTCCAACATAAACCTCAAGTCTTTTTAATCTTGCTGCAGTTGCTGATCCCCCACTCCAACAACAACAACAACAACAAATCTTGAGATAAGAAAAAGATGGAATGCATGGGGAGGCAAACTAAGGCCCGGGGGCAGGATCCAGCCCAATCGCCTTCTAAATCCAGCCCGCGGACGGTCCAGGAATCAGCGTGTTTTTACATGAGTAGAATGTGTGCTTTTATTTAAAGTACATCTCTGCGTTATTTGTGGGGCATAGGAATTCGTGCATTATTTTTTTTTTCCAAAATATAGTCCGGCCCACCACAAGGTCTGAGGAACAGTGAACCGGCCCCCTGCTGAAAAAGTTTTCTGACCCCTGATGGATAGAATGAAACCAAAAATGGGTGGGTGGTGGTTGTTTTTGGTAAGTGATGGCTGAGTTGAGATACTGAATTGCCACGGAGGGTACGTGGTTGGCATGTAAATTAGCAAAGGATTTCTGGAAGATTATATATAATGAAATGGGAGGGTTTTTTTAAAAGACTTATATATATATATAAAGACCAGAAACCTTTTTATTAGGAATATTAGGGACAGATGTCTCCACAAAACAACAGAATTTATTTCTCTATGCAACTACGGCAGCCCAAATAATTTATGCTCAGAAATGGGGAGAGAGATTCATACCAACGAAAGAGGAGTGGCAGACGAAATGGATGGAATATATGGAACTAGCAAATTTAATAGAAGAAGAGATCAGGAAGATATCCAGGGAAGAGCGGGAAATATTTGAAGAATATCTGAAGAATCATGTTAAACAGGTTAAAACGTTGGCAGGGGTTGGAGTGAATTCAGCAGTGTTAAGTATTGAAGATTTAGAGAGGAAGGAGAAAAATAGAACATGTGGAGTAATTAGAATATGCAGTTGTAATTGGATAAACAAACAGAACCATGGAAGAGGAGGGAGGGAAGTCGATGATTATGAATGTATGGTTATATTGAATGAATTGTGCAAAACTGTAATGAAAAAGTATAAATAAAAATATGAAAAAAGAGAGATACAGTGGTACCTCTGGTTACGAACTTAATTCGTTCCGGAGGTCCGTTCTTAACCTGAAACTGTTCTTAACCTGAGGTACCACTTTAGCTAATGGGGCCTCCTGCTGCCACCGTGCGATTTCTGTTCTCATCCTGAGGTAAAGTTCTTAACCTGAGGTACTACTTCTGGGTTAGCGGAGTCTGTAACCTGAAGTGTTTGTAACCAGAGGTGTTTGTAACCCAAGGTACCACTGTACTGAATTGCCTTTATGACAATGACACACCTGAAGCACCTGATCTTACCCCTCCTTGCTCTGCTTTCCCTCACACCCCCTTTCACCAGCCCCAGGCAATATGGCAGAACTTGCAATTGTTTTTTTTCCTCGGCCTTTCTGGTGCAAGAGATATTTATGAAAAGCAGAGGTGGATCTGGAATGCAGGTGTGGCTGGCTGTTAGGACCAAGGGTCTTTACATAAGCTGGTGGGATACCTCCATCCTTAACTACTTCAAAATAGTGAGGAGAATTCCTCACACCTGACTGGCCATTCACCTTCAACTACTGCCAGCTGAAATCATTCCTGGTTGAGGCTGTGTGGGGGGCTCAGTCCCATGGGGGATTACATCACCTTCTAATGGATGAGGCGCTGGTTCAGATCCTCAGTAGAGACTTCAAAAATGTAACAGATATAATGGTCTGCTTAGCACCAGATGTACTTACTGAAAAAAATAACTGCAGACACCCGGCAACCTTTGTCTGTTTGCCTCTCCTTGCATGCATACCTAGAACGACCTTATAAAGACTTGCTCAGATAGTTAACTATCTCAGAAAGGGGAAAATATATATCCCTGCATTCGTATCTGAAAGAAACATACGATCCATTATTGAACAGGCCTTTTGCTTAAAAAAAAAGGGGGGGATAATCCACAAAAGTAAAATATATGCAAAAACAAACCTGACCAAGCACCCTTACCTGGGCGTAACACTCACAGAAATAAATGGAGTTTACTTTCAAGTAAAAGTACTTAGAATCAGTGTAACAACGGTGTGGTTGTACTGCCTTCAGAAATACTACAATAAGCTATTTTGTCGCCTTGCCCACACACAAATACAATCCAGAGTTTGGGAGTTGGGAGTAGGATCATGTAGACATTCCTCATTATTTCAGACCTCAAGCCAAGTAGCAACGGTGAGGCAAGGGGAAGGAGTGAGAGATAGGTTTGTGGACCAGAATTCTCTACAAGGCATTGTTTTTTTAAAACAACAACAACAACAACAACAAAGCAAGAACTAGAACAGGCCACTGGTATCCTCATGTATCCCAGTCATTGCACACTCCTTTCCAACTTCTTTGTTTGCTAAAAAATGACAAGCACATCCCTAAGTGTGACACAAACACATACTCTTTCTACTCATCAAGTTGACAAAGGTCAGCCACATGGACCAGACTATGTATTGAACTATTCAGCCCACAGGCCATCCTAATAGATACCGGAGGGATTCCTTGCAACACCACAGAACACAGGGGAAGTAAACGGGTTTTTGGTCCTTGTTTTGAGAATCAGCTCTTTTAAACAGGCTGAACTTGGCCAGTTAAGAATCATACTTATGTGTGTAGTCATTTACCAGATGTATGCTTTCATTCCATGTCAAAGCTAAGACTGAATGCATGTGCATTTACCTGCTTGCGAGTAAACCATACTGAACCCATTTGATCTTACTTGGGATTGTACTGCAAAGTCCCAGAGTACATTCATTCATTTATGCTACACTACAGCTTTAGCTGAGTTAACAACTGGAGGCAAAACTATACCTCTGCAAAGTACAGCGAGTGGGTGGAGATATGAGAAAAAATTCTTTTGCGAGAACCACAATGGCTTAGAAGTCCATTTTTTAAAAAATCTACTTTCATGGCAAAAAGTGCTATTTGTATGGTGGATCTTAACACAGATAATACTCAGGACTGATCCAAATTTTATTTCAAATGGTTCCAAGAAATCCCCTTTGTCTCCTGCTGAAACTTTAAGATGCTCAGTATTTAAACTACAAGTTTCCAACCCACAATATGTATTTATTTCTGGCATTAGAGTTCTCTGAAAAGTTCAGAGCAGCATTTTAGCTTTACAACAATGCAGTCAGGTGGGATAAAGCTCTTGAGTAGACTACAGAGATGAGTGGGGATTTGAACTCAGGGTTCCTTGCACTGAAAGCCAACACAATACCACACTGACTCCTTTTAAAATTATTATTAGGAAACACAATGCAAACAGATCATTACTTTCAATTGTACTTCAGCAATAACACTTTGGAGAGAAAATAAATACAAATGCAAAAAATTCAAAATTGGTTTAAACCAATTATATGGTTTCTTGCAGGGCAATTCCAATGTGCAGAACTCGCTTGGGGAATCGCTGAGAAACAAACTTATCTAGAGTTAGTATTTCATATGCTAATGAACATTTTAAAAAGCTTGGGGCATGTGCATGAAAAAACACACACACACAAGTTGGGCAAACTGAGAACACAGCTAATAGTTATTAATTATAAGCAACCTTGATATCTGCTACTAAATTACACCTGAAATTCCTCTGTAGATAAAGCATTGAGGGCAAATGAGTAACACAGCGATCGTTACCAAAACATACATGTTTTTAAAAAACATTGCTTTGTCTTAAGAGCTGCCTTGAGGGCCCATCCCATATGTGGACAGAAAGACAAGGTAGAAATGTTTTAAATTAAAATTAATATGGACAAAAACAGTCCTTGTTGAACAAGTTATGGCATGCCTTTCTAGGCATTCCGCAACATGAATTTCATCGCTTATGTTATATATAGGCAGCTTGTTTTAAAATTATGAAGCCAGCTTGTCACATCTATTATTATTATTATTATTATTATTATTATTATTATTATTCTATTTCTATTTCTCCCTAGATTTTTTTGTTATAGGGAAAGAAGGAACAGGGGAAGAGGGGGCCCTTTATGTTGATAATCTTTATTAACTATAGCTAAATGACCTCTGCTGAAGAATAAAGAATTAAGTCATTTGTCTTATGAGGTATGGTGGACTTTTTATGGCATACAATTTAGCTAATAACTGGTTGAGGCCAATCTTTAACAAGTCACATATTTCCATTGTCCCCTCGCCCCCCGCTTATGCTTTTACCACATCCTAACAAAAACATGACCAGAACTGGTGAAAAACATACGGTTCCAACTAATGAATCACATACTTTCCCGCAAGTACAGTAAGTACTACCAGCTGTGACAGTCTCGATTTGGCAGTGGGACCAGTGCAGTACAAGGCCGACACATCTGAAACCAGCTGTACTGAAAAACCGCAAGCAATATAAGTCCGTCTGCCTTCTCAGGGGCTTCTTTGTCTCTGTCTGTCTCTCTCTCTCTCTCTCGGCTCTGTCCCTAGGATTTGCCAGCCATTTTTGTTTTGACAGGACTCTGAGTTTTAAGAAATTTCGAGAGCAGGGTGCGTGGAGCGGGGGGGGGGGGAGGAATCTGCTGATTCAGGAAACTGGATCTCAACAAAAAACGATAAGGGGTTCTTTGTCAAATCCGAGTATACGTCAGGAAATTTAAAGAGAAAGTGCACACACACACACACACACACACACACACACACACACAAGTACTAGGATCAGTTGTTAATGTTTGTGCAGCACTAGGCATCTTTGTAACTAGGCTTCCATTGAAACAAATAGGGCATACTTTGAAATGGATAGCAAACCCTATTTTCCTGTGACGTCCCTGGTTTAGAGAAGCCGTCCCGGTTTCTGATTTGATCCCGGAATGTCCCGCTTTTCCTTAGGACGTCCCTATTTTCATTGGAGAAATGTTGGAGGGGACGGAGTTATCCGATCCCTGAGCCGTCTGAAGGCAGCCCTGTATCGGAAAGGGTCTTTTTATGTTTTCTTGCGTTTTAATATATGTTGGAAGCGGCCCAGAGTGGCTGGGGAAACCCAGTAAGATGTGTGGGGTATAAATAGTAAAATTATCACTATGGAATGGGACGTCCCTATTTTCACCGGAGAAATGCTGGAAGGTATGGAATAGCAGTATTAAAAGTGTGTGTTTTACTGTTTCTCTTTGACAGGTCTGTGGAAAAGGAAGAGGCATCAGTTCATGCCAATGGCAAAGGAACTGTTGTATTGAGGTGGGACCAGTTAGCTCTGTCCCTACAATGCCAAGAGTGTTTTCTTTGTAAAAGAGAGGGGACTTGGGTGGGGAGGGGAAAGGGGCAAAAACATCTCAAAAGCCTTTGAGATTTTGTGAGAATTTTACAGGAATTCTGGCAAAACCCAGACAAACTTTTTGGCGTGAGAAGGATAATATTTGGCCATCCTCAAAACCAACTGTGATGAGTTGCTTTCTCTGTATATCACAAAAGGTGCCATGGCACAGACAATTCAAGACATTTCGGATGAGAAACAAGAAAGTAGGTGATCCGTCATGGCTCTGCCTCTTCAATTCCAACGTTGCTCCACTGCAGAGTAAGTGATTCAAAGACTGAAAGCCATGGACTGGGAACAAGCTATAGATGCTTGCTTCCAAATCTGGTCTAGTCACAGTCTGGCCTAGGCAATGAAGCTCCCTGGTCTTGTTGGGTGTCTCCTTACACCTCTTACAGTCTGCCTCCTGAAAATCCATTTTCTACCACAAGAGCTTGGCTCTTGAGATTCAGGCCAATTCTGATGTTTGTTCCTCCCATGGAATACTGTCCACAGCTATGATCACAATCCTGCTATTCTTGAGCTTAGCTTTCTACTACCCGGCAACAACAGCTTCCACCTAAGCACTTAAAAAAAAAGTATTTCTGATGTAACATATATTATGCCTACCACCTCCTTTTTCTTATCTTTAAACATTTAAACATATATCTTATCAAACAAAGTAATGAAATCTGCTAATGGAGATTTGACTATTAACCTTTTCTACAAACATGCAACAGAATAAGGGCATCTTGTTGCTGCTTTCATTCTGCAGGTTTATTCACTAGCAAACACAATATTTTAAAATAGACAGTTGCATACACAAGCCTTTTCTTTGATCATCTGCTTGTCGCCACTTGAAATGGGAGCTTCTGGGCTCTATTGTCTAGCAGACACTGAAAGACAGCTGTGTGTTCTCCACATGAACATATAAGAAGCCCTAAGCCAACCATGGCTACTAAATGTTTCATAGTTTTCAACATAGGAGCAGTCTTCAAAAACAAGGACCCTTGAGTTGTTTTAAGCCATGGTTCATATAGCCCATTACAAACCAATACTAGATTATTATGCTAGTCAAACATAAGTTTTAACAAGTAGCATGTAGGAATTAGCAATGCTAGATACGGTGTGCCCTGTTTGCTTGTGGGTTCTAGAGGTGGACCATTCACTCAGGTCTCCATGCCCCAACAAGTTCTGTACTCTGGTGAGCCTTCAAAAGAGATAGGTAGGTTTAGATACAGCTTCATTTTTATTAGGTACAACACAGAAACAAACCTCTCTTTCAGTATGGCAGAGCAATTTATACAGCCATCCAAAAAACCAAAGTGCTGCACCAACAAGCACAAAACAACCCCTGTGCAGCACCACAAATTCAACTTAATGATGTGATGTTAGAAAATGTTGGTCACTTTTCCTACCTGGGCAGTTATGTTTCCACAAGGGCCAACATTGATGCCGAAATCCAGCATTGCCTGAACTCTGCAAGTGCAGCTTTCTCCCATTTGAAGTGCAGAGTGTTTGAGGACCGGGACATTCGCAGGGAAACCAAAATGTTTGTTTACAAAGCTATTCTACTACCAACCTTACTGTAAGTTTGTGAAACATGGACCACTTATAAATGCCATCTCCAACTCCTCGAAATATTCCATCAACGGTGTCATTGAAAAAATTACATATCACTTCTGAAGACAGGCGAACTAATGCCAGTGTACTGGAAGAAGCAACGATCGCCAGTGTCAAAGCAATGATTCTTCAACATCAACTTCGTTAGACTGGTTGTGTTGTGCGGATGCCTGATTATTGTCTTTCAAAGCAACTACAGTGCTCTATTCCAAACTTAAAAATGGAAATCATAATGCTGGTGGTCAACAAAAGAGATTTAAAGGTTCTCTCAAGGCAAATCTAAAAAAAAAGTAGTATAAACACTAACAATTGGGAAACACTGGCCTGCGAGAGCTACAATTGGAGAACAGCCTTCAACCAAAGGTGTCATGGACTTTGAAGACACTCAAACTCAGGATGAAAGGGAGAAACATGCTAAGAAACATTTGGCAAACTCTTACCATGATCAACTCCTACCCAGAAACCTATGTCCCCACTGTGGAAGGATGTGCGGATCCAGAATTAGCCTCCATAGTCACCTACCAACACACCTTTAAGACCATGTTCATGGAAGACAATCTTAGTCGGCTACGAGTGATCGCCAAAGAAGAAGACAGCCTTCCACCAACTCTAGCATATTCATAAAGAGATGAAACAAAGGAGAAAAGGAACATAGGAGACTAAACTGTGCCAGGTATCAGAAGGGAAACTGCAGAATATGGATAGCTATCTTTTTTTTAAATGAGAGCAAGCACATCAAGTGATACTAAGGACAATCCTAGTTGTTTTTTCTAATGTATTTCTTATCAATAAAAAAATTGGTGTGACGCGAGCAAATTTTTATTCTGAAAGTGTGGCCAAACAGAAAAAAGTTTGAGAGCCATTCCTCTTGTCCCGCTGCTTTCTCTCAAGAGAAAAATTCTTTCATGCTTAATCGGAGGAAACAGCAATTCAAGATTTTATGCAGATTGCAGTTTGTTCTGATTTTGAGCTAAAGCATGGGTTTTTCCTGGGAAAGGAGAGGAGCAAGGAGGGAAACCATTCAGAACTTCTCAGACCTGTAATTTCTAGGTACAGGATGAGCAGAAGTATGAAGAAGCCCTAAGAACTGAAATGAATCAACATGACTAAGTTTGGTCCATTAATTTCAGTAGGTCTACTCATAATAGAACAGTTGATTACCACCCATTAATTTTAAACAGCACAAGCTGAACACATGGGGATGTGTCATGGCCCCATCCTTCTCGCAACTTCTCGTTCTGTTCCTTGCTGTGTACCTTCAAAATCTGCTCCACAGAGTTGAGGGACCCTCTGCAGCCAATTGGAGACCTAGAAGATGCAGGAGGACAAGAGGAAGGGGAAGACCCATTGGTGCAACACTGGATATTTCCCTAAGAGCGCAATCCTGTTTGCTCACAATCACTTAAACGGAACCTACTTCCTGTCAAGTAATTTTACCCAACCTGGTATCTGCTAAATATTGTTGGACTACAACTCCCATCAACCCTGATACTTTGGCTGTGCTGGTTGGGGTTGATGGGAGCTGGAGTCCAAGAACATGTGGAGGATACCAAGTTTGGGAAGGCTGCTGTAAAGTATTGTTTATCTCATAGGACCCCATCATCAACCCAAACAGCAGAAAAGAGACGTGTTGCTTTAGTTAGAAGCTAAACAATTCTCTTAATTCTTTTCAAATATGGACATTTTCTCAGTATAATTCCAAACAAAAAGTGCCACTACTTTATTTACAAAAGAAATGCTGACAGCTCTCTAATTATAACAGTGTTGTCAAGCTGCTGCTTAGTGGAACACAATTTCATTACGTCCTTTTTCTCCCTCTCCCCACCCCAACCCCCAAAATTTAAATTTCACTGCTCTGCTACTAATTATAAATGTCAAAAGCAGAACAAAAGCTCACTGGCTTGACTGGCTGACGACGTCTGCACACAGGCACACAGACAAAATTCATTTGTGATTTCAAGATGCATAAAATGACAACAGTCTTCCATGTGGCACCACTAATGGTTATCTAATTTTGTTCCTATTAAGAAATGCTAAATGTAAAGTCTTAATTAGTGATAGGTGATCTCCCTGATTCAGAATTGGTATCAGCAGTTTCGAACTTTCTCAGCGAGACTGCAACAAACTTTGCCTGTTTTTGTTAAAGCCCAAGTCCTGTGATACTAATTCTTTGGAGCCAATAGCCGACCAAACACAATAGCACTTTTACACAAATTGCCTTATCCGTGTGCACCAAGTAAAAATCCCAAATTAAAGCTAGTGTTATCTAGCTATTTGAAAGCAAGCTGGATCACTACCAACCCAGAGCTTTAGCAGATGCTTTCACTATCATCCAGAGAACCGTGCAACAAGTTTCGCTTAACCAACAGGGCGGTACAGCGCCCCACTTTTCAATGGTGCATAGAAAACAGCTTCTGAAACAGAAATTGCCAAAACAATTTGTGACACAGCATAGAGTCTTTCAAAGGAAAAAGTTTAAAAAAATACCACTGGGCAGATGCAAGCTTTTGGGTATCCCTAAAGCTTTCCCTAAAGTAGTTATTTGGATTCTGACTTCACTTCATGTGGAAATTTGTGCCCTGTATTTAACAGCTGCTTTGAACACAGATTTAAGTTCTACAAAACAAGTCTTTCCAACTCCTGCCTAAGAGATTCCTAGATACATGCCTCACCTGCTAATGATATTACAATAAAAATTCTCTGATATTTGTGTAAAATAAGGTATTCAATAATTATACTTCAATCGCTATTCCAAATCTCAGGCTTTAATTGCCCTGGGTTTTGACTCGTTCCATTTTATTTTCCACTTTTCTGTTAACAAAATTCATGAGGTAATACTAATCCTTTCATGCTACAGAAATGCTAATGAGTTCTGCTTTTGATGTATTGGTTAACAGTGGGCTGGGAGAGCAAGTGATAAACCTGTTGTTCTCCTATTTTATTAAGTGCTAAATCACCATTGTTTAGCAATGATCAGCACACAATAGAGCATGATAGCTGGTCAAAGGTGGAAAATGCACACATACCGGTATTTACCAGAGATATTTGGAAAAGGACATGGAGAGGAGTACATCTGCTAATTCTAGAAGCCCCCAAGCTGGGGAAATAGAATGCTTGGTTTAAAAGGAAAACATATATAATGGGCATAAACCTGGTGGACTGGAGAGAGCCAGTGGGATATCATTATCTCTGGATATAAGAAGAGTTAACTGAGACGGTGTCACTCTGTACATCAAGGACAGCATATGGCCAAACCAGAAATCTCAAAAGGGGAAGAAACCTTACCAAAATCCCTATGGGAAGAAACCCTGGGTTTCACACTGAGAACATTGTCCTCCTGGACCAAAATGGCCAGGATGCTCTTGAGATAAAGGGTGAAATCTGGGAGGCAACCAAAGGAAGAAGCGTTGTAGTAATGAGTGACTTCAACTACATTCAAATAGACTGGATATAATGGAAGTTCTGGCCACAACAGAGACATATTTGCTGTGCCCTGTAACAGATGGTCATGGAAATGACCAGACAGTAGGTGACTCAGGACTTCACTCTAAGTAGCGACCAAGATCTGCTGAAAGGTACAAGTGTTGTTTAATTGATCAGGAACTATGACCACAGTGCTATCAAATTCAATTTATATCTAAGTAGAGTATTGCCAAGAAAGTCCATTACAGTCATATTTGAGTTCAAAAGTGGAATCTTTCCTAGTGAAAGGGAAAGAGGTCAAATCCAGAATGCTTGTGGGATGGCATTCAAAACCACAATAATAGATAAGCTACAATGTATACTAGAGATGAAGAAAGGTATCACTAGGTCCAGGAGGATGTGGTTAATGAGGAGAATCAAGAGAGCTATAGGAGGCAAGACAGTTCTTTAGAAAAAGGAGGTCTTGCCCCCAAAGAAATACAAATTTGGCAAAAGAGATGCAAGCAAGCAGTAAGCGATAGAAAAACAAATATTTCTAAGCACGTCAGATGTAGGGAATTAGATAGGGAGACCATTAACCATGGATTCAACAGAACCTTTTAGGATCAATCCACTTGTTTCGCTGGCAGAATGATAACCCCTGAAAATCTACTTTC
The DNA here is from genome assembly GCA_034641385.1 of Darevskia mixta. Taxonomy (NCBI): domain Eukaryota; kingdom Metazoa; phylum Chordata; class Lepidosauria; order Squamata; family Lacertidae; genus Darevskia; species Darevskia mixta. The sequence goes on from JAWWNH010000017.1 coordinate 22,521,510, forward strand.
AAGTGGCTCACTTCCCGTGTTGGTTCGTTAATACATGAAGGTCTGATCATATGAAGTCAAATTGATAAGGCTGCTCCTTCCGCAACAAGCGTCAGCAACTGAATGGTGCTGGCATGGGGAGAAGACAATGGGCTCGAGGTCTTTCTAAGATGTCATTATTCCGTCTTCTTAGAAGGCTGGGTGTAAATAAATAAAATGTATCAAGCATCATCATCACATTATTCTGCTGCAAGTATGGCGTGCTAACGTTAATGCTTTCCTACCACTCAACCCACTTAGACACAGTGAGGCTTCACTAGGAGGTTCCATGGCTGGAGCCTCCTGCCAGTCCTCATCATCTAGCCAGTCCCCAACATCAGCTCGCTTTAGCAGAGCCAACACCAAGGGTGGGGATCATTGGGCACTGCGTTCTTGCAAACCACCAGGCCCCCCTAGAGCTGCTGCTTCTCTCTGCTCTTGTTGCCTTTTCACCTCCCCTCTCCAAGCACGCAACCAGTTTTCCCAAAATTAGTGACCTCCTTAAGTTTTGGACTACAACTTCCATCATCCCTGACCAATGCCTGCCTTGCGTTTTTCCTCTGGGTGGTTGTGGACGTTGGGCTTACAGGGAGGTGGCAGATGAGTAGGCTGTGGATACAGTGAACCCACTTTGCCCAATTCACAGAGTACGGCACCGCACTGCACTTTGGTCAATACAATAAGCCCACAACTTATGTTCCAGAAATCAGGCTTTAAACCAACAATAGTGTACAGTCAAAACACAATGGGTTCAATGGTGGATGGAATTGCCAAAGTCCTTTTTCCCAGATGCCTGCCCCCTTTACATCCCCACTTTATTATTATTATTATTATTATTATTATTATTAATAATAATAATAATAATTTATTAAATGCACATAAATTGTGGGCTTACTGTAACTGAAGAATAGATACCGTATTGGCCTGATATTAAGCCTCACTTTTTTTCCAAATTCCGACCATGGAAAGTTAAAGTGCGGCTTAAATTTGCAACCTTACAAAAATGGGCTTTTACGATATCGCTGCTGAAACAGACATTCTGGAAAATGGAACGAGTGTGAGTGCATGCAGAATTTAAAGGGAGCAGCTTATATTCAGGTATTGTCTTTTTTTATCCATCCCCCCCCCCTCCATGAATTTTAAAGGTGCAGCTTATATTCGGGTGCGGCTTATATTCAGGCCAATATGGTATGTACGTATGAGAGTTCCCACACACATGTTGAATTTTACTTTCACTTTCACCAGACAAAACTCCAGCTGTATCTGCACTTTTCCCCTACACATGTACAATGGTTCTTTGGATGCTAGCTTTTATCTTCCCATCTACTCAAACAGTAAAAAAAATGTTCATAGTCTGAAAGAGGCACCACAGCATGCCTTATATGGATTTCACAATTCTGGATTTTATTCAAAGGAACAGCACCAATGTGTAAAGCTTTTTAATATCCAAAACCAAAAATCAAACCAGGTTTATTAAATTTTGAAGCCTAAAGGATTCCTACTCTTGACTGGGTTTTATTGTTATTCCAGCTTTGATTCATGGTACTGTGGATTTCAAAAGTACCACTAAAAGTAGGGAGGAAACATTAGAAATTTTACAATTTATTGTATTGAATCAGTCAGCTAAACAGCATTTCCAAGTTATACAAAATACCATGTCTGGGAGTTCATTAGATTGTTCTTCACACTGAATTACTGAGAAGGATGATGTATTTATAATACAAGCTTGCAATGCCATAAAATGGCTCATCAATCTGTTATATTCATGGAAAGTCCACATAAGGCCACTAGCCTGTTACTGACAATAAAACTTGGGTGTGATTTCAAAAGACCTACACATTAGATAGCGATTCATAACCATGTCTAAGAAATCAAACTAGAGAGTAACAAGACAAAAACCAAATGACATTTCCAAAGACGAACATCACACTGCAAGTGTACCATTCGTGTGTATTTTGCACAATGGAAAGGCGAATCGGTTTGCCAAAATATTACTGAGTAAACTACCAGGCTGCAAACAAAGAGAGGATACCTATATTGAAAGCAGACTTTATGTATATTGGCTGAATTCTACAAGGATTATAGCTTTTATACAAAATATGCTACAAAGTGTGATAAGAATGGAATGCCACGTGATTGCAAATGTATTGGTGTCGGTGGTCACATGACATATTGTGCTAAGGTATGTTTTATTTCTTCCTGACAATAGTAATCTATTGTATCAAGGTCAGTCTGCAACATAACAGGAAAGCTGGACAGAATTAGACGTTCTACTGTAGAATAATTATATGAAGTCTGAAACAGAAGGATGGCTTCACCAAGTTGCCCCTCTGTGCATATCTAAATTTACACACACACACACACACACACACACACCTTTCAGGCCCAGTGGTGGGCTTCTTTCAGCAAGTCTGATGAACTGGCAATGTTCTTCGTAAACTGGCCAAGGCAAGTAACAATATTCAGGAGTGGCATTCAGTCTACATCTGGTAATTAATTTCCAGACCACCAGGCCCCTGATTTTCCCATTGCTCTGTTCTTTGCTCCCTGTGTCTCCTCATCCTTACCCCAACCCTTTGGTGACGGTTAGTATTCGGATTCCTGACTCTGCCTTGGAATTCTCTACACAAATACACAATGCACAAAGCGCTGTATCCCTTGCTTTGATCTTGTTTTGATCTACAGTTGTGATCTAGTGAGTGCAAGAAGAGACTTCCTATGACCTCAACCAGCCCTGACAAAATCCCTCCCCTTCCAAAAAAAGAGATAAAAACGTAATTAAAAACAAAACATAAATCGAAACGTAATTGAACACAACCATCTGATGCAGCTTTTGATTGGTGATACAACTCGAGAACGAATGTTTGAAAGCAATAGCAGCCTGATTGATTGATTGATTGATTGAATGTAATTTCTATTCCGCATAGTGTTACCTAGAAAATTCCTTCATTTATAATCAAAGTAAAAGCCTGTTGGAGAGGCCAACCTCTACATCTGCCCTACATATGAACTGCAATTGGCCTGACTGGAGCCTCCATAGTTTTTGATAACAAAAGCAGGATTTTCCAGTAAAGGGGTGACAACACTTATAAGGCCCTGCTCCAGATTCCATTTTATGGTGATGCCATCAGGAGCCTCCATCAGGGGCAGGACCTGAGATTAACAGAAGACCCTTCCTAGGGAAATGGTCTAACAACCTCGTCTTCAATTTCTACAGTCTGCTTCAGTGGTCTTCGTTTCAGTTGTGTTAACCACTGCTCTCTGCCTGCTGTATTCTGATCACTGTACTGTTGCTTTCAAGTTTGTATTGCTGCAAATATTTATTGCTGTTTTAATTGTTGTGAACCACTATGGCACTTCAGTTAACTGTGATATAGAAATGCTTTTAATCAATTAATTAGATTGAGACTCAGAAGAAGGATCTCCCTGTTGTTGTGCCCAGGCTCTGGAATTCCCTGCTCACCTTGCTCAGCCTTGATGGGTTTCCGTTGTGTTTTGACAGATAGCTGTTTAAGTTGTTGATTGTTTTATGCTGACTGAAACTTTTTATGAGTTTTGAACTACTGCCCCCCCATCTCTTTCCTATTGTAGGCCTTTAATGTGTTTTGTGAAGGGTTGTTCTTGATGCTGTGAGCTGCCTTGAGTGTTTTTTTTAAAAAGAAAAGACAAAATCAGAAAGGTGGAGAATATATGTTTTTTTAATAATAATAATAATAATAAATTTTATTTATACCCCGCTCAGGGCGGCTAACACCAGTAAAAATCACAACAAAGTATAAAAGAAAACCATTAATTAAAATATAGGTTAAAAAGTCAATTTAAAATTTAAAATACCGCTTCATTTGTCGCCCATAAACAAAACCAAGGGGAGGAAACCATCAGACTGAGTCTGACCCGAAGGCCAGGCAGAACAGCTCTGTCTTGCAGGCCCTGTGGAAAGATGTCAAATCCCGCAGGGCCCTGGTCTCTTGTGACAGAGTGTTCCACCAAGTTGGGGCCAGTACAAAAAAGGCCCTGGCCCTAGTTGACACCAGTCTAACAGCCTTGTGGCTCGGGACCTCCAACAAGTTGTTATTTGTGGACCTTAAGGTCCTTTGCGGGGCATACTGTAGGCGGTCCTGTAGGTAAATGAATACGATTTATCAGAGTACTAAAACACAATTTTAATCTAATTATAAAAAACAGTTTTTAAAATACTCGCATCCCTTGCAGATAGACAAATCGCAAAATGAAATGTCACTATTTCAGCATTTCCCCTCTTAAAACCAAGATGCTGTTCTGATACACTGTTTTAAAAAAACACACTACAGTTTACCATTGTCCACAGTGAGAGACAAACAGCAGGCATGGTGTTATTTATTGAGCCGATAAAGGCATTTGCGTTGCTCATTAGCAATTGTTAACATATGCAACATATTTCCCTGGTCTAAAACCCTGTTTACATTCTCTGTGTCACAACTTACTCAAAATACCAAGACATCAGGTCTCTCTCATTTATAAACCAAACACAAAGCAACTTGCTGAATAGTAATACATATGGAAAACAAGTGACATTTTAAATTGTTATTTAAAAATGGGATAGCGTCGAGAAATGAGGTTGACATTCAAAAAAAAGAAAAGCCATAGCAAAACAGATAACTAATTGATCAATTACTAAAGTCTGGCGCTGGAGTATCAAAATGGCAGCATGCCACATCAAAAAACAGATGAAGAACAAGATTTGTAACGAAAACTTAACATTGGAAACTCTGCCAAAACTGTTACAGAATTTAGGCAAGTTGGGTATGTTTTTAAATGATCACATCCCTTTTCACAAGAAATTATTTCCTTAAATTTTAGCCAGATGATGGCGGACCATTAAGCCTTGCTTATTTAACCTTTCCCCTGCAATCTGCAACTTGAAAAATAAAATGAGTAGGGAAACTGAACTCAGAAAATGCACCATGATGAACCCATACGCACCACTGTGTGCTATAAAAAAGGCAACTGAAAGTTCAGACTTTTAACACAAATATTCCCAGAAACGCGGTCACATTTTTATGCTCACGTTTTATTAGAACACCACAAACAATTGCAATCCTATTGGAATATTCCTGATTCTGATTAGCTCAAACTGGCCTGTTTCCCATTTCCCCTTGCCAGTCATTTAAAAAATAAGGCATGGAGGGAACAGAATGGAAACGTTGCTTTCTCCTTCTGCTAAAATGAAGCGAGCCTTTTCTCAATATTTACTGGGCCCGGGGTGGGGTGGGGGAGGTGATCATTAAAGTAATATTGAATTCTTTGAATTTTTATTTTTTATTGAATTTCATTCCCTAATTTTTTTCATGCCCTGGGTGGGGAGGGGGTGTTGAATTCTCAATGTCACAGAACATCCAGCACAGAGCCTACTACGGCAGATTCCCCCCCTTGGGGGAAGAAGGGGATTGCTCCAGGAGGTCTGGGTCTACTCTCTGTTTGCGTGAAGCGGACATTGGCATATCTTCCCCAGACTTTTCCTGTGGGGTTCATCTGGTAGGCAGGGTGGGGAATAGTTGTCGGAGCTGTACCAAGGTCAGCCTGCAAGAGCTGACAGTTTCTGTCTCTGTACAAAGAAAAGAATCAATACTTGTGGACTACGGCTGTGCCCTCAGTGTAAAACAACAAACATGCAGCGTCTGACATGTTTCTAGGTGATTTGTGGCAGAACCTCTTGTCTGATCTGTATCCAGGAGGTGCTGTGCTCCTGCTCTTTGCCTTCCTCTGCTCTCCTCCCCAGCCCCCACCAAACCGGCTCTGTGATGTCTAATACTTTACTCAGGTACAGAGGCATGTAGTCTACCCTACAGCTAGTTGTCACTCAATAAATCACACCTACAAGCATCGAGTCTGCACACAGTGATCTGGGCTTTAACAAAGGATCAGAGGGACAAAGTGCAGGCAAGATACTGTAATTATAACAAAAATAAAACATTCAGTGAGCTGCAGCAAAGACGAAAGCTCTAAGGCACGGGCAGATTGTCATCAGAACGGGAGTCCTGGATCCGTGTGTGCCTTTCCATTATTTATGAACTTTCGTACCTTAAAGGTTATTCGTCAAGTTCTATATAACAATATATAGCATACGAAATACTTTTTTTTTTTAAAATGAAACAAACAAAAGTGGTTTATAATTAAACAGAATGACATGTTTTACATGGGAGAGTTTAAGACTCGTTTCAAATGCCATTTTCTCTTGAATATACTCCATGCTTGTTATTACAGCGACAACTGTATAAACAAAATAACAAAAAAATAACTAATGCAGATGCAGAAATGGAAAGAACCGCTGAAGCCTGTTTCACGATCTGGCCCATCATTTTAAGCAGTGCTTTTTCTTTTCTTTTTTAAAAAAAGGGGGGAGTTGCCTGTACTCACCATGAAGTTGTTACTCTAAGTGCCACACTTTTAACATTTGGGAGGGGGGGGGTGCTGGTACCGCATGCCCTTGAGGACCCCCAGAAATAAAGCACATATTTTAAGCACTAATTATATGGATAGTTCACAGTTTTCCTGGAACTCATCTAGAAAAGCATCATTCTCATTATAATTGCCTCAGCCAGTGTCCAAAAAGAAAGCGAAATTCTAGATTTTCCCTCAAACACCTCTGTGTGTGACAGCATTTCAGGATTAACCCATAATCTAATCTAATCTATCTATCTATCTATCTATCTATCTATCTATCTATCTATCTATCTATCTATCATCTATCTATCATCTATATCCCAGAACATAAAATCAGGCATTAATTACTGCCTGACTTTAATGATCTAGCAATTATTAAAACCAGCCTAGATTTAGCACCTATGATTTTGCAAAGATCCCTTGAAAACATTTTGAAAATATATTATGAAATTCTATTTTCTTCCAGAAGAAAACAGACCCTGCCACGCTTCTCTATTTTGGACCCAACCCTATGGGTTGGTATCACTCATTCTGAATAATATTAATATTTACATTTAATCCAGTTTTAGCCATTGGGATTGAGTGTCAGAACAGCTTTACATTTCCTTGTAAGTCTATCAGTGACGGATAGAATTTGTCCACCCACCATGTACTTCAATGACGTTGAATCAATAAATGTGGTTTAAGAGAATGGAGTTGTCCATTAATGATTTTTAAAAGTACAGCATGTAACCTTTTTAATACAAATCACATCACCAAAGTAATTGGATATAGAACCAATATGTTCATCCTGGACATAAAGGAAACAAGTTGGGGAATAATTTATAAAAGGTAACTTCAGAAGCTCAGTAAATCTAGGTTAAAGAAGAAAACCATAGTAATTTCTTTCTCTTCCCCTCTCTCTATGCACAAATACTGATATACACTTTCCAGGGACTAAGCACCATTGAACACAATGGGACTTACTCCTGAGTATACATGCATCAAATTTATCTGCCTATAGCACTTATTCCTACTTTAATTGTGGTACAAATCACAATACTGGTCTCTTCAACTTTTAAAACACTACGCTAAAATCCACGACGTTAAAAAGTTCAAGGCTACAGGATGCAAGATACATGTTTTATAAGTACATATTCATTTATTTATTGTTGCCTGTGGCACAGTGCTAATCCCTAATGCTCCCTCCACGAGGTGTCTCCAGAAATACCAATGAATCAGCAGTCAATGTTATACACAACCAGATCTTCCAAAGGGCTACTAGTCAGTGCGTTTACTCCTGTCACAGGAACTTTGGGGGTTTACTTTACTTGTTGAATGAAGCAAGCTGAAAGGAAACTGCCTCTCTAGACAATGGGAAGCTGAACATATTGCATTTCCCTACACAAAGGTCTCTACAAGTAGTCAGGTGTGTTTCCTCCTCCCAGCCTTCTCCACTGGGAGATGGGGAACCTGTGGTCCTCCGGATGTGGTTGGACTCAAGCTCCCATCAGGCCCAACCAGGAATGATGGGAGCTGTATTCTAGCAACAAATGAAGGTCTACAGATTGCCTACTTCTGGTGTATACATAGCTGTACAAATTCATACTGTGAGGCACAAGGATGTCTTCAAGCAGCTTTGGTGCATCTATTTACCAGAGAGTAACCTGTATCACATCTAGTGACTATTTCTCACCTCCACAAACACACTGCAAGGTATTTTCCACATGAGGTAATCAGAGACAAAGCCTTCTCTGTGGTGGCCCCATTCACTATCTTTTTAGTGCCAGATCTGTTAGTTTTACCTCTTATTCTACCGATAAAGCCTGTTTCCTCTTTTTGATATCCCCCCGCTCCGTTTATCAGTTTCATTGTCATTGTTCTTAATGATTTCTATTATAAAGTAATCTAGGAATCCTTAGATTACACAGTATAGTAGCACATGTTTGAAATACATAAATAATACTCCCCTTAGTTGTGGCTTTTGGTTGGAATCTGCCACACAGATTACGTTCCCTCTAAAACAAAATACCTCTCAACCAGATGCAACAAGAGTTCTTGTTGGTCAATATCACCCCCTAAATCTGTGGATTATTCTTATTCTTATTATGTTATGTTTCAATAAATAAATAAATAAATAAATAAATAAGATAGATGATAGATAGATAGATAGATAGATAGATAGATAGATAGATAGATAGATAGAACAAGAGTTCCAGCACTATACAGATGGAAATAGTATTTTTTAAAGATACAGATTGGTGTAAATCATTGAACACAGAAAGAAGATGGAGGATTGGGGGGGGTAGCTAGGTATTTCTTTTGTACTATTCCCTATTTGAAGACAACAGATATAATATAACCCAGGGGCATGTTCATGTCCAAAAACCTAAGCCCAGCTGCAATTCCCTTTTGGAAGAATAATGGACTGCAGTATTTGGGAAGGAGGCAGCAACACCAGACTATTTCACTCCTCTCTGTTCCTTGAGATATCTTCTGATCCTTTTTTAATGTTTCCAGAAGTAGTGCTGGGTCTAATTAGGCAATTTTCCTTCCATCTCCTTTTGTTGTTTTTACCCCCTACTGCAATCCATTGTTCACAGCCCATTACAAATTCCTTTGGATTCTTTACAAGCCATGAACAAGCCCACAATGTAGGATAAGTTAACTGACTTGGAAAACATTTTTTTTTTTTTAAAGTCTACCCTACCCAACTTATGGAAACAGAAGGCAAAGTTTATCCTCTTAAATCTATCCTGAATGTCAAAATAAAATAAAATAAAAAAATTTCCTTCCAGTAGCACCTTAGAGACCAACTAAGTTTGTTCTTGGTATGAGCTTTCGTGTGCATGCACACTTCTTCAGATACACTGAAATAGAAGTCACCAGACCCTGATATATAGTGAGAGGGTGGGGAGGGGTATTACTCAGAAGGGTGGTGGGAATGGGTGAAAGGTTGATAGGTGTGGTAAACCTGTTGACGACTGTTAACGGCTGCAATTAGTCTTACAAGAAAAAGCAAGGGGTGAGAAGGTTAAAAAAGCTTTGTCATGTATAATGAGATAAGAATCCAATGTCTTTGTTCAGACCAGGTCTCTCCATGGTTTTAAGCTTGGTAATGAGTTGCAATTCAGCAACTTCTCTTTCCAGTCTATTTCTGAAATTCCTTTGCAATAAGACAGCTACTTTGAGATCTTGTATAGAGTGTCCTGGGAGATTGAAGTGCTCTCCTACTGGTTTCTCTGTCTTGTGATTCCTGATGTCAGATTTATGTCCATTTATCCTTTGGCGTAGGGTTTGGCCTGTCTGTCCAATATAGAGAGCTGAAGGGCACTGTTGGCATTTGATGGCATACACAATGTTAGATGATGAGCAATTAAATAGTCCTGAGATGGTATGTTTGATGTTGTTGGGGCCAGTAATGGTGTTGTCCGGGTGTATGTGGCAGCAAAGTTGGCATCTGGGTTTATTGCAGGCTCTGGTGCCAGTGTCTGTGTTTAGTCTGGTTGTAGTATTGTTGTGGGTGAGGAGTTGTTTAAGATTGGGTGGCTGTCTGTAGGCGATGAAAGGTCTTCCTCCCAGAGCTTGAGAAAGAGAACTGTCATGGTCTAGGAGAGGTTGTAAATCTCTGATGATCCGTTGTACTGTTTTAACTTGGGAGCTGTATGTGATTACTAGTGGTGTTCTGCTGTTTTCTTTTTTGGGTCTGTCTCGCAGCAAGTTCTCTCTGGGTATCAGTCTGGCTCTGTTGATCTGTTGTTTAACTTCATCCGGTGGGTATTTTAGTTCTAAAAAGGTTTGCTGTAGATCTCTTAGGTGAGAGTCTCTGTCTGTAGAGTTGGAACAGATGCGGCTGTAACGTAGGGCCTGGCTATATACAATGGATTGTTTGGTATGTTTGGGATGGTAGCTAGAAGCATGTAGATATGTCTGTCGGTCAGTAGGTTTACGGTATAAGGTGGTGTCTATGCGCATGTTCTTGTATGTTAACAGTCGTCAACAGGTTTACCACACCTATCAACCTTTCACCCATTTCCACCACCCCTCTGAGTAATACCCCTCCCCACCCTCTCACTATATATCAGGGTCTGGTGACTTCTATTTCAGTGTATCTGAAGAAGTGTGCATGCACACGAAAGCTCATACCAAGAACAAACTGAGTTGGTCTCTAAGGTGCTACTGGAAGGAAATTTTTTTATTTTATTTTATTTTGACTATGACAGACCAACACGGCTATCTACCTTTAACTATCCTGAATGTGTCTTCTTCATGATCTGAGGTTGTTGTTTTTTAAAATCCAGATGCTGCGTTAAAAAGCAGTTCAATTATTAGTATTGTTTTAATTACTATAATTCTAAGTGCACACATTGAAAATAGATTTAGAGTTGGATTCTAAGCAAAGGTTTATCCTCCAGGTGTTCTAACATTCTAAAATTTAAAAAGGATATTATTAGAATTGAACATGCAAAAATAAAAAATATATAGCTTATATCACATGGGTGCTTTGTTTATCCAGCGAGGGCTTAAAATCGATCCTTTACAGTAATTATGATTTTAATCCCATCTACCCTTTACTTTCAACAGTAATCCTTTACCCACAGTAAAACAAAAAACAAAACAAAAACAACGACCACAGTAGGAATATTCATATGGTGAAACACTGTTATTTTTGCCTGAGATGTAAGGCAAACCTAGATATTAACTCAGTTTAAAAAACGAAAACTAAATCCAAATGTATTAACACGCCACAAAATAGTCTATAAGTATCTCACGATTATAGAAACAACCTTAAGAAAAATTAAGACAAGAGGAGACTCACAAACACAAGCAAGCAAGCAAACAAATCTGAATAGAAACAAAATAAAAAAATTCCTTCCAGTAGCACCTTAGAGACCAACTAAGTTTTTTCTTGGTATGAGCTTTCGTGTGCATGCACACTTCTTCAGATACACACGAAATGCACACGAAAGCTCATACCAAGAACAAAATTAGTTGGTCTCTAAGGTGCTACTGGAAGGAATTTTTTTTTTTTTATTTTGTTTCAACTATGGCAGACCAACACGGCTACCTACCTGTAACTAAATCTGAATAGGAATAAGGAACTGAACATTTATTACAGGTAGGTTTCTTGGTCTCCTCCTCCTCCCTGCTGAAGGGGGAGAAAAGTCTATGGTGAGAACTAATGAAGCCCAGCTGCCACAAGACTGCAAACAGATTAACACAACACCTCTGGACTTGTGCAGTTTCCTTGCATCACTTCACAGCTCCACAAAACACAAAGCAACCTACCCAGTATTAATGGGAGAATTTATGTAGCAGAGACACATGGAACTCGGTGTCATCTCTATTCATTTTATGAATTAATGCCAATAGCCATTCCTACTGCCCCTTTATTTATTTGTTTGTTTAATAAAATTTTATACACTGCTTGATTATTTTGGGGGGGGGCAAAAAAAAGTGGTTTGCAAAAAATGGATTAGGAACCCAACTAATCCATAATGATTTCAGAAACCATAATGTTAGTGGGCGAGTATTATAAGTCCATTGATTTGTATAGGTCTTCTCTGAATACGACCAACACCAGAGAGTATGAATTGCATCGTTTCACATGGTAATACCCATTAGTGGTGAATTTTATGCTTATTTAAATAAAAGCTCCATCTTACCACATTAATAAGAGGATATTATCCTAATCCTGTTTGCTTATTAAGGTACAATATGAATAAATAAGCCAGATTTCTTCATCAACCTTGTAGACGTGGTATTGAGACATGCAGCGCGATCCTTTGCAAGTCTGCTGAGAAACAAGTCCCACTAACTTCAAGAGTAACTTACTAAGGCTGCAGTTCTGTGCACAGTAACCTGGGAATAAGACTCATTAAACTCAGACGGACTTGTTTCTAGATAAATATGAATCAGGGTTGGGTTGCAGGAATCGTTAGTCCACTTCTGTAGCGGCAAACCTTCTCTAGGGGCAAAATAATCTTCCCTAGTGACCACTAACCTTCTCTTAGTGGCAAAAGAAAAAAGAAATTGGAATATCTCCCATCACACTGTTGTTAGAACCAACTACATACGTGGAAATGCAGTTGTGCATGAACACAAAGCACAAATGTTTTTTTAATAATAATGACTTTTATTGTGAAATATAACAGATAAACTTGGGGATGTTGTTCTTTATGGTTAGGATATAATGGGGGGGTCCCTAACAAGAGATCGGACAGCCAGTCGTGCCAATAATTCAGGGTTAAATGAGGGTAATTTTCACTTAAAATTTTCATTTAAAATAGGAGAATATTCATTTTAATGCATTGAAAATGATATAATTAGTTAATATACATGTTTATTCATGGGTAAACTTGTTCAGATGGCAACCAAAAACTGTACAGATACTTTTATTCCATGGGGCAATGCAGTGAATTCACATTCTTTGATTTTTTTTGCACCAAACGTGAAACTGAAAATTCAACGTGAATGACTCACGTTAATCACTAAGCCTGCCACTAACTGTGTATTTACCATCAACTTGGAATTCTAACGCTCACACAATGCCCAGTAATGTAACTGGATAAAAATAAAATAAAAAATCATTATTCATTACTTACACTGGCAATATCACAGCCAGATGGGTGGGGTATAAATAATAAATTATTATTATTATTATTATTATTATTATTATTATTTACTAGATTTTTTAAATGTGGGTTGTAAAACTGTTTCTTGCATTAGAATTTACAGTTTGTGGAGAATATTCTCCTGAGAATTTTCTCACCTCACTACACACACACACTCTTTAAATACTGATTTTCCAAATACTGATGGGATGTGAACTTACTCATTCTTGAGCAATTTTGTTGTGATATTATGAATATTATCTCTTTTTCATATTCCTACATTAACATTTTTAAAATACAGTATTGTTTTATTTCCTTGTTAGTGTATGTTGTAGAGGTTGTGAAGCTTTCTAACAAAAAGTGGTTGCTTTCTGCTCACTACATGTTAAAACAATCATACTAAGGGAGAAGAGGAAATGCAGTTCCTTCAATATTCTCTCAAATGTCTGGCTGCTTGAACATTTATTTATCTTTAATGAAACAATTTCCAATAAAATGAATATATTTCGGATAGAGCTGCAGGTATTTACCATACTTGGGAATTTCGTTCTTCCTAGTGATGCAATCTTCACCATTTTGTGAACTCCACCTTGCACCTGGCATGCATATTAACATAAGGAGCCAGCCATGACTTGCAAGAACTGTAGGACTAAATGTCAATCCATTTCAAAACTTTAACTGGTGAAAGGGCAAGTGGTTCCCATTTTCTTAATACCGAACGTAATATAATGTTGCCTGCATGGCAAGGAATTATGTCTGCATGTCCTCATTTATCCGCGAATCCATTAGTTTATAAAATGTTCAAAAGCAGCTTACAAATCGTTTTTTAAATAACAAAAGCAGGTTATAAAAAACCACTACTAGTGAAGAATGTGTAAAAAAATATTATTTTATCCCTCAATTTTAACACAAGACCTTTTAAAACAAGTGATTTAATTTCCTGGTAGATGCTGGGCAAAGATATAATCAGGCAGACATGATTTAAGGTGGGAATTGTACTCCTGAGACAACTGTCCCCAAAGTTCTCCATAGTCCTTACCAGGGGCGTAGGAAGTGGGGGGCAGGGGGGCGGTCCGCCCCAGGTTCCATCATGGAGGGGGTGACAAATTATCAAGGAACAATTACCGCCCTACTAGGGTGGTTCATAAAAAACTTTTTTTAAAAAATGCCTGCTCCAAAGGTCTTACTACACTAGGGATTATATAGCTATATATGAACTTTCATGAATATCAGTTAATATCTTGACCCTCCTCCACGAAAATAACTGTTTACTTGGCTTTTTTCCTATGTCATGAAGGCTGAAATTTCAATTCAGTGGAGCACTTACTGTTCTCAACCCTAACCCTGCGGAAAGCCATCTAATTAGACTTTAATTTGATTTTGACATGTTTTAGGAGGTAATATAATTATTGCTTGATTTTATATCAATGTTATGTATCTGATGTTAGCTGCCCTGAGCCCGACTTCGGCTGGGGAGGGCGGGATATAAATAAAAGTTTATTTTTACTTATTATTATTCCTTTGTAAGAAAATATGAAATAAAGTAAAACCATTTTTGCAGGCAAAAAAAAAAATCTATTGGGGGGTGACAAGACATTTTCCACACCGGGTACCACCTAACCTTCCTACGCCTCTGGTCCTTACCTCTGAAAATGACCGCACATGCATGGTTCAACTCGCATCTCCCTGCCAGCTAATCTTAGAGGTCAAGGATGAGGGAGAAGGTATTTTTCTAAGGCTCAAACTACATGTTACATCCAATACATAACTTTCCAGCTATGGATGTGCTTTTTTGTTATTCAGAATCAAGTGCAAGGGGTCCAGTCCAGATCAGGACCACATATGGAAGGGAGGCTTAGTTCTTTTCTACCTAGATGCAACTCCCTCAAAACACCTTCCCTCCATGTGGCATTTAGCACTAGCAAGAAATCTTCCACTGCTGCAAATGGGAGCTTAAAAAATAAAGAAAAAGAACTGGCAATTGCCACCTGGATAGGTGAGTGTCAGGTGATCTCGCCTGGGGAAGCAAGAAGTAAACTTCGTGTGTCCTGTGCATTGCATCCCCAATGCCCTTTAAAATGTGGGGTTTTTGGGGGGATGTGTATTTGGGTTGTTGTTTTTATTTTGATTATATATTTTGTGGTTTTATATTTTGACTTTGTTCTGTGAACTGCCCTGAGACCTCCAAGTATAGGGTGGTATATAAATTCAATAAATAAATAACTAAATAAAATAAAATAAAATAATTACAACAACAACAACAACAACGGCAACAACAACAACAACAACAACTGGGACCGCCCAGATAACTTTTGAGTAAGAAAGAAGCACTACACATTAAACCTATTGTTTAAGAAGCACTATACATCTAAAGTTAATGTGTAGCTTGACCCTGATATACACAGAGCTCTGGCAATTACGGCTTTAGAAGTAATATCCAATGCCCTGAATGGATCCCTATTGGATATTGAGAGTAATGGATCTCATGTGTTCAGTGTGCCTTGCCCCCCCTCATTAAGACTTTGTAGTGTTTATTCCCTTCTGCCATCACCAGTTCTACTCACACGCGACCTGTTATGTTAAAAAAGGGGTCAAGGTGCAGTTACTCATTACAAACTTCTATCAGTTGATTTCAGGCAAGAAGTTCCGTGAAGCAGGTCAAATTAACATAAATTCTATGCGCTTTCTTTGCAACCCATGCCTGGAAGATTTGGGCAGCTGTCATTGATTCCAGAGATAGCAAGAGTGTCTGTGTGGGAATGCGCCTGCTACAGATGCAACCTCAATGGTTTTCACCACTAAAACAAACAAAGCCTCTAGGGAGGCAGGTGGGAGAAGCAGAAAGACGTGGGGAAATTGCATGTTGGGTTGTTAAAACAATTAAAACTCTGCTTTCCTGTGAAACAACAAAATGGAAGAGGGTGGTGCAGAATGATACCATCCTATTCTTGGGTGGATGCCAGGATACCAAAATGCCCCACACTGGCCCAACAGAATAGAAACGCATTGTTTTATCCATAAAGCTTCAGTTTCCTTTTTAATTTACTACTACAAAGGTGCCATACTGACTGTGTTCCGTTTATCGTATTTCAGCTGAGTAAACTGAGGTAATGAACAAGAAGTTTTCCTGCTCACACAACCCCTTTGCTTCTCCCCTGATTTGTGGGCTCTTGCTGCACACAAAGTCTTAAATTTTATCCAAACGAGGGAACCGTGGTTGCTAGCTTCAGAACAACCCAGGATATTAAACAACGGTTTGAAGTCATCTTAATTATCCTGGCTTGTTACGAAGCTGAGAACTACAGCTCCAGTACAAAGCCCGTGGCACCTACCTTTAATCCACATTCATGTTTATGACAAAGTTTCTATATCACCTGTCAGAATATAGGCAGTAAAAATAAACACTATTGTATAGATAAACAGATGAACAACTGCACAACTTTCTGAAGGCAGCCCTGTATCAGGGTTTTTTTTAATGTTTGATGTTTTGCTGTGTTTTTGTATGTTGGAAGCCGCCCATAGTGGCTGGGGTGACCAGTCAAGTATTGTTGTTGTTGTAATAGTTAGTTAGTTATTTAGTTAGTTAGTTAGTTAGTTAGTTAGTTTTGGCTTTGTACCTTTTTAATGCTAACTCATAAAATGGCATAAAAAGTAGTTGCATTCACTACACTTAATTGGGAAAGACACTGTAATACTGGTGATATTTCTCTTGATATTTTGTCTGTTTTGTAAATACATTTCAAATGTAATGTAATTTGATACATTTTGGAGAGAATGAGTTGATAATTCACAAAGCCACTTAGTGAATGGGGAAAGAAGGGAGATGGCAATTGTTTGATGTGGATGCGAATAAATTTAGTCTGTGGCTTCTGGGTTTTGGTTTTTTTAATTTCCCCAGCCTTCCCACAATTATTGTACAAGGGGAAAATCTCTGCCTGCGCTAGAGGAGATAGCATTAGTCACAGTACCAACACATTTGGATGTGAAGACACTTACAGTAAGCCAACTACTCAAAAACCACATTTCACATTGTAGGTCATAAGGTAAATATGAGGTATATAATAATACTGCATCTATTGATCTCAATTCGTATACAGAACTGGAAAGTTATTACAGTACATGCTGAGTGTGAGACCTTGCTTCTGAAACCATAGTGAGATCATTCTGCAAATCCAAGAGAGAACAATGTACTTCCTTTGTTGCCTCAGAAGACCCTCCAAGCGTCCCTATTTTCCAGGGACAATCCCGGATTTACAGAAGCCATCGCAGTTTCTGATTTGATCACGGAATGTTTTGCTTTTCCTTAGAACGTCCCTGTTTTCATCAGAGAAATGATGGAGAGCAGTGCTTTTTCTTTTCTAGAAAAATAGGTACCGGTACTCGCCATGAAGTTGTTACAGTAAGTGTCACACTTTTTAACAACGACAAAAAGAGGTTCTGGTACTTGAGTACCCCCTGAAAAAAAAAGCATTGTTGGAGAGGATGGAGGATTTCCCTATTTTCATCGGAGAGATGCTGGAGGGTATGGAGTTATGCGACCCCCGAGCCAATTATACAGCCTTTAGGAGACATCTGTAGGTAGCCCTTCATAGGGAAGGTTTTTAAAAATGTTTAATATTTTAGTATGTTGTTATATATGTTGGAAGCTGCCCAGAGTGCCTGGGGAAACCCAATAAATATTATTATTATTATTATTATTATTATTATTATTATTATTATTTTCATCAGAGAAATGTTGGAGGGTATGTGCAGGATCAGGCCAATGCAGTAAGTTTTACAGGCAGTTTTCTGGAGGTGACAGAATTCCAAGGGCTTGGAAAGGAAACCTAGGAGTAATACGGAAGTCTTCCCCATAGCCTTGGGACAATAGGACATGGTCTGAGATTTGTAGGCCTTTGCACTCCTTTCCAGTTGTCCCATACAACAGGGGTTGGGAGCTCACGGCCCCAAAAATCACATCAGGCTTGCCAAGCCCCCACCACAGTGCTGCATTCCTCTCCTCCCAGCGCAGAGCTGCAAGAGGGGGAGAAATAACTGTCTGCACTCCTCAGAGACCCGACTTTGAAGAGCAGAGGCAGCAAATGTCCTCCGCGTCACAGTGCTGAGCTTGCTGGAAAGATCTAAAGATAAAGAGAAGCGTCTTCCCTCCTTTCCACTGTAGGAAACAGGGAAATGGATCTGCAATTGGAAAACATTTCAGGAGGGAGAACAACCCCCATCCCCCATGGGCTACAATCAACAAAAATGGGAGGGGAGGAGAAAAATTCACTTTTGCTTGTGGGAGCAAAACCATCTGAGCTGGCCCGGGCAGCTAGTTTCTTGCCATGAAAGGAGCACAGAGGAAAGTGTGTGGTACTATGCAGAGATTGAAGAGATTCCTCCAGTTATGCCAGTGAATACATTAAAGAATTTAGCTGTACCTTACCTCGGGGCACTCAGCTGTTAAACTTTGATGTTGTTTCATCTGCCCGTTCTGTGACTGTTACCTTGTAAATTTTTGGCCATAGTACCAATTAAAGAAGATAACCACAAACATCTCTAATGTGCCTCACCCCTCTTCTTCACATGCGATGCCTACATGCCACCGGCTTCAAAGTAGGCATCTGGGCAAAACGTAATAATCATCTTATGCCTTACAAGATTCAGAAGCTCCCCAAATTGTTGTTTCTCCTGATAGTTGCCATGGCATTTTTTGGTTTGTTTGTGTGTGTGTGTGTGTTTTTAAAAAAGTATTGGTAAAGTTCTCAGAAATTTCTAAGCACGCAACTGGCATGCATATCGGAGAGAAGAAAATACCCACTGTATTAAGGAACATTCTATCATTCTTCACTTTATATATTTACATAATACAGGCCTTGAAAGAAGCTGCAAGCTGGGCACTTAAAATTTCCTGCAGAAGTCTTACTTCAAGGACCCACTCTGCTATCAATATTATTACAGATTTGTGGGTGCAATGTCTCCCCTGGGTTTCTGGGTGCCCTGTCTTCCCCCTAGATTCCTGTTGTGTTGGTGTCTAATCAGTGTCGAACTGGGGTGAACTAACAGGCGTTGGATTTAGCAGTGTAAAAATACTATACTGTATTTCCTATATAAAAATACTATACTGGTTTTCCTGTTCAAGAGATCAGATGACAGAAGTGCCATTAAGAAACAAAGAGAGCAGAGTATTGTGAATTAAGAGCAATTGACAATGCAAATACTGTCTCTCCCCCCTCCCCTCTTGACCTGAATATTAAGAGTTGGGAGGGGGAGGTTGTCAGAGTTACAGGGGGCATGATGTCACCATGGGGGGGGAGGTGTCCTTTGGCAGTTTGGGGGAAAGAGCAAAAAGGAAGCAGGGGCAGAACTCTGGACCCAAGTTTGCTGAATCTATGGAAGAAGCAACAAGAGACACTCTTGTGGTGTAATGTTTTGCACTTCCCCCATCACGGTTCAAATGTATATTAAAACAATATATCTTTAAAGACACTATAGTTTTTATTTTCTGATGGAAACACAAACCCTGGGGGAGCGTCTGGAACCCACTAAAATCTTTTCACCCCTCGGCAGGGATTGGAGGGGTACGTGCATAGCAAAATGCTTTCAAGTTGACCATTCGTCACAGTAGCTCATTAACAGCTCCTGTACACAAGGTGTGGTGATGATGAATACTGTAGCTTAGATAACATTTTCGAGGGACTATACAAACAATGCAGTCTTATTTATTTTATATATATATAGCATTTGTGCCCTGTTTTCCAGCCAAAAAGGCACCCAGGGTGGCTTACCGACAATGAATTAGAACAAGACAGTCCCTGCCTGCAGGCTTACAGTCTGGAAAACATGACACACAAAGGAGAAGGGATAGGCACAAAGAAGAGGGGGAAACTCAGGCGCCAATTCTTAAATAGTTCTTATGATGACCGACCAGCTGGCACAGAAACAGCTCAGGTGCAGGAACCACCCGATGGTGCTGGTCTTTCAGCAAAGTTGATGGGACAAGCCTTTGCTTCTCATCTCTCCACTGAGGCAGCCTGATGGAATAGTGACCCTTGAGGGAGAGGAGGCCTTGTGGAGAACTCGTGTCTTGCAGGTTCTACTGATACAATCTATAGTAGTATATGTCAAGGACAACGCACACATGCTGCACATCACCTTTTAAAAAAACCAACACATCAAATTGCATCCACCTTGGAGGGGAAGGGATGGACGTGGTAGAATCAGATTTATTTATCTATCCTTAGCCATACCCTTCATGGTGCAGCAATACAAGGATGGGGTGCAATCAAGATTAAAACCATAAGAACAATCCAGTGTGATGGGGAAAGTGAGCTGGAGCTGAAAGGTTAGCAGTGGCAATGCCAGTTTTATTTCAAGGGGAAAGGGCACCCAGCAGTTGGGTATGTCTGCCATACGCCCCGGACACCACTGGGATTTCAAAGGCGGAATTGAGGTCTGAAAGGTGGCACTTTGTCCTTAGGCAAGTCAATAAAAAATTTGGGTCTTTTTGGCGTTTTTGTAAAAAGAAAAAGCTCCATGAGGTAAACAGAAATGGGGTCCCTGCACATTTGCCTCATGGCACACCCCATTCCAGAATGCTTTGTTGTTGTTGTTGTTCAGTTGTTCAGTCGTGTCCGACTCTTCGTGACCCCATGGACCAGAGCACGCCAGGCACGCCTATCCTTCACTGCCTCTCGCAGTTTGGCCAAACCAGAATGCTTTAACAGTCTTCAAAGCAGGAAAACATATTGAGGGTGTGTGTGGAGTGTGGTTAATTAGGATCATAGAAAGTGGCTTTCCTCTGCTCTAAATAAATAAATTAAAAAGTGTCAAGAGCCCTCAAACACTTAGGATATCACGAACCCTTATCCCCCCCCCCTCCAGAAACTCTTAGACGGTCAAGCAAGCCAGTCCCCATCACCATTTTCTTTTGTTCGTTATCACTAAGTTCCCCCAAACATTCTGTGACTTCTGGAAGATAATGAAAAGTCTCAGTCTTTGTTGTGGTATTCTGTTTGTTTTTAAATTACAAAACTCTTGTTTTCAGGGTAACTGGGGAGTCCCCTGAGAATGCAGAGCCATCTCCAACCTTGTCTGTGTGTAGACTCATTTTACTGTCCTACTGATTGGCACGGGGCCACCAGCTCTACTTATCAACACAGTGATCTCCAGTGCTCCTGATGACCATTCTTGTGAGCCAGCCACTGGATGACTGTAATGACCAGCAGTATCCTAATTTTGTCAGGACAAACATGGGACATCTATCCCACAGATGCTGCTACATAGCATATTGATAATTCAAATGGGAAATATATGACTAGCAAAAGATGCGGTGAAGGATTCCAGCTACTTCTGTGAACTATATTTTCCATCTCCACAGTACAGCTTCCCAGTCAAATGACAATGCAGTTGCCAATTTACACAACATCCAAAAGTATTTCTTTTTCAGTGCCCTGGCCAATGATTCTGATGACGGGTAGCTGCAACAACCACCGCTTTGAACATCAAAGGAAGCCTCCTTGGTTTGCGCAAGAATTCCAGTTCATAACATTATATGGGTGGGGTTTATTTTTCATTTGGGACACGGCTGGATGCCACTGCATAGCCTGAAGACAGCACCCAGTAACATGAGCAACAAACTTTATTACATGTTCAGTGTTTTGGAGTTGCTTCTATTTAAGTGGATCACTTCAGGTTTTTACCTTACTGCTTTATATTATGACATTTTATAGTTTATTTTGAGAGGGAAAGAAATCCTTTAAAAGGAAAAAGAAATAGAAGTGGTTTTTTTGTGTGTGTTTTTTACGCTAATGGGAAGACAATCCAGCTATTTTCTCTCACCTGAAGTCTCTATAGAAAAATCACTATGAATGAGGAGGAACTGCCAAACAAAATTGCCCTAGCTGATGACAGTAAGTACAAGTAATAACTTTTCATCATCCCAATATTTTAGCTGTTGCTTTATCATGGACTCAAGAACTCAGCTGATACATGTTGCAGATAAACAACATGCATATGCTATAAAACCCTCAATTGACACTGATGTGCAAAATGAGCTGCCGTGGGGACTCTAGTTAAGGGTTGAAAGGCAGTATCAGTATCAAACTTTATTTCGGTCACAGACCAGCATAAGATAAACCGTGCGGATAAACTGAACACATAAGACTTAAAACAGGTAAGGAATAAAAACTAGTGATTAAAAGGTGATTATATCATACATACTTAAAAAGAGAAACAGGGACAAACAGTTCTAAGCGACTATAAGGGAGGGAGCGTGAAGGGGCACAGGTCTTGCATTTTGGGCCTAGTTTGTGGCGCAAGCCATCCTTCAACGAATATTCATCACGGCAGCGCAGAATCTAGCAAGTGGGTATGTAACATCTGGGTTTTCATCTTGAAGTAGCAGGGAGGTATAAAGTTGTTCTGTGCGACCTGGGAATTTATGTAGTATAGTCAAGATGAAGCTAGCTCGCATGTCTGTTTAGCATTGGCAATGAAAAAAGGAGTGTTCTGTTCTGTTCTTTCCAGTTGCCCAGATCCACGTGAGCATTTCCTCTCTTCGGACAGTGTCTTCGTACAGCGGCCTTCCTGGATGGCTGAAGGGAGGGCCTGGCAGTGGACCAAAGGGAAAACCCTTCACTGTTTTGGAATTTCAAGGTTGGTTATATATGGCATCTGGGAAGTGAGATGTCTTCTGGTTTCACTTATTAAAAAACCCTATACTATATCCCAGGGGTGGCCAACTCCCAAGAGACCACGATCTACTTACAGAGTTAAAAACTGGCAGTGATCTTTTGGGGGGTTCAGGTCAAATTTGGTGAGCTTTTTTAGGGAGGGGGAAAGCCCTGGTTTTGGGGGGTGCAGGGCAAAAAAATGAGCTTTTTTTAGGGGAGCCAAAGTTGTTGAGCTTCCTTGGGGGGAGCCAGTGATCTACCACAGACGTCCAGTGATCTACTGGTAGATCAGGATCTACCTGTTGGACGTGGCTGCTATATCCGAAAGCTCTGGAGAAAAGTACATATTATATCATATCAATGTAAAAAAGTCCTGGCAATAAAGGGATGACTTGCACCTAAGAAATGCCTAACCTCTTCCCTGCCACACACTTTCCCCCTGAAACATCTCTCCCTGCTACTCTTATCACCAGTATTCTGGACCCATATTTAGTTTGCAAACACTGGGGTTGGCAGCATCTATGTTCAGGTGACCAGGAGCTGTTGCAAGTGCCGGCTACTACATACAATAACCCAGAGACGATCTCTACCAGTGTCATTCAACATGTAGCCCTTTGAAACCAAACCCATTGTAGTTTGAAAGCGGTGCTATTTTTCTAGAAAAAGAGGTGCCAGAACTTCGAGTGAGTTCTGGGTGGGGGAAAAAGCCCTGTTTAAAGAGATGATTATATTCATGTATATGAAGCTATTTCCCACCCCCACCCCCTCATTTTATATTCCTTAAACATGACCATGTTTGCCTTCCACCATTAATGGAATTTACACTTAAATTGCCCAGCAAAAACCCAGTAAGAACAACTTGTTTCCTCTGCAGCTGGAAAAGATTGCTCCCCGCACCCTGTTACCTTCCTAAAAACTGCCAGCGGTTAGCTCCATTATTGGATTAATTTGAAAAACACAGTGTCATTATTTAGAAACTTCTCTCTGACCACACCAGCCTGAACATACCAGCCTGGGGGACACGAATAACTTTTTTTATGTACATAGTATCTGGAAGATCTGCTGTGAAGCCGAAGCTCTTGCAGCTTCCAGCAGTGCTTATACAACTGTTGTTGAAGATGGTTCGGAGGAGATAAGAGAAAACAAAAGCAGGCCTTTAGGAGGCACAAGCTTAGGAAATAAGAGGAAACCTAAACAGCAAATAATCCAGGAGTTTCGGAAGTGTAACTTCGATACAATAAAACAAGAAAACACCTGAAATGCAAAGCCACACAGGTGTGATCCACCAAACCACCTGAGTCTCAAATGTGCAAATGCAATGCCAACTTTTCCAGAAATGTCTAAAAACAAGGGAAGTGATATGCAGGGGTGTTTGTAATCTAGGGCAGGAATGGCTACAGGCTTTGGAGCTGTTTGGGTTTTTTTTACTGGAACCCCCAAGATTAAACAACCAGAACCAGGTGCAAAAGCTAGAAGGACCAAAGAGACTCTGAGCACAACCTGAGCCTGGGTATTTTTCAGTGCCAAAAATGACCTGTGCTCACATTCCTGAAACCAAAGTCCACTCCTTGTTAGCTTTCTTCATTGCAGCCGCCTAATTTAGGTGGGAAAAGCCAGTTGTGTTGTTGTCAAATGCTAAATGACTGGGAGTCAGAAATTTTCCCCTATCTACTGCAAATCACCCAGAGATCTGTAGATCCTGATTTGCCTCCTGCCCACACCTGCTCGAAGAGAGATTGGAAACAGCATTTTTTTTTCAGCAACAAGAAGTTAAAAAAAGAAAATTTCTAAGTTTGAAATGGATTTGGTGATCCTAAACAGTCGCGTCTGATGCACAAATGCTTGGTGACACCATCCAGCTCCATAGAATTTTTGCAATTTATCCGTGAAGATTCTGTACACACAGTAACACTGAATAAAATCACGGTAGGGTGCTTGCTTTGAAGAGACATCACAAATTCAATCAGTACACAGCGTTCATATTACCTGACCTCAAACATAACAATTCTCAATGAAGGCAGCTTTCAACTTTAGCGGCAAGTGACCAAGTGCTGAGTAACTGAGGTTCAGCTTACGGAAAGCGGAGGTAGTGGTAAAACCATGACGATATCCTCAGGGCATATAGAACTCAAATGTCAGAGAGAAGGCTAGGCTAGCTTTCTTATCCCGAAAGGCCTAATTATTATGTATAGAGGGGATTCTTTTATGTATCTGGAGGACCATTCATTCATGTAATCTCCCAGCTGCAGTATGAACTATTTAAGAACTGTTGTCCCCTTTCAGCCGCCATTTGTATGGCCAATAAGATGGCTTGGAGGAGATAAGACCATGAGATAAGACCAAGACACCATGAGATGTATGTGGATATAACTAACCCTTGCAGTTGTTAAACGAAAAGGTAGTCTTAGGTTTTATCAAGCACAGTACAAGGAGTGTGATGGGGAAAGGCATCTTTTACTAAAAACGAACCATGAGACATCAGACAACCCTCACCACACTTTCAAAGACCCAATGTGCATGCTGTTGCATGTGAGTGAGGATCACATCAGAGCGTATACATCTCATGTGTATCAATTGCAAGGATCAGTGCTGTGTGTGGTTGCCAAGTGTGGCAGCTGTGGGGGTGAGAACGTGCTGCAGGGACGGTTCTCTAAATCATCAAGCGCATATTAGCCAGAGGGGAAAGGCAGGAAAAGAAGCAGCAGGCAGGAATGCCAGAGACTCTATGCTGAGTTCAAGCATAAGGAATTAACATGTACCCTACACAACTATAGGAAGCAAAAAAGCACTAGTAACCCACTGCTGCATGAAAGGGGCAACAGTAAACAAGGAAATGCTTTGCCTCCACATGGCAAGATTGCGAATGGAATTCTGGGTCTACAATTGTGATTGTAGCCTCTGCATAGCCCTTTTCAGGCATTATACTCCACCCAAGCATAACTGCATACGCTCTAACATTTCTCTGTTGAAAATAAGGATGTCCTATTCCATCATCATCATTCCAACATATTTAAAAACATACTAAAACATTAAACATTTAAAAACTTCCCTGTAAAGGGCTGCCCTCAGATGTCTTCTAAAGGTTGCATAGTTCCTTGGCTTGGGGGTCGCATAACTCCATACCCTCCAACATTTATCCAATGAAAATAGGGACGTAGTAAAGAAAAGTGGGACATTCCAGGATCAAATCAGAAACCAGGATAGCTTCGGAAAATCCAGGACTGTCCCTGGAAAATAGGGACATTTGGAGGTTCTGTAATTGCACCGACAGACCAGAGCTGCCCCTGCTAGCCCCCAACACCTGCTGTCCAGGCACATAGGCAATGTTTGTAAAGGGGAAGATGTACACACTTATGGGCTCCCAATGCGAGTATCCCTGTCCATAAGAATATCATGGTCAACGGTATCAAAAGCCACAGGGAAGTCAAGGGCAATCAATAGGGTTGAACTCCCTCATCTACTTCCTAACAAAGGTCATCAACAAGGCAGTTTCAGCCTCATATCCAGGACTGAAGCCTGATGGAAATGGACCTAAATAATAAGTTTCCTTCCAGCTTGCCTTTAGGTGGGCTGCTGCCACCCTCTTGAGCACCTAGTTATAATGCTTACACAAATCCTGTAAGATAGACAAGTATTGTTATTTCCATATTGCAGGCTATTGTTGTTGTTTGGTCATGTCCGACTCTTCGTGACCCCATGGACCAGAGCACGCCAGGCACTCCTGTCTTCCACTGCCTCCCGCAGTTTGGTCAGACTCATGTTGGTAGCTTTGAGAACACTATCCAACCATCTCATCCTCTGTCGTCCCCTTCTCCTTGTGCCCTCCATCTTTCCCAACATCAGGGTCTTTTCCAGGGAGTCTTCTCTTCTCATGAGGTGGGCAAAGTATTGGAGCCTCAGCTTCAGGATCTGTCCTTCCAGTGAGTACTCAGGGCTGATTTCCTTAAGAATGGATAGGTTTGATCTTCTTGCAGTCCATGGGACTCTCAAGAGTCTCCTCCAGCACCATGATTCAAAAGCATCAATTCTTCGGCGATCAGCCTTCTTGATGGTCCATCTCTCACTTCCATACATCACTACTGGGAAAACCATAGCTTTAACTATACAGACCTTTGTCAGCAAGGTGATGTCTTACAGGCTATGGGCAGCTGCTAAGGCTGAGAGACAGTGGCATACCTAAGGTCATCTGGTGAGTTGATGACAAAGATGAGATTTCTCTTCGCCTCTATATCAGGGGTCAGCAAACTTTTTCAGCAGGGGGCCGTTCCACTGTCCCTCAGACCTTGTGGGAGGCCGGACAGTATTTTTTGTTTGGGGGGGGGGACAAATTCCTATGCCCCACAAATACCCCAGAGATGCATTTTAAATAAAAGGACACATTCTACTCATGTAAAAGCATGCTGATTCCCAGACCGTCCGTGGGCTGGATTTAGAAGGCGATTGGACTGGATCCGGCCCCCGGGCCTTTGTTTGCCTACCCATGCTCTATGTATCAGAATTGCAAGACTACCAAATGACAATTGTTTAAGCATGGTACTCTTTGAACACCAACATGTCACTTAATTTAAAACAACAACAACAGCAAGAAGAAGAAGAAGAAGAAGAAGAAGAAGAAGAAGAAGAAGAAGAAGAAGAAGAAGAAGAAGAAGAAGCTAATACAATACACCTTACATGTAAATACATTGACTATCCAGATTCCCAGATTAGTATTATTATCTGAAGATATGCAGCCTTGATCATTTACAGGTACTTTTTCTTCTTTTGAACACTTCTCAGTCACTATGAAGGACCAGATTTTATCTGCAAGGTTTTATCAACCATGATTCCAGAAAACCTTGCAAGACCACTCACTCATGCACATGATAAAACCAACATCCACAAGTGAAATCACAGCCTTTAACTCCTACAACCAAGTTCCCTACAACCAAATTTCCAGTTTCCTTTTTAAACCATTGCTTTCTCTGTAAACCAGTTTAGTAAACCGAGCTTCCAAGCGAGTTCTTCACTCCTAAAATCCTGTTCTGTGGAACTGGTGAAATTTCAAACACTAATGTTATTGTTTACCATTTCTAGAGTACCATCTAGTGTACAAAGTATTTGAAACTTCTTACCCAATTTGTTTTCACCACAGAATTCCTCCAAAGTAAATACAAATTACTAATCCTGGTTTCCTGCAGGCCAATAGTCTTCATAGCAGAGCAAGGATACAAATAATTTGTGCCCCAATTTCTTGTACTCCCTTGCCCCACATTGAAATAGTAAATTGATCAATCAACAGACATTAACAAATATGCATTTAGTGGTAGGGGATACAAAGAAAGCATATAGCACAATGTAAAAATAAAGAAAAGCCAAAAAAGTCTCCAGACACCATGACATACAATGGGAGAAGTGGCCACATACAGGGGCACAAGGCTTGTTCAAACCTTAGTTTATTAATCCATGATACGATTCTCCAAACACAGCTAGCATCTGCTTAAGAATGCAAAGAACAACTTCACAAAAATACTGAGAATTGCTTCACAAGTTATATTTAAGCTAAGTATCTCACATGCACACATGCTATGCTGCAGCAGTCTGTTGTACCCACATGCAGTGTAGGCAATGCACACTCTTAATCCTTAACACTGGGGTACCTCTGATATATGGCATGGAATCTCCTCTCCCTCTTCTCCACCTCCCCCAGTCCTCTCTTTCTAAACCTGAAGTATAGCATCAAGGGGAAAACACTGGCGTGGTTATGAATCAATACAGCTCCCACTTCAAGTCTGATTTTATGCAAAGGTTTTTAGACAAAACATGCTGGTTTTCCATGCAGTGACATTCTGCAGCCCCACCTCTGAAATACAGTTCTACAAGAAGTCACTGCTCCATAAATGTGTTCCATTTGCTGTATCTGTTTCACTTCTGCTCACAAGCGAACATTAATTCCCTTTTCTTCCCTTCCTAAAATGCACACAGGCTGCTAGACACATGTGCATGGCAAATGGAATCTGAACTTAGCTTAACAGCCTCATTTATTCCTGATGGTTTAAATTATTTCATCACAATTAATGACACCCCCTCAGCTTCCTGTGCAGTGCTGCCAGATGTTCGGAGACCACAAAGCCACTCGCTTCTTTGACGGCTAGTGACAAGTTGTCCTCTGAAGGACGTTCCCTGGGTGCCGCTGCCGGATGACACCTCCATTGCTTAGCACCTCTCTCTCTATCTCCCCGAGTTTCAATATTGGGAGGTGTAGGAAGGCATGAGAAACCAGAGCTGTTTTACTGGGGGCATATTCAGTGAAGTGTTTTGAATCTGAAGGAGCTTGCCTCTTGTGACTGGAGTTTCAGACTGTTTGGAGAAAGTAGTGAAGTAGTGTTGACCTTCAACGACTCTTAGCTTCGATCGCATAAATCCCCGTGGTTTTTTTTAAAAAGAGAAATAGGAAAATTGACTTTCCTTGACTTGTTCGTCCTCAAATCACATAAACAGTACTTGCACATACATGTTCAGGTTCTGAATTCGGTGCAACTTCCAATAGTTTGCTGCTCCAGCACAGAAACACCGAATCACCAATGTATGATTTATACTTGAGGGAATTTAAAATGTGTGAAGACAATCTGTTTGGGGAGGAGGGGGCAGGACAGGTGGGTCATTTGGCCCAGGGCTTCAAGGTCAAAGGAGAAGTCACATTTGGATGCTTACTAATTTTGGGGCATTTGTTAAGTTTCACAACTTGCTTTTATGTGCATTGGATCAAATTTTGACAGATACTCTCAGTTTAGAGTTGCAAATGAGAGATGAGATTTGGTAAAAGACACACTTTTTGTTAAGTGATACAGATTTTGTCATATGCATAGGATCAATGGCAACATGGCATGAAAGTGAGGTACCTCCAACATTTCTCCTATGAAAATAGGGGCGTCCTATTCCATAACAACAACAACAACAACAACAACAACAACAACAACAACAACAACAACAACAACAACAACAATTTTATTATGTATACCCCGCCCATCTGACTGGGTTGCCACTCTGGGCAGCTTCCAACATATATAAAAACATAATGAAACATCAACAAACTTCCCTATACAGGGCTGCTTTCAGGTGTCTTCTAAAGGTTGTATATACAGGTAGGTAGCCGTGTTGGTCTGCCATAGTAAAAAAAAAAAAAAATTCTTCCAGTAGCACCTTAGAGACCAACTAAGTTTGTTCTTGGTATGAGCTTCCGTGTGCATGCACACTTCTTCAGATAGTTACTTATCTCCTTGGCTCGGGAGTCCCATAACTCCATACCCTCCACAAAAAGAAAATCAATGAAAATAGGGATGTTCTAAGGAAAAGCGGGACATTCCGTGATTGAATCAAAAACCGGGATGGCTTCTGCAAATCTGGGACTGTCCCTGGAAAATAGGGACACTTGGAGGGTCTGAAGTGAGACTTTTCTTTAGTATTTAGTGCATATCACAGAAAAAGACTAGAAGAGCATTTGTTGAGTGTGTGTGTGTGTGTGTGTGTGTGTGTGTGTGTGTGTGTGTTCAGATTATGTCTCGTTTCTTCTCTTCTGTTTTGATGCCTTATTTTCTTTTCATGTGTTGTCGTTTTCCCATGGCTGCATTTATTACGGCTAGGGGCCTCAAAAGCTGGAAGTGGCCTGGGCTGCTTCAGCAGGCTTTTGAGAAACAACCTCATGTGCATTTCTGGATTCCTCATATACAGAGTTAGGGCAGGCGCAAACATTTTGATGCCTGAGGCAGCCACTCCAAATTCCCTTTCTCAACAGTAAAAAATATAATAATAAGTAACTGGTGATTTGTTGCCTTATAACAACACCCGTCTGCTCCCCAATTCTGCCTAATGAAAAGGGTCTACCCAGTTATACAGCCTTTAAGACCCAGAATCAGAGAGCCTTGCTCTCCCTTTTACTGCTTCTCTTCCTCCTCCCCCCACCCCCATTTTGGTTTTTTTGCCACATGGTATATTTTAAATTATGTTATATTATATTTATATTGTTTCTTGTTACAGCGAAGCTCTGAGTTTCTCTCTTACAGGCGCAAGATAGAGATATGTCGCTATCACCTGTGTTCTGCCTGCGATCACTGAGAAGGAGAATGGGGGAAATGATGCCCATTCAAATAAACGCTGGAAAAGCTGAGGACAATCCCATCAGCTATTGCAAGTGCATGCAGCAGATGTTCCAGGGAGTCTTTTTAAAAATGCTAAACTTGGCCAGGGAATAAGAAGTGGCTCAAGTTAACCAGAATTTCAGTATAAAAACACAAGAGGGCCACCCTATTGAACAGGCTGGGGAGAAAAACGTGATTTTTAATAGAAACTATTTTAAAGGGGGAAATTTGGAGGAATGGACTCATCAGCATAAACCAGCCACCCTTAAAAGTGTCTTTATTTGCTGCTGCTGCTTCTATATGTGGCCATTTCTTACTGTTATTATAAGCTATTTCAGAAACAGCTCTCTCTCTCTCTCTTTAAAATCACTTAGAACAATTATCTAGGGAACGGGGGGGGGGATGTCTTAAAAAAAAAAGCTGCTTAAGTATTAACTCTCTCCATCATTTAAATGTCTAATGTGTGTGTGTTTTCTGTAGGGGGTGTTGGTAGGTGTTCTTTTAGAAGTTAGCCAGTTACTACAACGACTTTACCAGAAGATCCCACACAAAAAAAGACATGCGATGTTTTCAAGAGCCTGAGGTGATCCTATAAGCCTGACAGCCACAGGAACCAAGTTACATCATACTTTCCATATATATATATATAAAATAAATAAAACTTAACAGTGTTACCTAGATGCAGATAATTAAAACAACATATTCCTAAGGCCGTTGGAGAATTGCAAAGAGTCGTTATTGACTTCAATCAGTTGTCTCTCAGAAAAAAGCTTTATCTGTCTGATGGAGAGAGGAGAGCAGGGTGGGTTGGGGGAGCGAGGAAGCAGAGAAGGAGCTTGAGTAAACTTTAAACTCTCATGTAGGGATGTATTGCTTGTGTGTCCCTGGCAGATGTGGGAAGGAGATGAAATGGGCAAAGGGAGAATCAAATATCCCATCGCTGCAGGTTTGCTGAGGGGGGAAAGAGCACTGCAAAAAAAAAACCCTCACATCTGGCAATCATTTGTCAATAGCTGGAAAGAGAGCGGCAGGAAACTTTTGGCTCTTGTGGAAGATGAAAAGACAAAAACCATGTGTCACACACACATACTGCAGTGGTACAATGACTACTACATTTATTGCCCTTCCCCTGCTTTTTAAATTTTTTTAATAATGATCTTCAGATACGTGTGTGTGTGTGTGTGTGTGTGTGTGTGTGTGTGTGTGTGTTTAAAAATGTAGACCACTAGACTTGTTAAAGCTGGTGAGTTTATGTACCGGTCTTTCTCCCCAGCCACACTTCCAACTAAATTCCAGGGCCAATGTTAGAAAACCAAAATCATGCAAGAGCACGGACTGCCTTCTACTTTGGGCTGCCGAGCTTGCGGTTCAGTCCATAAACGTAATTAAAATGGAAGACGCTACAGTAATGACGACAGCCATCTTCTCCACAATTTTCGTACTTTAAACAGAAAGGGACATGGTCCAAAAGACAAGGGCCCTGGGACACAGTGCTACTGACCCCTACAGATCAATGTCCCATACATTACAGAATCATGACGTAAGCATGAGGCCACTGACTGTTCCAAGGAAAAGTGGGATGCTTCCTCCAGTTGCTGTTTCGAAAAGGAAGGATATGAAGAACAACTCCACCTCCACACACCTAGTTCCATCTGGCTTTGTTCTTTTAATGAAAGGAAAGATCCTCCCCACAGAACTATGGGGCAAATAGCAAGTTTAAGGGTTATCCTCACCTCTTTACCCTGCCTTTTGACACTTGAGCTGCATGTTTTTAACATGTACCTTATTTTTATGATCGAGAGCCGTCTTAAATTGTTTCCAATACTGCCTTTTAATGCTGTAACCCGCATTAAAGATTAACACGTAATAATCTTGGGTACCCATATTTCATATAAAACCATGAGAAATAATTGCTCTTAGTGGGGGGACTTAGAGCTCTGTTGCTCTTATCCAAGTCACGGGGCTTTAGAAAAAATTAAATTCGCATGCAAGTCTTACATGGATGGTTCAGGTTATCTTGAAGAAGTGTGCATGCACATGAAAGCTCATACCAAGAAAAAACTTAGTTGGTCTCTAAGGTGCTACTGGGAGGATTTTTTTTATTTTTTATTTTGTTTTTAGTAGAAATAGTTTGTGTGGTTTATTCTGTAAGGAAAGTATATCGGGTGTTGAATGAGCTGGCGAACTCACAGTAGCTGGTTCCATTATATTATTTAGGAAGACTGTATTTCCCAAAGAGTTAATTACAATGAAAGTACAGAGCAGCCAGAATTGTTTGGTAATTACAGGGGGTATCTAATTTAATCTTAATGGATGTTTATGTTTGCATCCCAGTATATCTAAAGGAAAAATAAATAAATAAATAAATAAGCATAGGATTGTGGATTCCTGTCTTAGAAATGGCACACTTTATCTCAGATAGACTAGTGCTGGATCATCACTTACTTTTAACCACCAACACATTCCTGTGCTGGCATCCATCAAATTTAACCAGAATACCAAATTATTAACTAAACAAGCAACTGTGGGTTAATTACAGCAGTCTGAAAGTAAGCAATATGCAGTAATCTGTAAGCAATAAGAAAATGCTTTATGACCAGAACTTTATGCTAAAAAAGTGGTGCTTTCTCTACATTTTTCAAACAACTGTTCCAACTGAGAATGCAAAATTTCAAATATTCATTCATTTATTTTTTTGCGTGACATGCAATGAACAAGAACATAAACATATTTGGGAATATGGATAAAATAAAATGTTTAAGTGTATGTAATTGCGAATAATCCCATTTGGAATACATGTGCCCTCTACAGAGCTATGAAATCAACAGCCCTAAATTTAATCCAATTACATTCAATAATCAGGGAAGTAATTCTGTCTGGACAGTGAGAGAAACAAAACTGAATAAAGAAATATAATACATGTGTGTGCATACACAGACCATGAAGAAAAAAATCTGGAATAATGAGGACCACTTTATATATCTCACAGAGAAAAATTCTTACTGAGTATACTCAACAGGAAACTGCCCCCTGATGATTCATGTTATGATTCGTGTGCTTGCATTCATACTGAATCTTTTTTTAGATGCTCATTTAAAATATTTTATGTGTATTCTTGAGGGGGTGGAATGTAAAAGTGTTAAATGGCCAAGTGGCTTGTGTCACACAAAATGTTATGATCATAGATATTGCACAACACATTCACCATTACTTAGTACTTGTTAAATGCTGCCAAAAAATAACCAATCAATGACCAGGACTATCAAAACAAACCAGTCAACAAAAAACTATTGTCTGGATCCAGAAATATGGTTATCATTAACCATGGCACCAAGGTTTGCAATTGGTTTGGTTGATGGTGTTTCCTGCTTGGCAGGGGGTTGGACTGGATGGCCCTTGTGGTCTCTTCCAACTCTATGATTCTATGACTCTAACCATGTGTTGTTGTTGTTCAGTCGTTCAGTCGTGTCCGACTCTTCGTGACCCCATGGACCAGAGCCTCTAACCATAGTTCATGTTAACTAAAGTATGTTTGTCTTGATACCATGGGAAGCTAAAAGCAGAAGTTGACAAGGGCTTTCCAAATATATATATAGCCACATGAAAGAAAACACTATATGTTGCAGGACCAACATGGAGGACACAATGCAAAGGATATTTCAAGTGGTAACTACTAGGTGCCAAACATACAGCTTCCTGATTTACCCCTTGAGACAGCTTAACTGGTTGCAGTTGCAGGACAAACATACCCAAAATTAACCAGCACACCTAACTTAACCCAATCTTGTCCTTTTTCTCTGCATGCATAAACCCCTTATTCCTGCAATGCAGGAATCCCAACTAAAGCATCCATGACCAATGGCCATCCAACCTCAGCTTAAAAACATCCAAGGAAGGGGAGTCCACAATGGACTTAAATGAGGACGAAACATATCTAAGAAGCTTCTTGGCAGAGAACTCACTTGTCAAATTAAGACCATCTATCTTCCAATGAGGATGGCAATTTCAGAGTTCAGGTCACCGCAGGCCTTAGGTTTATGCAAAGGCAGCCCTGAAACTTAAATGCTGTCTTTGTTCCCCATAAGATGAGCGTGGATCAAAGGGATCTTCTACTGCTGTGTCTCCCCTCACCCAGCACAAACTTCAGAAAGACCTCAATGAAAGGTCTGACCAGGATGAAAACAGAAATTTGGCCTAGAAGGCTGTTCTGATGTCACTGTTTTAAAACAGCACTTGGCCATCCCTTTAAAATGTAAGCAGAGATAGAGGAAACACGGGTAACCTCGGCTTCCCCCTTTCCTGCTTATACTGTAAGTGAGACAGCAGAGCTTATGCATTTCCCTGATGTGGATATGTGTGAACCGCTTCTGCATCCAGAGCTCTCCTTTTGATGTTATGGTGGGGTTGGAAAAGATGACGTCTCCGTTTCTCACGTTTATTTTTTATACTTCTTGTTGTAATGTTCAGGAAAGTGCTCACATTAAGACCTTGGTTTAAAAGACGGATGATTTGAAAAGAGGAATTGCTGTTCAGGTTGTCAGTTACCCCATGCTCAAGCCAAGGAAATGTTCCAGAGGCTAAAGGAATAGGCGGTTATCAAGTAATCATACCTCTCTCCCAACAATATGCTGTGATGTAATGCAACAGCAGATAAGCCTTGCTCACAGGAACGAAGCTTTGAACACCCAACTGAATGGAAATGGAGAAAGGTAAAGGAAGTGGGTATACCCTGAGTAAGGAGAGCAGCAAGTGATTCTGGCTACAGAAATCTTCAGATGGAAGAAGCTGTCATAAGAAAGGCTGTATTTGTTAAACAATGACTGTGCGAGGCATATATTACAACAATATAGTCCCTAGAGAATTTGAAGCCTGCCAGACGCATCCAGACAAGATGCACTGGGAAATGCAAGGGAAGGAATCATATGCAGTTAGAAAAGGAGAGGGAATTACTCTAGTCACTTTCTCAATGGTCCTGTGTTTTTCATAAAGCAACCTCAGTAAGACTATACACGCACATGGAGGGCAAGTCCCATTCACAGGGAATAGTTTGGAATAAGCTATGAAAACGGTCAGAATGTCAGACATATAAGAAAAGGTATAGACCACGTGTGAGGTGAGGACTTGTGGGCCTCAAGATGTTCCCATGTAGTCCCTGATTTCAAGAGGGCCCACAGTGCTGCGGGACAGATTTTAACTCACTGGCACCAGCCCACCATGACTCCACTGGCTGTGCTGTTCCCCACCAGGAGACATAGACTTGTACAGGACACTCTCCTTCAAGCAGCTATTTTAAGTTGTTGCGTGATAGCAATAACTTTTTCCCTATGGAGAAAATACCAGCTCTGGGGAGATTATTCCAGTCTGGAAACAGACACAAGGGGTGTGGTCCTGATCCTCACCACCACCATTGTGACTTCTAATGATTTTCTGAATCATTTTCTGAATTATTTCTAAATGCAAAATATTCCTAACTTATCTCCTGCATTATATTGGGGAAGGGAGGTAGGCCAGTGCTAGCTCACCTGCTTTGCATTGAAAAGGTCCCAGGTATTATGTATTTGTATGTGAGAGACACAGAAAGATGTGTGTGTGTGTGTGTGTGTGAGAGAGAGAGAGAGAGAGAGAGAGAGAGAGAGAAGGCAAAGACACAGGTAGGTCTGCATATGTCTCAAGTTTAACAGTGCTATCATGTACAGTGGTACCTTGGTTTGTGAACAGTCTGGTTTGCATACGTTTTGGATTACAAACACGTCAAACCTGGAAGTGTGTATCCCGGTTTGCAAACTTTTTTTTATTCCAACCCTTTCATCTTTCTTTCTTTCTTTCGGATTACGAACAATTTTGGGGGGGAGGCCCCATTGGAAAAACCGCGCCTTGGGTTACAACCTGTTTTGGTTTATGAACGGACCTCCGGAACCAATTATGGTTGTAAACCAAGGTACCACTGTACACATATCTATTCAGATGGGCTTTATGGGATTTAATCCCAGGTACGTATGTAGAAGTTACTTTTAAATTATACAGAAAATCTGGAAATACAACGAGCCAAATGGCAATGATGGTGTCAGGTCAGAAAAGTTAGCTCTTTTTTCAAGAAAGCAGTATACCAGGCAGCAATGCCTACAGCAATGCCTCCAAGGCTTTGGCGACAATGCAGGAGGGGAGCTTAGGACAGTAGGAGCAGCAAGCTCCTGGGACACATCATCCGCTGAGTTTGGTCTGCTTTCTGTCCTTGGCTCCTCCTGCTCGCTAAAGCCTGTTGCCTCTTTAGCATCTAGCCATTCCTCCCCTCCTTCCCACCTCTGACCTCACCTCAGTGTCCCATCACCAATCGCCTGTCTCTGAGCCTTTCTCCTCTGAGGCTTTTCTAGGGGGGTGCCTGGCTGGTGCCTCCCACTACTCTTCTTCATCCAGCCAGTCCCTGGCAGTTGGTGGTTTCTCTTAGTTAAACGAGCCTCACCATATCAGTCAAATGTGATTTCACTTATATCAGGGGTAGGCAACCTAAGGCCCATGGGCCGGATGCGGGCCAATCACCTTCTCAAGCCGGCCCGCATCCGGCTTGAGTAGAATGTGTCCTTTTATTTAAAATGCATCTCTGGGTCATTTGTGGGGCATAGGAATTCATTCATTTTTTTTCTTCAAAATATAGTCCGGCCCCCACATGGTCTGAAGGACGGTGGACAGTGGACGGCTGAAAAAGGTTGCTGACCCCTGATTTATATGAATGGGGTAGAGAGGGAGAGGTGTGGTTTGAAGAGAAAAGCTCCCAAAAATTCTGGAGCCAGCCCTTCAGACAAAGGGCAAAGGAGGATTTGAGAATGCAATCAGAACTTCAAGATGCTCCCACCAAACTTAGGCTGTGGGTCAAGCGTGAGATTCAAATAGAAACAACAGTACTGAGGCATTTAAAAATGCAGCTTCAGATATTCTGCCTGTCTTATCAATTCTTATAGTTCTTTCAACTGAACTGTATTTATGGTAGAGATCTCAACGATTGTTTTTTTATGAGAGTCTGTTTTGTTGCCAAACCAATATACTCCCTGTGTGGCATTCTTTTTAATATTTCTATTTTATTAAGGTGATTTCAATTAAAAGAAATAAAGTGACAGAGGGGGGAAAAGAAGGAAAAATGAGAGGGTGAAAAACGGCATTCTTGTGTGGCATTCTTGCGAGAATCTGCCAAACGTATTTTCATGCCAAGCATAGCTCTTGTTTCGTTTCTCGTCCCAGCTTTACTTAGCTATAATACTAGACCCACTGAAATGAATGGACCTAGCTTAGTTACGTTCATCAGTTTCAAGGGGTTTGCTCAGAGTAAAACTTAGCCTCATACCACACCATTCTGTCACGCGTGCCGTTTCCCACCACCACCACATGCAAGCTAGAGGGGCAACAGAGGCAACTTCCATAGACCAAAATACTTGAGAATTTGCTCTGATTTTAACTCTGTGTTGATAGATGAGGAGTGCAGACATGTGTTAGCATATAGTGGCCAATCACATGAGTAGCAACATCAGAACTTGCCCTTTTCCAAGCAATCTCCTGGAAATGTTATTTATTATGGCAGCTCACCTATGGGTCTCGGAGACTTTCAAAGCAGTCTGAAATTATGTGGGAAGGAATGGCAGTAGTCTGCTGCTGTCTGCCGAACCAGTGTGACACCACAAAGGATACTTTTTTAGTGTTTGTTTTGTCATGATGCTGTTAGTTTTATGCTATCCCATCCGTTTGGCCTAAATATTTACATATCCAGATAACACCACTTGCAAAGTCTGAAATAACCTGTATGCCTGGTGTTTTCCAAAATCTGTACACTTATTGACATCTCCACTTACTGTAGCAAGTTGATTCAAATTGACTTAGCGTGTCCCCAGGCTGTCGCTATATTGAGGGAGGGTTTCAAGTGCATACTATAAATTTAGGTTTGCCCAATTCAAGTGCATTTAAGTGCTCTCTTACCCTAGCAAAACAACTTTAATGTTTAAAGAAGAAAACAGGCATTTTGGCAGTTTCAAAGGTGATGGGAAAATGCATTGAAAAGGGTGGGATGAATGAATGATTTAACGGGAAAGTGAAAAAACACCCTGCAAGTAAACCAGGATAAAAGCAGTACAGTACGAATGTATGTATGACCACCCTGCAAACAAACTGGAACAAATACTCAGTAAAGACCGGATATAATTCACCCTCTGCAGAAGCTTTGGGTATGCAAATCAAGATGGGTGCTCAATAAATAGGTCATCTGAGGAGCCCCGAAGTCCTCCTTCCTGGTGCCACCTTCCCAGTGATCTTCTGTGCAATGCATGCCACAGGGGGGCAGGGCCAGAGCCAAAACTGAACAATGGATGTGGTTCTCACCTTTATAAAGTAGGCTACATTCCAGGCAGAAAAAGACAGATGTTTCTACACTCACACAAACACAAACACACCATATAGCCAAGGAAAAGAGGCACTATCACAGTTAAAGCACACATTCTGGTCAGACAAAGAGACTCTTAAGTTCAGAACAGGAGTGTGCCCTGGGTAGACTCCCTGGGGTTGGTGAGAGAGGCCTGGGAGGCCGGCATTTGGCTTGTCAGCTGGTGGTTCCCTACTCCTGCTGTACACATTTACCCAGGAACAAGTTCCATTGAACATTGTGTAGGATTCCACCGTCCATCTGGCTTTTTGATAAATAAAACTAACATTTTGTACTTTATGTGGGACAGTTGCATATTCCTGCATTGCAAGGGGTTGGACTAGATCCTTAGGGTCCCTTCCAACTCTGCAATGCTATGATTCCATGCTTTTTTGTTCATGCCAGTTAGCATAATCTCGGAGTCTCGAGTTTTCTCTTTCCAACAGGATCACAGAGCTCCTTTAGAGTCAAACAAAATTATGAGCCGACACACTCTGGCGTCCCATCCCAGTCTGAACGACAATGGGTTATTCAAATTCAATCACAGAATTATCCTATAGTGAAATTATTTATCACAGTAGTCTGCTGCCTGAATCTTATTTACAAGAGTCACACCATTCCTAGAGATTCTACATATTTGGATGGCCTGACATGCAAATGTGTAGCTGGAGACTGTTTTGATCCACACTGACTGCTACTAAATTTATTTTAACAACAACTACAAGGGTTCAAGCTTTAATGGTTGGCTGACATTTCTCTGATACGGAGCTAAATTCCTGTTGTCAAAGCAGCAGAAATGAGTAACAAGGGTCTTCCAAATGTCCCTGTACAATCCCTTGAGCAAAGCAGGGTTGAGAGTATAGCTACTGTGCTATGAGCATCTCAAAGGAATAACAATACTGTGTGAAAGCACTATTTACAATTTGCTTTGTGTATAATCAGCACAAAAAAACCCCTACAAGAAGCAAAAAGGCCTTTCTTCTTCCCCATCTTCATTCTGAAGAATGAAAAAGCAACAGCCATGCAGTTTTATGACAAGAGAATTTAAGGCTGTACAAATTCTGAGCCAAGAATGAATATGGTATATCACCCATATACACTTCTTCTATGCATTCAGTTCACCACAAGGATCACCATGGCCCAAACCATGCGGTGACGTACAGAACACATTGCTGCTGTTCTAAAGCAGCTACACTGGTGGCCAGTTTATTTCTGAGCCCAATTCAAAGTGCTCAAAATGGTATTTAAAGCCCCAAATGATTTGGAACCCAAATACTTGAAATACAACCTCGGCTTCCATGCAAACCAGCCAAGGTGTTAAGATAAACAGAGGGGGGTTCTCTTGATAGTTCTGCCATGAAAAAAGCGATGGGAGAAGCCTTCCACTGTTGTAACCTACCTGATGACTCTTTTGCATGTTTGGTTGCATTTACAGGTAGATAGCCGTGTTGGTCTGTCATAGTCAAAACAAAATAAAAAAATTCCTTCCAGTAGCACCTTAGAGACCAACTAAGTTTGTTCTTGGTATGAGCTTTCGTGTGCATGCACACGAAAGCTCATACCAAGAACAAACTTAGTTGGTCTCTAAGGTGCTACTGGAAGGAATTTTTTTATTTTGTTTTGGTTGCATTTACTTTGCTTAAAATAGACTTTCTGTTGTTGTAACCCACCTTACAATGAAGGGCAAGTAAGCACTATAAAATAACTTATCAGGCAGAAAGCCCACTCTAGGAATCCATTTGTTCAACAGCAGACAACTCATCTGTTTGGAGATGAGACTGGAAGCAGAGAACTGGATTCAGACATTTCCCCACAAACAGATAGCCAGTGGTATCGAACACCAACTGTACAGAGTGGCGCATGTGCCTTTACAAATCTTGGACAGGGCTTTCAAACTGG
Organism: Darevskia mixta; assembly: GCA_034641385.1. NCBI lineage: Eukaryota > Metazoa > Chordata > Lepidosauria > Squamata > Lacertidae > Darevskia > Darevskia mixta. The sequence continues at coordinate 22,562,611 of JAWWNH010000017.1, forward strand.
GGAAGCAAACTCGCAGCTTCCCCACTTTTTGTGTGCTTTCCCTCCTACTTGATCAGGAACTGTAGGATTACCGAGAAACATCTTCAGGTAATCAAATGGACAAGTTCTGTTGGAAAGCTAAAAAGAAAGATAGATGGCATCTCTCTCAAAACTTATTTCGGGCTACATGGGGGGTTGAAACTGGTTAAGGCTGCAATCCTATGCACACTTAGCTGGAAATAATTTCTATGGTACAGCACCACACCCTCCAAGTGTCCCCAGGGACAGTCCCAGATTTACAGAAGTCATCCTGGTTTCTGATTTGATCCCAGAATGTCCTGCTTTTCCCTAGGACACCTCAATTTTCATTGGAGAAATGTTGGAAGGTATAGAGTTATGTGACCCCCGAGCCACGGAGATAAGTAACTAGGCAACCTTTAGAAGACATCTACAGGGAATTTCCTTAATGTTTAATGTTTTATTATGTTTTATATATGTTAGAAGCTGCCCAGAGGGGCTAGGGCAACCCAGTCAGATGGGCGGGGTGGTATTATTATTATTATTATTATTATTATTATTATTATTGACTAGGACGTCCCTATTTTCATGGGAGAAATGACACATGGAGAGATTTTAGAGGCAAGTGCTATCGTATATGTGCTAGCATAATTCAGAACACCCACCCATCCACCCCTATTCATTTGCCTAACACCATAAGATCCACAAATGGACTGCTTCAGGTCTTCTGCCACTTAAAGATCAAAAGCCTAGAGAAAGCACCCAATTACGGCATGCACATCAAGGAGCTCAAGCTCAATTAAACAAAGGCGCTCAAGGGTTTTTGGCAGACCTAATGCTTACGTCAAAAGTGCAATTGCACTTGGCAAATTTATATGTTACAGTAATTTTTAAAAGAAAAAAAATGAGCATATGAATTATTCTTTGCCGCTCGGTGAAAAATGGAAAGTGGAAGTATTGAAGAACAAAAGCTAAAACTGAGAGTGCTAAGTGTGTAAAAAAGGGTTGCCTTAGGAAAAGTTCAATTTGACTGGAAGGGGTTCTTATAAACAGGTCGAGAGCAAAGAAATGTAAGAGATTTGTGAAGAATTTCCCTCTCCTGCTGCGGAACGGATCAGTGCCACAATCAGCAAGCACGTCCAGTTATTCATATATCAGGCGTAGTAGCGCAATTCATTTTACACGTTTCCCTTGCTTGCTTGCTTTCTAAGCGAAGAAGAAGAAGAAGAAGAAGAAGAAGAAGAAGAAGAAGAAGAAGAAGAGTTTGGATTTGATATCCCGCTTTATCACTACCCTAAGGAGTCTCAAAGCGGCTAACAATCTCCTTTTCCCTTCCTCCCCCACAACAAACACTTTGTGAGGTGAGTGGGGCTAAGAGACTTCAGAGAAGTGGGACTAGCCCAAGGTCACCCAGCAGCTGCATGGGGAGGAGCGGGAAAGCGAACCCGGTTCACCAGATTACGAGTCTACCACTCTTAACCACTACATCACACTGGCTCTCGAAGAGTTTGGATTTGATATCCCGCTTTATCACTACCCGAAGGAGTCTCAAAGCGGCTCACATTCTCCTTTCCCTTCCTCCCCCACAACAAACACTCTGTGAGGTGAGTGGGGCTGAGAGACTTCAGAGAAGTGGGACTAGCCCAAGGTCACCCAGCAGCTGCATGTGGAGGAGCGGGGAATTGAACCCAGTTCACCAGATTACAAGTCCACCGCTCTTAACCACTACACCACACTGGCTCTAAGGTTACCAGACATCCCCGTTTCCCAGGGACAGTCCCCAGATTTACAAATCAGTCCCCTGACAAAATCCTATCATTCCGACTCATTTCAATGAAGTGTCCCCGGATTCATTGAAAAAAAATCTGGTAACCTTATTCTAAGCGCTGAAAAAGACGGAGAAGGATTTTGTGCCACTAACAGCTTCTGATGGCAGCCATGGGTGAACTGTGAGGGTGAGGAGGTTCCGCAAATGCTCTTGCACCCCCACCCATTTCAGTCAGAAATAGTACACATTCTCAGTTTTCCGAAAGTGAGATTTGTACCGTATTAAGTAACTGGAGAATATAACCTCCTGTGTCGCTTTTGAACTTGAAACATGAAAAAAGTGTGGCTTTAAAAATAACCCAGAAAGACACGGCAAGCTTTCTTTGAAAGCAAAGTTTAGCAAATTGGAGCACATCGCAAGGAAGACGTTATCTGGGTGTCATCACAAGGTTTGCAAAGGGGGAAGCCTGACTTCCTTGGGAAAGAGTGTGAAACATATGCTGGAAAGATAAGAGTGGTGGCGTTCTGCCCACAGCAACCACCAGTTTTGCTGGAAAAAATATATATAGGTGGCACTGGTAGGCAGAAACATTATTTATCTGTCCATTATCTGCAAAGATCCTGTCTCATCATAGACAGTGAAGTAGAAGGACATGTTTCAGTCCTAAAAGACAATGCAAATTAAGAGGGTTGTGCTGCAAACATGTTGTGTGTGTGCATGAAAACTGAGCTTTTAGAAGGCCTGCATTCCACCTCCAATGGTCATGTCTTCTACATGCTGTTCATGATTCAGCTAGCAGCTGATTTTGCATCTTTTGGGGTTTCTTGTCCCAACACTGCAAATATGCCACATAAGCAATCATATGTAACAACACAACAAAGCTAATTCAGAGTGTAGGAAAAGCTTCCTGCCGTCCCTCTGAATGGGCACTATGAAGCCAATTCAATTTAGTACTTTACAATCCCTGAAGATTTGCCCCAAATCTGGGGGGTGGCATTTCACAGCTAACCAAAGCTTTGGTGAAAAGTGTCCTCTCCTTTAGTCTCAAGCCCTGCAAATTGGGCAAAGATCTATTCATTCGGGGTATGGCTAATGAGATTCTGAGGCTGAAAATTACTGAAGCAGATGTTAGATTCTTGTGTGGTTATGCTGCAGAAGCATTCCACATACGATCACCCAAACAAAACCAGCCTCTGCCTAATTCTCTATACCCTGAAGTAAAATGCAGAGCTCCAACAGCCCAATGGCTGCTTTCTGTTTCTTGCACAGGCTACCCATCTTTCACTTTTAATCTTACAGTGTGATTAAGCAGAAACAAAGCTGAATGGATGAAAAATTACCAAGCAGTGATATCCATAAGTAATGACTTAAACCAAAATTTTGCCCAAAGCCAGTATTTAAGTGAATTTAGAAGTTCTTCAGTAATTTTCAGGGAAACCAAGCATTTCATTAAGGCACATTCTTGCAACGGTGGATGGAAGTGAGGAGACAATTTGAAGGCTGCCACCCAATTTTACATAAAAGTGATGTTCTAAGCAAATTTGGAGGCTTATCATTAGGTAGACCATTTGAGAAATTTCAAGGATATTAAAAGTTTTCAGTAGGGATTTCACACATTAGTAATTCAAGTCAAATTGGACAAGATAAATGATCACTAAACCACAATTCGGTTATGGGTGGACTTTATTTAAATAATTTATTATCATCAAAACTCATTTTGACATCTCTGTGTGAAAAGGAAGTTTGAAACTCAAATTTGTTTAGAACGTCCCTAAAACTTCCAAGGATTTAGGAAACACCTTAAGAAGTAAAATAAAAAAATTCCTTCCAGTAGCACCTTAGAGACCAACTAAGTTTGTTCTTGGTATGAGCTTTCGTGTGCATTCACACGAAAGCTCATACCAAGAACAAACTTAGTTGGTCTCTAAGGTGCTACTGGAAGGAATTTTTTATTTTGTTTTGTTTTGACTATGGCAGACCAACATGGCTACCTACCTGTAACCTTAAGAAGTATTTATATATCTGAACAAAATCTACACATGTTGAGATTTATCAATATAGGTGATTTTTCAGATGAGTGTGTTTGTATGCATATAGAGGAGGGGAACCTGGGTTTCTCAATCCTAATTCCAATATTAGTAATCAAGTTAGAACTATAATCTATAATAATTTTACTGACTTTCCTTATTGGAAGTACTGTACCACAGCTAATTTCCAGCTCTATAGTTTCAAAATTTTATTCCTGAGATTAATCCTTCCTTGCTGTGCTGCACACAGTTCAGATATGATGCAAATGAAACCTCAAAGAATATCTTCACCAGTTAGAAAAGTAAGCTGCTCAGATGAACTTTTGAATTTTCCCCCTCTTGTATGGAGAAGCCTTGCAAATACAAGTCCTTCAAGAAAGAGATAGATGATAGAAAGATGATAGAGATAGAGATAGATAGATGATAGATAGATAGATAGATAGATAGATGATAGATAGATAGATAGATAGATAGATAGATAGATGATAGATAGATAGATAGATGATAGATGATAGATGATAGATAGATAGATAGATAGATAGATAGATAGATAGATAGATAGATAGATGATAGATAGATAGATAGATAGATAGATAGATAGATAGATAGATAGATAGATAGATAGATATAGACAGAGATAGATGATAGAGAATATTAAACTAGTATTAACTTCAGTACCATATCTAGTGTTCTCCAATTCTTAAGCTTGCATGACAGTTTGATAAGATTCCCAGGCCACTCAGGAATCCAAACCCAGCACATCTACTACCCTGGCTTTCTGACAACACAGAAGAGCTATGGCAAGACTGGACCTCAAACTGATAAATGAAATGAAAACTGAGGAAAGGTCAGAGCTCAGCTTTGCATTCAGAAGATCCCAGGTTCAATCCTGGCATCTCCACACAGCAGACCCTCCAAGTGTCCCTATTTTCCCAAGAACAGTCCCGGATTTGCAGAAGCCACCCTGGTTCCTGCTTGGATCCTAAAATGTATTGCTTTCCCTTAGGACGTCCCTATTTCCATCAAAGAAATGTTGGAGGGTATGTTGTAGGGCTACAAATGAATTGCTGCCACCCAGCAGGCAGTACTTAGCTGGATGGAGCAGCCCAGTCCAATACGAAGGCAGTTTTGTAGGAATGGAGAAAGCCCAATGCATTTTTCATTATTCAGATCCACAAGGCCTCGCCATCACAGCGTGGAATGAGAGCACGCCCTAGAACACATCTACAGAGAAACCCAGGATCCTATTTGAATATCCAATTGAGTCTAAATCATATCAATTTATCCCTATTCCAGAATCATCATCTTCTTTGGTGATCCCTCATAGCCGAGTAAGATTGTCTCCCATAAACACGGTTTTAACAATGAGTCCGTAAGTGACTGTGGAGGCCGATTCTGGATCCACACGTCCTTCCACAGTGGGGACATTGGTTTCCGGGCGGGAGTTGATCATGCTGAGGGTTTGCCAAGTGTGCCTTCCTCTTAGCACATTTCTCCCTTGCGTCCTGAGTTTGAGTGTCTTCAAAGCCCACTACACCTTTGGTAAAGGCTGTTCTCCAATTGGAGCGCTCAAAGGCCATTGTTTCCCAATTGTTGGTGTTTCTACTACATTTTTTAAGATTTGTCTCGAGAGAGTTTTTGAGCCTCTTTTGTTGACCACCAGCATTACCGGTACGCTTTCCATTTTTAAGTTCAGAATAGAGTTTCAGAATACTGTCTTTTATCTCAGCGTCTCCTTTTCTAAAGGAAACTGTAATTATGTGGAAAGGAGAATACTGTAGCTTCCATGTGGGCCATGCAGTATTGCTTGGGCTTTGGATATGGTTTATTGTTTTTGCATTATAGGTTTAGACTGCCCACAGGGCAGCAGGCACAGTAATCCCCATTTCAAGCCTCACAACAACCCTGTGAAGTAGAATAGGTTGAGAGAAGATGACCAGCCCCAGAGGGTAAGCTTCAGGTCTGGTTGGGGTTTTTAACTTGTTTTATATATGTTTTAAGAGTGCAGTTTGCTGCTTTAAGTTGAATCCTTTGTAATATTTTCTTAACCCTTTGAACTATAAGAAACAGAGTTTATAAACGATCACAAATCTCACAGGGGAAAGGAAGACGAGTTACTGCCAAAATTTCATCTGAACAATGTAATTTCCCCCCACATTTCCCCCCCCCCCAGTTTTCACTAATGCATCTCAATTCATTATCCATTTACACATTCATTTTAAAAAGCCATTTAAGAGTGCAAAAATAATAATGTGAATGTACCATTTGCCACTTTCCTTTGGAAACCATCATTTAAAATGTCTCATCTGCAACCTATCAGAAATAAATCCTAGCATTACTGTGCATTCAAAACAGTTTGGACCTGGAAAAAAAATACAGCTTTAAGTGGGTAACCCTTAAAATCTATGAGATGCTAATGAGAGTTTCTGAAATCTGAAGGGCTGAATCTGAACATAAATCTTGGTTTTGCAATAGAGCTGACTGCTTGTTGAGTTTACGACCTTCCATAAACCTTGTCAATATAACTGGTTTTTTTTTTTAAAAAGCCGCTACCAAGCCATCATAAAAAGGGCACTAATCAGATTAAAGTTATGTTTATGACATAATCACCCCTCTTATACGGGACAAAATAAATAAATCATATAAATACATCTGAATCATTCTCTGTCTATCCAAAATTTAAATAAGATGTACAGAAAGCTATGGATAGGTCATTTTTTTTAAGTGTTACCATTTAACAGACCATTCATTGACCATCTGCATTAGTATAGTTCCATTGACCTTAACGAGCACATCACATTTAAACGGTCGTATCCTTAGGCACACATTAACCATTTTTCTTATGTAGCTAATTCTTAAAACCTTCAAACACACCACTTAGTTGGGCAACTAGATGGAACAAGGAGTCTTCACATGTAAGAACTATAGTTAACAAAAGCCATGATGAGATGGGGCATTCCACCTTAGCTTCAAAATGTTATGTTTTCAATCTAACAACATTTCTCCATTCCCTATTCTCATAAACTACAGTGTGCTATACCTATTGTAATTACCAGTAACCGTTGGTAAAGTGCATTTACTCTTCGTTCATTCAAAAGCAACTGTTTTCTGATGGTGAGATCTGTGTACGTATTTGCTGGGTTTGCATGTCACATTATACCACAGTTTAAAAAACAACAACCATTAAACGCGAGCACACAGTGTGCTGGTGCATGCTGCTGAAATGACTGGGGCATCGCTCCTCCTCTGCTCCCGTTGCTGCCAGGAAACAAACCATGGTTTGGCTTAGCTTGCTTTCCTACATACAAACCACAAGTTCATAAGCCAACAACAACCCTTAGTTTGCTTGGAAAGTAACAAACCACAGGACATAATGACCAAACTTAGCTTACTTTCCAGCAGCACAACAGTAGCAGTAACAGGGGAGGAGCGATGCATTATAGTTTATTTTAATGTCTACTTTCATTTAGTTACATTTCTGGTAGCATGGGTGCAAATTAACACCACAACGGGCATGCAATGAAGAGCAATGCAGTGCAAATGGTCATCTATAGGTAAAGGTAAAGGACCCCTAGATGGTTAAGTCCTGTCAAAGGCGATTATGGGGTTGCAGCGCTCATCTCGCTTTCAGGCCGAGGGAGCTGGCGTTTGTCCACAGATAGCTTTCCGAGTCATGTGGCCAGCAGGACTAAACCGCTTCTGGCGCAACAGGACACCATGACAGAAACCAAAGCGCACAGAAATGCCGTTTACCTTCCCACTGCAGCGGTACCTACTTATCTACTTGCACTGGTGTGCTTTCGAACTGCTAGGTTGGCAGGAGCTGGGACAGATCAGCGGGAGCTCACCCCGTCATGGGGATTCGAACCGCTGACCTTCTGATGGGCAAGCCCAAGAAGCTCAGTGGTTTAGTCCACAGTGCCTCCCCCGTCCCATCTAAACACACATCCAAATCCAGAAATTGTCTTGTCTACATTGTAGAATTTTTATCTGGGGATGTCATTTGTATGGACCACCAAGCTAGAACGGGTTGCAAATGTCCAGTCTTTATATTTTTTGCAGTGTTCTAAGACATGTATTCATAGTACACACAATGGCATACAAATGTTGCCATGCATACCAAATAAACATTATGTATGGTTTCTACTTGAACTTCTCCATATCTAATATACAGAGTTCTCTCTTACGCATGCCTCATGCTCCATTAACTTGCATGCAAACTGGCTGCACGTTTCAAATGTCAAATGAATGAATGAATGAGTGAGTGAGTGAGTGAATGAATGTTGCTCACAAAATCATACTGAGTTTAGAAGAGGAACACCTGCCTTTGATGCTAACTCCCACTACCACCCACCCAGCCACAGGATCAGGTAATATACAAAAATTGGGGATATACCGCAACATTTTGTGATGACATCCCACTTGTGCTAAGACATTTTTATACATATCAAAGAAAGAAAGATAAAGGTGTCATGGCTGAAACCTGTTTCCAGGCTACGGCCATGTCCAGAAAGCCAGCAGCAGCAGCAGCAACAACAACAACAATTTTATTATTTGCACCCCGCCTCCATCAGACTGGGTTGCCCTAGCCACTCAGGGAGGCTTCCAACAGACATAAAAACAAAATAAAACATCACACATTAAAAACTTCCCTAAACGGGGCTGAAAATTGTAGAGTGATTTATCTTCTTGACATCTAGTGAGAGGGCCACTACCAATAAGGCCCTCTGCTTGGTGCCCTGTAGCTTTATTTCTCATGGTGAGGGAACCACCAGAAGGCCCTTGGAGCTGGACCTCAGTGTCCAGGCTGAATGATGGGGGTGGAGATGCTCCTTCAGGTATACAGGGCCAAGGCCATTTAGGGCCCAGCCTATTTAATGACCTAGTTAGTTACCTTAGCGAAGGTGGATGTGTTCACAAGGCATTGGAAACCTTACTTACAGGTATTCACTACTACAACTTGTCTATTTGCATGGTGGTGGGAGAGATTGTCTTTCTGGCTCCAAGCCAGGAGACTTTAATCCATATTCCATAACTCTCAGCATTTCCTTCCTTCCTTCCTTCCTTCCTTCCTTCCTTATGTTCTGGGTGCAGGCAACGAAGACAGGTTATAGAAGTGAGCCCCGACTCAAGTGAAATCCGCTAAGACTCACAATATGCCCTGTCCAGATCACACACATTCCAGCCAGCCAGCCTTTGGGAGTAAAGTGGATAAAATGGCCTTATCTTAAGCAAAGCAAACCATCTTCTTCTTTTTAGCCTACAGTGAATACACTATGTTAACATAAATATGCTATGCCGCTCTGAGCGGAGGCAGGTGGTGGGGATACAAATGCCAGTAAATATTTCCACTCAGGAAACAAACAGAGATTTGCTTTTTAATCCCCACAACAACCCTGAGGAGTAGGCTAGGCTGAGGGGCAGCGACCAGCCCAAGGTCACCCAGGGAGCCTCGCGGCTCAGTGGGGATCTGAACCCTGTTCTCCCAAGGTCCTGGACTGAAACTCTAACCATTGCACCACATTATCTCCCTGAACTGCCCCTGAAGCTCAGCTAGTCCACCACACCTCTGTGCAGCCCTTGCTATACCTCCCTCTGTCAGCAAAACAAACCCAAGTCCATCATCTACCAGAATACCACATGTCACGAGGAAAAGGCAGGCATAGCCCACATCCACTTTCCCATAGATACTTAATATCCAAGAAGTATTAATCGGGTTTAATAAAAGCAACTCAACTCTGCCTTCGCGGTATTTCATTAAAAGAATTATATATGCACAGTTGCCATTCCAGCCCCTGTAGGAACACCACTGTTTTAACTTTTCTTGTTGTTGCTTGAAATCATTACTGGCACATAAATCACCAGACTTCCTCCCCGCACCCCCAAGTAAAATTGTACAGCCTCTCTGTTTTTCTGCAGCCAAACCCTCTCTTCTGATTCAAGCAAAGCACTATTACAAAGAAATGCTTTTTTAAAAAAAAATGCGAAAAGGAATGAGGGAGTAGTAATGGTAACAAGCAGTGCCGTGAACGGCTCTGGCCTCCTCGTCCGCGGTGTACAGTTAACAGATCACTCCTGGCCTTCAGCAGACGGGGGGGGGGGATAAAGGGGGGCAAGAAGCAGTTCCAGGAGTGGGTTACAGCGACGGGGAGAGGAGATCTGCCAGTTTATATACAAGAAGGCAATTCAACCCTCTTCTGGCGCATTCCTTCTCTCTATCTCCCAACCTCGCCGCGTGTGTCTTGTCATATTTTCTTCAGCTGCTAATTGTCCGGACAGAGAGATTTTAAACAGCCGCAGCCAGGGGGAAAAGCGAAACCTTTCTAAAGCGACTATCGCAGCAGCCAGTCAGCTTCACACACCACTGGGTAACATTTTCCAAGGGAAGTGTTCTTCTGATAGTTCCCGGAGCTCTAAGTCGCACTGCCCCAACCTCTGTTCCTCTCCCCACACCTCCCCTCTCCGGCTACAAACACACACACACTCCCCTTGAGACCTGAATGCACTTGTGGCAATAAAACATTCATGCGACTTGGAATTTTAACACAATGCCATTTCCCTAGTTTAACCTGAAAGGAATGCACTAGTCACAACAGACTACATCATCCTGCCGTTCAGCCTTGCCAAGGAACCGCTTTTCTGGCCGGTCTGGCCCAGCTCTGACGGGAAAAAGTGTGCAGCAGACCCACACACGGAGCACAAAGGGGGCCACCTCTGCTTCCTCAACCCTGGCCAGCAGCACCCGGCTCATGACCGCAGCTCTTGCCCAACCTCTGGGCCATAGGCTCATGTCGCCTTCTGCAGTCGCAACGCTCAGCAGGCAAGGCCAGCTCCCCGAATCGCTCCCCACATCTCAGCAGCCACTTCAGTCAGTTGCCAGAGGCCTTTGGCTTTAACACAGTGGCTGTTGTTATGAAATATTATGGCCGCAGTCCAGCAGATGGTTAAGCACACTGACGACCTGCTGGTTTTAGGGGCATTTAAAAGCGCACTTAATTGTGCACCGGATTACACTCCGTAGGCAAGATCCAAGTATGGCAATCGACTTCAGTGGGACTACTCTGAGTATGGCAAAACATTACGCCATGCACTCAACCCCCTTCTTCTATTCACAATCTCTCGTTTGTTTTAATGAACATTTGTGGGAAACAAGCTGAGGTTGCTGGCCAAACAATACTGGTGGGTCTAGTTATCAAAGCTGACAATGCATTTGTATTCTGGCAAGGTTTTCTTCTTATTGTTATTATTTCTGTAATTAATACGTATTTTTTAAGAGGGAATGGAGAGTCTCTCTCTACGAACGTTGGGAAACACTGATGGGAAAGTGAAGGTCTCTTAACCTTTTTGGGCAGCGTGTCAGTATTATTCTACTACAGAAAGAAAACATAGTGGCACCAGGAAGCAAGCAATTTTCACCTATTCGCTTAATAGCTTAAGCTTCAACACATGGATTTTTCTTTTTTGTTCTGAACTCAGAGAAAGCATCACTGTGTTAAATACTACGCAGACAATTTTTGGAGAAACTAATAGATTTATTTGATTCCTCATGTTCACTGCTAAAAGTAAATTATTCTATACATTGCCTACCTTCACTTGCTGTCCTCTAAATAGTCCCCCCACCACCACGTGCTATTATTAAACAATCCTATTCCCCCACCAACAATCCTATTATTTTTAATATAGACTAGAGAGGAAGGAGAATTTTGCTTGGTTCTCATTTTTAAGCAAACTAACCTAACTTGTACCTCCCAAACATGGACCAGAACCTAATTATTCTTCAGATTTCACACTTGTCAAAATTTTAGAACATGGTTCTTGTTTGATTATACATACACAACATTTAGAAATGCATACAGATCAATGCAAAAATGGAATGGGATGGACCAATGAACATATGTGGAACTGACATTGAATAGAAATAGATGGATCCAATCATCCCTAATAAATACCCACATAAACTCACAAGACTGTTTTCCCCCTTAATGATTTAGCAAACAGATTTCATGAGATTGTTTCGTTTTTATTGCGACAACCCTGAAAATTAAAAAACCATGGCTTTCAAGACACGATTACTTATACAGAAAGGGAGAGGCGCTAACAAAAGTACCCCCAACTTCTGGCACTTCTCAGCCTTAGTTCCCGATCTGTAGAAATAATCATACCTGGTGGGGCCATGATTTTTAGTTTTTAATGCAGCACATAAGCAACAAATAGTAGCAGAAATAGTTTATACTGCCTTGCAATAGAATGAAATCCGAAAGCCCATTATACCATACGGCCCATGGTGCCAAACCATTTTCAGATCAAGAAATACAGACTGGGAACGGGAAATACAATTACAGTAGTCCAATTGGTAGGCACTAAGTGATAAACATATTATACAACATAGCTTGTTCCTGCTGGCTCTGGCTCAATGGTTTTTTTTGTAAACACTTTAGGCAAGTAAGGTATCACATGATGGTATCGCTCCTCTTTTGGCATGACAAAACAGTGCCATCCAGAATACTACTGCATCCGGAACAGGGGTTGCACCGAATTCAGAGCACAACCACTGGACACTAAATATGAAAGGGTGCATGGCAATTCTGCAGCAACAAAACTGTGGCTTTTAAGTCAGCATTGCAATCACTTTGGGTTATATTCAACTACATTTTACATAAAGTAGCTTCATTGAAATGAATGAAGATGACTATGTTGGGTCCATTAATTTCCAATATGCCTATCCCTGAGTAAAACTTAAGCTGAATACCACATTTATTATCTTTACTCTATATGGTAAACTAAAGCTGTCTTGGGAAACCAAAGTACACAACAAGCACTTTACCAAACAGGCTGCTTAGTAAAATATTTGCAGAAGATTCCTACTCTCCACCTGATCACTAACATTAGCTAATGTAATGTAGATTAGAATGCATTATAATTGGGAGCATCTTTCAAGACGGTTCTGATTTTGCAATTAGTCCGAGATATCTGTTAACTATGGGTTGCGTCCACATGGCAATTTATTTCATTTCCCCCACAGTTCCCTTACAGTGAATTTCTGCATTATATTTCAGCTTTCACATGACGTAGAAGTCGCTTTCGGAAACCTAGCGGAATATAGGGGTGCTCATTTACATGTTAATTGCTTCCGGGGGGGGAATCCATTTGTAACCCCATTAACCCAGAAAATTGTGGGAGCGAGGTGACAACATTTGGGACAGTATACAAAATCTTTCCTGCCGTTGTCCCCCCCCCCCCATAGCATGTGAGGAAAGGGTGTTGTCCCATGGCATTTGCCATTGCGCGTCAAGGCCACAAACCACCCCCTTGGAAATAAAGACACAATGACACATAATTTAAGTTTAAATGTTAATGGGCGAATTTTGGCCATGACTTTATTGAATACAGAATGTGAGTGGTACTGGCTTAGGCATTGGCAACCTACGACTATATCTGACTCCTGACCGCCTTGCAGGGAGTCTGGTAAGGGTAAACCACCAGAAGTATGCAAAATCTTTCCTGCCGTTTATATATTCAACAAAGACCATTCTGCAGGTGCCTCTACCATCTGAGGCATTGGTTGCAGGCAGAAAGACCTCTCCACTCGGCCTAGAGACACCCCAACTATGCAATGCTCTCCCCAAGGGAGTCTTACCAGGTACCTACCTTGATGTCATTTCAGCACCAATTACTGTTTTCTATTTTTCCTGGATTTCTAATCCTCTGTGCATTGCTATTTGATGTCTGCTGACTGCTTTTATGGTGCTTTTGAATTTATTTATTTTTAAAAAGTTTTTGTAAACCACCTTGGGAACCTGTTGGAAGGGTAAGGTAAAGGTAAAGGTAAAGGGACCCCTGACAATTAAGTCCAGTCATGAACGACTCTGGGGTTGTGGCGCTCATCTCGCTTTACAGGCCGAGGGAGCCGGCGTTTGTCTACTTCCGCAGATAGTTTTTACGTGTCATGTGGCCAGCATGACTATGCTGCTTCTGGCGAAACTAGAGCAGTGCACGAAAATGCCATTTACCTTCCCGCTGGAGTGGTACCTATTTATCTACTTGCACTTTTTGGCGTACTTTTGAACTGCTAGGTTGGGAGGAGCAGGAACCGAGCAACGGGAGCTCACCCCGTCGCGGGGATTTGAACCGCCAACCTTCTGATCGGCAAAACCTAGGCTCAGTGGTTTAACCCACAGCGCCACCCCCATCCCTGTTGGAAGGGTAGGGTGCAATAAAATCAAAATAAATTCAATTTTGCTAGGAGAAAGCTCACGAGGAGGAGCTAAGCCTTCTGGAAACAAAAGTGAAGAAGTAGCCAGAAGTTCTATTTTGCCTCCAGTTGTACAATGAAGATATCTGACAAGAAGGGATTTGCAAGGTTAGTTTAATAGCCACTCTCACTGATTGACTTTGATTATTTCAGGTTGAACCAGCTTTGCGGGATGAATTGATTTTGCCATATCAAGCCTATGCCCTTGATCTCTCGGACATGATGAAATAATATGAGAAAATGCCAAGAAAGCACTAAGTATTGAGGACAAGATTTAACACTATGACAGACCTTTGGTGAGTTTAGCGTATCCAATATATTCTACTTTTTCTGAAGATTATTGAGATGTCAAACCTATAGCCAATTTAACCAGTCAATTGGAAGCAAACAGATCTTACGTTAAGCTTCTCACTCAGTAACCATTCTGAATCTGTTTTATTAAGTCTATGAGCCGTTGTTCGGTGTTGTTCATCACACAATTTCAGTAAGCTAGTCAATTTTTAAAGATGTTCAAAAATGATATGGAAAGTCAACAAGTTCCCTTGAAATTAAGCTTCCCTAATTAGACCAAATACCCCATTTCCATAAGATTTCTGCTATTTCAGGACCCATATATTTAAATATATATTAGAGGCAACAATTGAATTCTGCTTAATGCTTATCCTGCTCTCTAGTAATGAGGTCTACTTGATTCACATTGAAAGCAACAGCTATGGGCACCCAGATACCCTTACCTTTCAATAGAACTTATGTGTTACTAACTTTAGATTTAGTTACAGGTAGGTAGCCGTGTTGGTCTGCCATAGTCCAAACAAAATAAAAAAATTCCTTCCAGTAGCACCTTAGAGACCAACTAAGTTTGTTCTTGGTATGAGCTTTCGTGTGCATGCACACTTCTTCAGATACACTGAAACAGACGTCACCAGACCTTTATATATAGTGAGAGGGTGGGGAGGGGTATTACTCAGAAGGGTGGTGGGAATGGGTGATTGGCTGATAGGTGTGGTAAACCTGTTGACGACTGTTAACAACTGCAATTGGTCTACAGGAAAAAGCAATAACAAACTTAGTTGGTCTCTAAGGTGCTACTGGAAGGAATTTTTTTATTTTGTTTCAACTTTAGATTTGAGCCACTGAGTAGGAAAAGAAACCACTTCCTCCTAAAAATAGTACAAGTAACTTTTCTAACCAGCCCTTCCACAGGGAGGGGACTGCCCCAGTCTTTTCCCACTGGCCTTTGCTCAATCCTGATGTGAAATATAATGTAGAATATTCATAACCTTTGAATTCTATGCCATAGAAGCACTTTGAAGTTTCAAGAGGTTCAAATAATTTGAAGCAAACAACAACTGAAATAACAGGATCCACTATAGGCTGTTTGAACAATACACATATTTGTATGGTAGACGCAAATGCAATTCTTTTCAATATACATCCACATGGAATTCGTAACATATTAACATCTGGGTGCTTTTCTGAGCCCGCTTCCAGAGCAACATGGATACCTTCCTATCCGGATTTTGGAACCAGTTCAGGGCTGAGTGCCAAAGGAGACAGCTGCTGAGCCTTGAGGAGAGATAAGGCGAGGGAATCTCTGTCTCGAGTTTATGTTTTCTTGGTTTCCTCTTTAGGTTCTCCTAAGCCTAGCCGGCCGTCTGAGATCACTGTCACCCAGAAAAATCTACGACCAAATCCAAAATGGTCTTTGCGGATGGGCTTTCTGTTACTTACGAAGGCAAAAGCTCAGGTCCAACTCCTCCACATCTTCCAGGTTGCAGGCAGATTAATAGGGAGATTACCAGTTCCCTATCCCCCAGCTGCAGCCCACACCCCAAGCTGCTTCAGAGTTCCTGAACTGGGGTCTTTCTGGGGGATACTGGAGACAGCCTCAATAAATTATTTAAAAGACAAAATTGATCAGAGCACATGACCCTTCTCAACTATTGGGAGGGAAAGTGTCATGGTCTGTCATAGTTTTCAGTGATTCCCAAGAAGGAAATATTCCTTATCCCCAATCCCTTATCCCCAACCACTAGCCCTGGTTCTGTTCTCCTTCCCTAAACCCATTATTCATCTTTACTTCCATTCCTAGACCACTTGCTTTACCTAGCGGAATCACATTCTGTCTTGCTTCCTGAGCATTGCAATGAAAAACACCCACCCACTCTTTCTCGGGTTTCCCCCTCTGTAGTAGCTGAGGGCATCTCCATCTGAAGGAATTTGTCAAAGGAGTTTGGTAACAGAGGGCCCAAAACTCAAAGCAATTCCCATCTGCTCCCTGGTTTCTGTTCATTAATTCCTTTCTTCTCATGCATTGCACAATCACTCTCACTTCTTTTCCAGATACTCTCAAGAATCTACCTTCCAGCCAGCCTTCAGACCATGCCTTAGCCATTTCCAACAGTTGACCATGATTATTCATCACTGCCCATAGTTCCCCAAGGCAAACATATTACCTGCACAATTTAATGAGCTCCTGCTAGCCTAACATAATGGGAATCTGTCTGTCTGTCTGTCTGTCCACACACATATAACATCTCATGTTTGTCTTGGGCATCTTTCAATGTAAAAGCCACCAGTATAGGAGACCGTGCTTGCAAAGGTCTCTGAACAAAATAACCTTTCTTGTAAAAACCACGAACTGCCTTCCCTGAGTTTTAATTCTCTTGGTCTCAATATTGGTCTCAATTAGCTCATTAAGCACACTTAAGAAACAAAGTTGTTTAATCCCTTCACCTCAACCAGACCATACTAATTCTACACGCTCTCCTCCCAGCAATTATTTGCCAAAGCATCCCTGGTGTACTAGCGCTGATTTCCCTCCCATGCGCCTTAGCATGCAAATCTTAAACCGCTCAGTGACGGCCTCTGGTTGTGCCCTTTATTAGGACAATCGTGTTGTAAGGAATAGCTAGCTAGTACGGGGCTCTGTTGCTCTCCTGGCTTCCCAATGCAACAGATCGCTGGGACAGGGACAAGCCCAGCATGGCGGCATTGGCGCAACCTGTGGCAGTGGAGCCAGTCCATTACTCCTGCCATCATGTGCAAAGCCCTCTGCACCTGGTCCCTCCCCTTCTCTGCAAGCAGCAGTGACCCACTGCGTTGGGAAGCCAGGAGAGCAACACAGCCCCACCAGCCCCACATCCGTGGCTGCTACCAGCTGGTGCTTGCTGATTATTTGACTTGTATGCAGATCTGTTTACAGAAATGTGCTTATATAGCAAAAGGCGACTCAAATGCAGAACCTGGTTTTTTATGGGGGGGAAATATGTTACCCTCCTAATTTGAGTAATTTCTTTTGCTTTTTAAGATTTGATTTCATTTTATATTGCCATGGATGCCGTGGTGACAAAGACTGGTAGCGATGTTAAGGGAAGAGAAATACAAGAGGAAGCCAGTTTTAACTACAAAGGTTGCAAAAACAAAAATCTGTCCCTGGATTATTGATGCCTTTTGCAAATGCTGGTAAATATTTTCAACTGTTTGTACAATGTAAAGGGAACTAGAAACTTGCATTCTTTAATTATTATTTTTTAAGGATGGAAGTTGAGGGCTGAACTAAAAGTATGCTAGGATACATAGCCTGAGAATGCAGACTGTCACCTGTCCACTGCTTGACACCTCCTCCCCCACCCCTTTTTCCTGAACACCTTGCGGCTTGATATGCCACACACACAAAGCAGGAAGTTGGCAGGGGACTGAGCAGCGAAAGCGTTGGGCATAGGAAGAATTAAGCACATTGCAAATTGCTTCTCCCTGCACCTCTTCAAAGCAGGGAAATTTTAACTCAGGTTCTAGACCTGAGTGCTGCCAGTAATTAATTGACAGCCTTCAGATTTGTTGCAAGGGAGACCAGACTCTGCAAAATCCCCCACCCTTGGAGGCAATGAGACACATCTATCAGTATGGACACTAATGTTTTATACCAATAATCAGAAGACCCTCAGAAATACTAGCTAATCAGAGGTTGGCTAAAGAACAGAAGCTTTATATAGAAACATGTTGTCATGTCTCTGAGGAATAACAAAGGGCAAAATCTACCCTCCCTCTGCATTTCAAATGATCATGGTGACAGGCAATGTAAGGGTTGCCATGTGTCCTCTTTTTCCAGGACACGTCCTCTTTTTTTCCAGGAGTAAAATTGGATACAAATTGCATTTATTTGCTTTGAATAGCCATCATAGAGTCCTCTTTTTTGCTCTTCAAAATACAGCGATTGACTCGATGTGCACTTGGCCAAGAGAGATTTTAGCATAAACAGTTACACAACAGATCATTACTAAAATGGGTCCCCCCCACCCCACCCCACCCTGCATCTCTTATTTAACACTTTCAGTTATGAACCAGGAAGGTAGAAAGGGCCTACAGAGGCACCCATACTGAACTGGTATCAAAACCTGAGAAGTAGAGGTTGAATTTTTACACTTCTGATTTTGTAGGGTTGCACTGTACACACCCCTTTAGTGCACCTCAAACAGATTACATTTTGTGCCTAACTAAACAATAAAAAGCATAAAGCAATAGGCAACAAAAAAGGGGGTTTAGCTTTGACAGAAGAGGATGTCATTGCAGCACTCTGTTCTAATTTACTGCACAGTCCCTTTGTAGGCTCTCAGAGATTTTGCAGAGTTACCATGCCAAGAATCCACAAATAAAAATGTCAGCATTTTATTAGCAGTTTTAAATGAAATGTAATGTTAATTTCATGTGCATAATCTTCATTACTGGAATACATATATTGGTAATGTGATTTAGTCAATTAGGGCAATGCTTCACAATCTGTCAGGGCCCACCATGAGAAAGATAAAGAATTAAACTGTTGTGGAAACATTTGAGGCAGAAGGAGCAAAGGAGAAGACGTCTGTAGATCTCTCTCTCTCTCTCTCTTTTTTCTCCCAGCACAAAGGAAAGGAAAACAAAACGAAACCCAAAATTCAGACACCAACAACGTCCGAGTCTGTGACCAAACTGTACATTTCACAAAAGTGGCAGAGGCCCAAGGTATCCTTGGACACAGAAGAACGATTTGCTCCACGTTAAGTAAGCGGACAACTTTGAAATGCCAGCCCTCTGCTCACATCTTTTCTGACTTGCATGTATGTTCATTCTGATTTTTGAGTCCTGCCCATTTGTGTAAGCCACGGTACTTGGCGTGGGGGGGGGGAGGCTTCGGCACCGTTGCAAAAAGCAAGAGAGAAGACAATGCAGAAGTTTGTTTGGGCACACTGTAACTCACTCGTTTCTTTACGTACAGCCAAGTACACTAACACACTCCAGCCATGTACAGTAGGCTTCTTGTAACAGGAGCTGTGTTCCTTCGCTCTCTTCTCCTGCATAAAGAAAGGATATAACCTGCTTCAGTGGCAAGAGAGGGGGAGAACAGAGAGCGAAAACCGGGGTGAGCAGGCTGGAGCCCTGTGTGTGGCCAAGGCAGCAGGAAGCAAGGCAGAGAGAGAAAGGGAGAGGGAGGGAGGGCGAGCCCAACACTACAACAGTGGAACAGGCAGCTGGCCTAAGATGCTAATTCAGCGCTTTAACAAATCAATGCCACTTGAAAAGTACAATGCGAGCCCTTACCGGGTAGATGTCAGGGGACTGAGAAAATGCATTCTCAAGTATTTCACATTAAGAGGGAATAATGTGTTAATTTATAACTCTTCACCCTATACACTTGGATTATCCATCTGTGTCAGCTATTTGACTTCTTAAATTTATCAAAAACACGTGCAAAGGGAGGCATCTTCTGCTTAAGCATTGGGAAGTGAAGCTTTGGAGGGGGGTGCCTGTCCTGTGGAGGGGGTGGGGAGGGGATAGAGGATTCTGAAAAAGAACAGGCAGGGCTGGGCTGTTTGCTGGCAGTGGCTGATTGCATTAGGTACCATCAGTCAAAAAGTGGCATCAGAAGAGGAGGAAAATCTTGAATCAGCAAGCGAAAGGTGCCATCGACAACTTTCGGTTTTAAGGAAACTCGACGAAGTCCCTTAGCACAACTTGACCGAGGCAAAGCTCAGTATGGGCTCTAATTAAAATTGCTGTTCTGTATGCTAAATGAATTAACATGATAGGACTTGGATTGTCAGAAGTGGAGAATGAAACAGTGAGTGAGAGAAAATCTATGAACTGCCAAAAGAATGATAAACAGGGAAATTCTTATAGGCACTTTGTAGTGACATAGGAGATTGTAAAGGAAGTCATTGTCCTGAATTCACTGACTTGCGAGTAGCCTCACTGCCAATTAGTCACATGGCATGCTTTCAAAACTGACACCTTCTAGTTTAGATATTTATGCTCAGAGAGGGGGTGAAGTGGAAATCCCACACACAACCTGACATGAAACAGGGAAAACCTTATGAAAAAAATGAAGCCACAATTCGATTCTTGGAATTGTGAAATGAGTTGCCATTCGTTTTACAGGCAGCTCAGTTCATTTCCCACTCCCACTTTTTATTCTTTAAAGGAGAGAGGGAGAAAGATAACCAGAAAAGAATAAGAATCTTACACCTAAATTATACCCCCCCCCCTTCTAGAAAATATGACTAGGAGAATAGTATAGGATGCACTTGGCTACTTGTTTCCTGTCCATTTTGTTCCTATAATATGACCTGGCACGACAGAACTAAAGAACGAAATCCTTTACTCATCCAGACAAAAATCTATAAATTGGAAAAAAATTACAATATATAATTTTTATATCCTTAAAACTTCTGAAAATGGTGAGTGTGTGTGTGTGTGTGTGTGTGTGTGTGTGTGTGTGTGACTTCAATCAGAAAATCAATGCTTTCAGGTGTCTTAGTTTCTAATGCTGAAATACATTTGCAAAGATTCAATATATATACTTACTTTTTTTAAAAAAAAAACAACCTATACATTCTCACATTATTTAATGCTGTGACTTTTATTTTAAGCAAAGGTAGAACTGATGATCTGGTGCCCCAAAACACAGAAACGTGACACTGTTGTTTTAGAAAGAAATTCAAAAGGTGTCGACAACTTCTTCAGCGATCTCAGGTTTGCCAGCTCCACTTGACTGTTATTTGCAGGGTACGGTGCCACACAGCAAACGCCCAGGCCCATTGTGGAGATATTATTGTGTGCACATCAATTATGCACTTGAAACAGAAACAGACACTCTCTTATTTTCACAACATTCATATGTAAATAATATGCTGATGAATGGAAATTAGATGCTCTGGGTGATTTCTAAAGTATTGCCCCCTCCCCCGCCAAATCTAGTAAAAAGTAGAAAACACAACCACTCTTTAAGCAGGAGGGAGTCTCCTTTTCCACTGCAGGCAGGTACTGGACAAAAGGCCAAGAGAGGGGCGGGTGAGGATGGCCTTTTGACAAAGTAATACGCTGCTAATAAATGCAGGGCAGGCAGAAGTCTTTGGGGGGGGGGTGGGTGTGGGGGAGGCAGAGTTCACTACTTTCCTTAGGCTGTGATCTTAAGTGCACACAAATAATTGGAAGAATATTCAGTTCGAATTTACTCGCAGCAAACAGATTTTACTTTATTTTTATTTTTTAAAGCAGAGGGTGAGAGGAGAGATTCACGCTGCTTGGCACAGGGCAGCCCCTTTGGATCCTTTGAGATCCTTATAAAGGGAGATCTAAATTGAAGTGCGCCACACTTAACAACAGCCATGCTGCAGTATCTCAAGATCAAAAAACCCTAACCCCAAAACAGTGGTGTCATATTTGTACACTGCTTGCAAGAATATTGAACGGGGCCTCCTGCACAAATTACTATTCCTGTCCGCCTCCCAGCCTTCTCCCTAATGTAAGCTATCTATTCTTATCGTTATAGTACAGTTAATCCGTCTTTCTCCCCTTCCACAAACACAGCCCAGGCTCACCTAAGGGGTTAAAAGACTAGAGTATATTTGTGACTTGTCAGTGACATATAATACCTGGGTCCTTCATGCAATCAACTTTTACTTGACATGTATTTGCTCATCACAGGACCCGCATTACTACTGGGAAAATGAAGAAAAACCTAAATTAACACTTGACATTCAATATGGTCAAGTCCTTAATTGGCTGGGCTTCCTGAGAAAGCAATTTTCTATTCCCCAAACTGTTCGTGTGTCATGTGTGGAGTGCAGCTCTTGGCCATCAATGCTGTCCCTCGCTCACTCTAATGAGAGCAGATGAATTAGTGCTAC
This sequence comes from Darevskia mixta, assembly GCA_034641385.1. Lineage (NCBI taxonomy): Eukaryota > Metazoa > Chordata > Lepidosauria > Squamata > Lacertidae > Darevskia > Darevskia mixta. The sequence goes on from JAWWNH010000017.1 coordinate 22,584,820, forward strand.
GTGACACGATTTTAGCAGGGCTTCTTCCTTCCTTCCTTCCCTCCCTCCCCCCCAAGTCGTTTTTTTGCTGCACAAGTGACAGCTGTGCTGCAAAAAAGGGGGAAAGACTAGGAAACGTTAGTTACAAACAGCCACGTGGAGACTTGAGTGCTGAACACGCATACAATCTAAATGTTTATGTCTTATCTTAAGAACTCCTTTATTATGGTAGCTCTTTTATTGTGGTGTTTGTAGGACTGCACATTGGGGGGGTTGGGGTTTGCTGCCTCAGAGATCAATAGAATTAGCTCCTTCCGACTGCTGCGAGGTCAAGTTAACTTCCAATCCCTTTGCCTCCTCTTCTATTAGATTGCATTGCCCTAATTAAAGAGGAATTTGGCTCTATTAAAAAGAAATCTAGAGTATGCAGAGCTGGCAAATATTTAATAATACTTAGCATTTATATAGTGCTTTAAAGTGGCCAAGGTATTCAGAGCGTCAGGCTGGCTGAATCTAAATAAGTGCATGGCTTAAAACAACAGCAGCACACAAACACACACGATTGTGAGCCAGGGAATGACTGCAGCCCAAAACTGTAGGTATATAAAAATCACTAACCCTACATCTACAACTAGTTTGCGGTTCACACATTGTGTACCTCACAGGGGCATGAAAGTGGTTAGAGTATTATTATTTTATGACCTAGAGCCCTGAAATGTGGTACATGTGTAGCCCAAAGCACTCCAGTTACAAAAAAAACAAACAAGACCCTGAATCTGGAACATTTGTACACTGACCCCCTCAAAATGGACAGTTAAAGGGAGTTGAGGTAGTTCCAGGCCACCCAGGATGCTGAAATTTGGTATATGTGTAGCCCAATTAGCAGAGAACTATGGAGAAGGGACATTTTGCACAAAACAGACAAAAATACAGGGCATGAAGTTTAGCCCTTAAGAGAAGCCAACATTCCATCATGGAGCAAGCCAAAGGAGAGCTTGACAGAATTTTGGCCGTGGGACTTCCAGTGCCCCTTCAGGTTTGGATTTCAGGGGAAGAGGACACTTGCCTAATGCAAGCTTTGTTTAGGTGCGTGTTGTATGACAACATGTGAATATTTTTTATTCCACAAACACACACACAAACTGCAAATTTAATAGCCATGAGGCACCAAAGTTTTTACCCTTCCTTGTTTTGTTACCTGGGAAGCATGCATTTATTAGGAAATTTGGTTTCCCAACTCCCTCTATTTTCACTTTCTTTTAAGGATTTCATCCTCAGCAAAAGATGGCAAACATGAGAAGTATCTGAGTATCTGGGCAAGGGGGGTGTTTTTTGTTTAATCTATCATTCACTTAAATAAAAAGGTATAATCAAAGCAATGAATAGTTGCAGCTTCTGTTTAGAACATTGGAAAGTGAGGGTTGAGGATTAAGGTTATGAAACTGGGCAGCACACATGCAAACACACAAAATGCAACACTAGCTTATCGTTTCCCCGTCCACTAAAACCAAGGAGCGCTGGAAAGTTGTACGGGTCTTTGTGCAAGTGCCCATATGTGACGTGCAGCAATGGGACAAGAAGTTAGTTTTTCAAGTGAAGGTTTCTTGGCTGCCTGACATTCCGCCCCACCTCCAGCACCTAAACTTATTTCTTTCTGAATGCACAAATGTTTTGTTTTGTTTTAAACCTCCTCCAAAGGGTATAGCAAGAGTATAGCTGCTTCAGGAGAAGTTGTTTGTGTCTGAAATAACCGAGGGACCCTCGGTCACTCATGCCCACAGAGCCCAGGCTGACCTTGTAAAGTTTCACTAAAATGATACATTAAATAGTTACACGGACAAAAATGTAGAATGCATGGAAAAATTAAGCTGAATGAGAACAGATGAGCCATTCAAGTTACACTTTCTGCATTTCTGGGTACAGGGGAGTATATGGTTTCTTTTGTGGTTTTAGCTCTTCAGCAGGATTTATGCCAGTGCTGTTAGAATTCTCTGTGTACTTTTAGACATATCCTTTTAAAATTAAAGGTGTTTTCTCTACTACCCAGCAGCAGCAGCAGCAAGCAGCAGAGATATGCATAACTTCCTTGCACTCCAAAATAAGATCTCTCACATTTGCTGCCAGTTTAAAAGAGGGTCAGAAGCCAGAAAGGACTGCGAAAATACAAAAGTCACTTCAGTTTTTGTGCAGCAAACAAGACAGCATGAAACAGCCACACAATCTCTGGTCATCCTTTGTACCAGCAGTCTACCAACCACACGAAACACGTCTTCAGTGTAATCAGCAGCCTGAATACTTAACCGGGTGGTTGTTGTTGTTGTTTTACATATATATATTTAAAGTCAAGCTATATATTATGAAAATAATTTATATCAACCACGTAAGCTAGAATCCCCAAAGCATCGCTGGGGAACAAGGCGCACTGTCATCAAACTAACAGCTTTAGGGTGACCTCTGATGTACAGGCTACTCGGCCAACATCCACCTGTGATTTGCATGCCATTGTTAGCAGAAGAGGCTATTAACTGACAAATGGCCTGGTGAGGTTGAAGGGTCATTTTATCCCCTCGGAAGGAAAAAACAAAAACAAGCCTCCAATTCACTATATTGAAGAGGCACACACTCCTGCAAAGGATGTTTGTGACCCTCGCATTTTCGCAACCCGGGTTCGCAGGATTAGGACTACCGGTACTAAAGAACGAGATTAGTCTTCGCTTGCTGGAAGAGCAAGCAAATGAAGCACGGACTTTGGAAGTTCGAGGCAATTTCCATATGTCCAAAGTAACGGTTTATATCGCGGTCTCGCGGTACAGATGGCCTCGCCAAGTGAGGAGTTATAGAGCCAAAGGACTGGATAAAACGGAGCTGCCGGCCAGCAGCTGTTTGTGTGTTAAATGCACAGTCTACATTTCCCCAAAAGCTCCCCAATAGGCTTTTGTTCGGGGCAGGACTACTGTATGTGGTACTTGCCTAATTGCTGCTTCAGCAGCAGCATCCTTGAACCTATTGCTCTTTTCCCATTGCTGGGGCTAACTAGGGACAAGAACTTGAGATGACAGCGGTAATGGGCACAAAGCACTACTGGGAAGCTTATTTTACAACTGCCTACAGTAAAACAGACCATTAAGAGTAGTCTTTTGATTAAAGGCAAGCAAGTAACGGCAAAGTGACATGTTTTAACTTGACATTTTGTTAAGGATGAGCACGCTTTCGGAGTTCATAAAAAAGTGAAGAGGGTTCTGCGGAACATTAAGGATGTGCTGAGCACCACTGTCACTCCATCCTGTTTAAAACGTGTCAGCCTGGAAGTATCCAAATCAAAAGCCCCAGGGGTATTTAGAAAGCAACAAGATTCTTATTTTATTTTTTGAAATGCACATTTTCCCCGTTTTTATGCAGCTGCATTAAAGTTCTCTTAGTGGCTTGCACAGTCTAAATAAAACGCTCGCTCTGTTTCTTTTTAGAGAAGACATTGTGAAAGTCTTTGCCACCCACCCAGAGCTGCAATAGCTTACATTTCAGCATTTTCAGAAAAGATAAACACGGCAGACAAGGAAACGATAATGAAAAAAACAGCCTGGCACATGAAACAAGGAGGGGTGGAAGGAGGGGTGGAAGGAGGGAAGGAGGGGGCCAAAAACCCCACTATAGATTTATCTAGTCAGGCAAAGCGTACAAATGTTATTTCGCAAGAATGAATAGCATTTCAAACAGTACTTCCCCTGTGCTTCCTCCCAGCCCCTTGCCCAAATTTGAGATATTTTATCTGACTCCCAGGTGAAAGGTTTCAAAAAGTGGTAAGTTACAGCTGTGTTGACATTGAACTTTTTTCTTTTTTTTAAGGCATACCAGCATCATCCTGACATACTTCGTGGATGCTTCGTTACAAGCCGCACCAGTCACTTGATTTGAAATACTTAACTGGGCTGTAAAACAAATTGTTAATCTCTAGTCTTTTCTCTAGCTTAGTTTCTTCACCCTGCCTCCCTCCCCAAGTTCTGGAAACGAACGAAAAAGAAGCCAACTGCATCCCAGTGAGAACTTAGCACTGCTTAAGTTTCTTCCAGCCACCCTTGCTTGACAAGAGCAAATACGTTTTGCCTTCAAAATGATCTATATTTGGCATGATTAATAAAGAGACTTTCTTTATTAATAAAGCGACTTTCTTCATTAATTCATTCCCTGTCTGACTGAGAATTTTGGTATTTGATTTCTTGGAAAACTTAATGATTGGACCATTTCAGTTGAAGGCTCTTGTAGATTAACATGCAAAAACCTAATTCTGAATAAATTAAGAGCATGGCAACTGCTGCCCTTGCAGACGTCTAGCTGCCAGTGCTGGGCATAGGGATGGTTGTGTTCAGGCCGATGGTGCATACATCACTGTGCTGTTAATGCACTCCTCACTTCCATGCATGGCACAACCCTATATACAAATAGAAATTAGTACAAGCAACAGCTGTACTATGCCAAAGGTGGTTACAGGTAAAGGTAGAGGTACCCCTGACTGTTAGGTCCAGTCGCAGACGACTCTGGGGTTGAGGCGCTCATCTCGCTCTATAGGCCAAGGGAGCCGGCGTTTGTCTGCAGACAGCTTCCGGGTCATGTGGCCAGAATGACTAAGCCGCTTCTGGTGAACCAGAGCAGCGCACGGAAACGCCGTTTACCTTCCCGCCGGAGCGGTACCTATTTATCTACTTGCACTTTGACGTGCTTTCGAACTGCTAGGTGGGCAGGAGCGGACCGTAAATGATGAGAGCTGTTTGACAGTAGAATGGACACCCCCGGAAGGTGGTCGGCTGTCCATCATTGTAGGCTTTTTAAGCAGAGTTTGAATGGCCATCCGTTACAGATGCTCTAATTTATTTCCTGCATTGCAGGGGGCTGGACTAGATGACCATAAGGGTCCCTGCCAGCCTCTACATTTCTATGATTCTATTACGGCTGTCCACTGCGGACAAATGGTTTTGGTTCATCCTCAGTGCTCCACTCCTTGTCCAAGACCTGTTCTCCCTGTGACTTCATTTCAAGTTCTTCTTGAAAGCATTGCGGATCAAAGCAGGTGCCCGACAATTTCTAATGCGTAAAATGTTCATTGGTTTTAGTAAGTTGCCAATGGTACATTTAAAAAAGTTATTCTAAGTGAAAGCTGTTTAAAACTCATAGCAGCAGTGCTGGTTATCACAGGGTTTCAAGGACCGGCCTCTGTCCCTCAGACCTTGTAGGGGGCAGGACTATATGGGGGGAGAACGAATTCCTATGCCCCACAAATAACCCAGAGATGCATTTTAAATAAAAGCACACATTCTACTCAGGTAAAAACACCAGGCAGGCCCCACAAATAACATGCAAGCTCCACTTATTTTGTGAATGGGAAGAAACATTAGTGTGAACTGGGCAGCAGATAAAGCCAGCAGCAATTTCTGAACTCTTCTTAACCGGTTCAGACTCACTGTGACTTTCTCCGTATGCATGCAAAAGCATACAGGGGGGGGGGGCACAAAGCTGAGTATGGACATCTGAACTGCACCTTGGAACAAATTCCATTCCAATCAGCAAGGCTTGTTTTGAAAAGGTATTTATGTTGGGGACAAAAATCCGCCGTAAGTCTTGCCCGCTGTTACTGCCAAGCGAGTAGGTATGTCAGTAAAAGATATGCCAAAATGTTAATCTATAACTTCACAGCTGGAATTTGTATGGATTCTTATTTAACAAAACAGCTGTAGCTTCTGTTTAGCCACATTCCCACTTCATCAATAAAATGATGCCACAGAAGAGATCACATACATCTATCAGATTCCAGCTGGCATCTGCCCATACCACATCTTCCCCTTCCCTAATGTAACATTTTACGTGGTTTTGTTTTCATAATTTGTGAATTTATAAAAAGTGCATATGTTGGGTATTATTTCGATATACAGTGGTGTGGAGGGCGAGTGGAAGAAATGAGAACAAACCAAAGAAATTTCAAATAGAGCTGAAGATACTTCACATCTGAATAGCTCAGACTCTCTTAATCTCAGGGTTGTGAGTTCAAGCCCTATGTTGGGCAAAGAAATCCTGTGCTGCAGGAGGTTGGACTAGATGGTACTTGTGGTCCCTTCCAATCCTACAATTCTATGATTCTATCTAAATACTCATCTCTATAGTCTACAGATACCTTAGCATACATTATACTGAAGGTACCATGAAACTGTTCCACAGAGAACTTAACAAGGGGTTGTGCACAGACTAGTGGCTCAGCGTAACAGGTTGGAGTACTTCTACTTAATTGTAGTTGCAAGTTCTACTTCTGTGTGCAACTCACCCTGGATCAGCAATACTGGATCATGAACCTGGAAAGTTATTTATGCTATTTACGGACATAACGTAACAATCTCATTTGCAGAACTGTACAGAGCAAGACACAGAAAAGGAGCATTACTAAATGTACAAACTAAAATTCAACTTAAAGGCTAAATTTGTTGTTTTTCAATACATACTGGTTTCTTTCTAGGCAGAGAGGAGATAGGCAGAGCTTTTGCATATCAGAGCCAGTACTACCATGGAACCTGATAAGGCAAAAGGACAAACTATTGGCAGGATAAATAACCCATTGATTTCAATGGAAAAACACTATTGTGCGGTTAACAATTAGGGACATTTGCTCCCCAGTCCATAGCTGGCAATTTTGTCTCGAAAGTCTTGGAAGATATACATGTCCTAAACAGGAGTGGGATGTGACAGAAGACAGGATGTTTGTCTTACTGTGTCCCTGAAGTGGGACTGTTGTCCTTTGTCCTTTCTCTTTGCTGCCTGATGCTAGAGAGAGAGGGAGCCATGATGAAGAGCTCCGTGTGTGTAGATATGTAATAAAGTAGATTTAGCCAAGATGCTGAGTTGCTGGGTTTCTGTCACACAACTGCGCACGCTCTGTGGATCCTAAGTGTGCTGGATGTCTTCTGACACCAGTCACTGTGATGTTTGGGCTGAAGAATGCTAGGAAGAAGCTCCAGAACAATTGCCCAGGAAGGAGGCAAGGTTCTACTTGTGAGTAGAACACTTCCTGACACAGTGCACCCCAAGATCTCTTTGGTGTCACAGAAGTTGCTGGACCACAACACTTCACTGGTGACTTTAGAAGACAACGTCAGACTCAAAAGACTGCTTCGGGGGTTTCTCATGTTACATTTCGTAGCATGGGAAAGGCCACACCGTGGCGCCTTCTCTTGCTGTGAAATAACATCAGAGCCGCTGGCAATGTGGGAGGGGACACAGTGCATGCCAGCATTACCCAAGGCTTCCAACAGCAGACATCCTAAAATAGGGAGCAGGTGAAGGCTCCTGACATTGCCACCATAGTAAAGGAAGATGCTGTGATGCTGTGGCTCTCGCATCACAAAGGTAATGTGATAAGGTTGCTTTCAAATTTCAGCTGCCACTGTTGCAAACTGCTCTCTGAAGTCCCCCCTGTTGAACATCACTGGAGCAGGTAGTTGGGGGCAAACTGTGAGGGGATAGGTGACAGGAGGGGGAAGTGTAATTGGGGGTTGGCCAGGTAAAGGATAAGGGAGTTTGGCAAGCAGGATTAGTGGCAGCCCTTATTATTATTATTATTATTACTACGCCATGCTTCCTCCGCGGATCCCAGGACAGATTATTAACAACAGCACACACCATCAAGAATGCAAATATTAAAATCAATTACAATAAAACATGGCCTATTGTCAAAAGTCTGTGTTTATTACCTATTTAGATTTGATTTATTACATTTATCTCTAACCTTTCCTCCAAGGAGCTCAAAGTGGCATACATGCATGGTGCTTCCCTCCCAGTTTCATCCTCAGAACAACCTTATGAAGTAAATCCGTCATGGGTGCTTTAGCTGAGATTTCTGCATTGCAGGAGGTTGGAGTAGATGACCCTTGAGGTCCCTTCCAACTCTATTGCTCTATGATTCTGCATTTGTCTGAGCTCTAGGTATATCTTATACCAAAAGGTATGTCCAAGTACTTCTCAGTTGGCACCTAAAAGTGAGTCAACTAAATCTTCCAAACCTGTTGGCAAGTTATAGCTCAGGCTTCCTCAAACTCGGCCCTCCAGATGTTTTGAGACTACAATTCCCATCATCCCTGACCACTAGTCCTGCTGGCTAGGGACCATGGGAGTTGTAGGCCAAAAACATCTGGAGGGCCAAGTTTGAGGAAGCCTGTTATAGCTCTTAGATCTTTCTTCAAAGATGGCACTACCAGCAGATCTCAAGCCCCCAACCCAACTGACATGTGGAGAGGCAGTCTCTCAAGTAACTTGATCCCAAGCTGTTTACAACTTTCTACTTCCTTGGTGACAGGTGGAGTAAGACTCTTATTATCTCTTTAACAGCACATGCATACATATATCTCAGAAGTGCTACTCAGAAGTAAGTTACACTCAGAAGTAAGTGCTACTGAGCTCAGTGGTCTCTCTCCCAAGCAAGTGCAGCTGCAGAGGAGCCTATTTGGTAGAGAACTACAATAAAGGGAATTTTTTCAGAGCAATAAGATGGGAATCGATAAAAGCCCTCAATCCCACACTCCTGCTTCTACTATGCCTTCATAACGATGTTTTGGAGAACAACTGGGTTCTCTACTAGAGTAGGGGATTGGGAACTCTGCCGTCATTGCCCTCCCTGTCAAACAAAAGTCTCTAATAGGAGGAACCTATGCCAGTTTGGGTTTTACTCTTTGCAATTCAGTGCATGCTTACTCGAGTGGAAGCCCCACTGGATACGGTGGGACTTGCTTAAAAGTAAACCTACATAAGCTTGCATCGCGTTATGCTGATATTTTAGATTCCCCAGACATGTAAAAGTATTGCATAAAATATTTCTGTATTCTTTACAATCTGTTTTTAAGAAACAATACTACGTCGATGGTTAACATGCACCCTTAAAAAAAAGAAATTTTATCTACATACAGACATGCTTAGATCTCTTTCAAGTAGCTTTTGCCCTGTGTTCAAAATGACCCATGTAAAATATTGCCGCAGCAAGAATGTTAGGACCGCATGCAATGGAGGGAGCATTTCCCTGTGAAACACAGGTGTTTGCTTCAACAGCTTCTTAACACAACTCGCTGAGAATGTCTTTGAGAGCCGTAACAAAATGAATCACTGTGCATAGGTATGTCCTTGCATAGCTTTCTTTGCACAGGGGACAACTGTAACTCAGCTACAGGTCAGATAACACTCAATGGACTCTTTAGCAGTGGTATGGCATGATGATATTGCAGTCCAGCTCCATCAGATATCTAGAGATAATACATAATGTTTCAGTGCTTCCTATTTTTGAGTTCTGCATAGGGTTACTCGGCACACACTCTCTGGACCAAATGCAAACCATTAACAAGCAGCTGGTAGGTAAGATGGGTTTATTAAGAACATACAAGTATCCATAACAAAAAGGGTGATATGTTTGCAGAGATCTCTACTTGTATGAAACCGAGAGCCTGGAGAACTCCTTTTACCAATAAACAGCTCTCAGTGCTGATGTCTGGAGTTTTGTTTTGTTTTGTAAGCCCATGAATTGTACAACAAAACCTCAATTAAAAATAACATGGAGCAGCTCTTCAGCAAGAAGAGCACAATGTAGCTTATGACAAAATTAGAGTAATATGGGTGTAAATCAGGCACATATTTGCACACTATTTTTAAGCATCGCTGCAGGTGAACAGAATTTTACCTCGTACAATTAGTACTTTGAACGGTGACTGCAAATTCCAAGCCACCCACCCACCGCCACAATTTGGATGTAAGTGCTACTGATCTCAATGGGGCTTACTGCCCAACTGTGAGCGATTTCAGGCTTAACACATAAATGGAAACCAAGCTAAAGGGACCTGGGGAATTTAAACAGGAAAGGCCTAAGCGTGTGCCTAAGAGCTCACCTATGCACAACTAGGGACACAGAGCTTCTGCCATTCTGCGTCTCTTTTACTTTCACCCTTGCAGCTGCTGGGTGAACAGGACCCCGGATCAGGCCTCACACTGTGTGTGCATTGGCCCTGTCTCACACACACGGCAGTTATGGTGATACGCTGACATAGAATCATAGAATCATAGAGTTGGAAGAGACCACAAGGGCCATCCAGTCCAACCCCCATCCAGACATCACATCACCTGTTTACCTAGATGTTTCAGAGAACAGTGGGCAAAGAGACATTGACTCAGAGCATCTCCCTGTCACTTGTACGATGTACAAAAAAAATTCGCCGAAATAAATTTAACACAACAATTGGCTGAGTCGCACCCCAAACCAGCACATGATCTATGAGCACAATCTGAAATATATTGAAACAAAACTGGAGCTTTTGTCATTTATTATAACAGAAGCAGGGTCACACCCTTAGCTCCTGTTTCTCCTTGTTGTTACAAATATGTGTGATTCAATAGTGTTTCGGTTCACGTATCCCAAGAGAAGAAAATGCAATGAGAGGCTCATTCCTTGTGCAGAAACCACAATGGAAATCTCCCTAGGTGTAAAATGCTGAACATGAGTGATAAAGGTATTTCATTCTCTGTGTTCCTCCCCACCCCACCCCGCAAAAATCCCCACACCCTCTTGGTGATTTCTAATTTATTTATTTATTTATTTTTAAAAAACCCCACCTAAAATAGATAAAGCAACACGTAACCTGACAGCGTACCAGTTTAAATCCTGACAGGGTCAATAAAACGAGGGTTTGCAAAAGTCCCAGATGAGGAATGCTTTCATGAATGTCTCCATTGTGCAAAATCTCTCCGTACATCCTGCCTGCAAAATGACAGTCATATGCCACCAGATGCAGGAGGCATGCTGGCAATGTCAAGTGCTGTAGAGTATTCAGGCAGGATAGATGGATCAACAGGGTGTGTTTCCCCCCCCCCCCGTATCCATGCCTGATTGTTACAAAACCAACCACCTTCGTGCATTGACAAATATTTACCGTAGATGCCCATTTCAAAAACAGAATTATAATGCTCACTCTGAATGCAAAAATAATATAATTAAATCCATGCTAATTAAGCTTCTCAATTTAATATTAGTTGTGTTATTGCGTAAAGCCAGCTGGAAGTAATTATTATTTTTTCCACGTGTAGTCTTCATTAGTGTGAGATCTTTCCCTCCTCCCCAGATAGCTAGTTCAGATGTTCTTGGAAAATATAGGTCTTAGATCAATTGTCTTGGGAACAAATAGCCACTTAATGCTACCTTAACAAAGTTAACAAACTTGTGTTTTCTTTTTAAAAAAACCACACACCACGAAGGACGAGCTAAGAGCATGATCCAATCTAACGGAAAGGAAAATCTCCTTCAGAGCTTCAGACCCAAGCAAACTTGTAAGGATGGAACTCCCACAGAACACTTCTGAGAAAATATGCATGAAATTAGGCTGGAAGACTCGTGGATTTTAATAGGAGAGTGTTAACCACGTGTTTAACTCTTGCATTTAAATCAATCAATATGGAATTCAACATGCCCAGTATCAAATCAATGTAAAACATCCCTGTCCAGCTCCACGACCTCAAAAATTTCTCCTACTTCGTACTCCTCTTCAAGCTTATTATGGCAAAATATTTCATTTGTTAGCATTAGGGCATTCAAATTCAATTTTAGATTCAAAATGAGACCGCACTACAATAAACAATGTTCACTTAAACATGTGCCGTGTTAGCAATTATTTGGAATTCGCGTTTTATATGTCTTTTCTACGGAAGCGTTGTTATTTTAAATTTGTGCTTCGTTTTATTATCCTTGGAGCACAGGAAGCCTAACATTCTGGCTGGAATTCTTACTGGTCAGAACAAACCAGAAAGAAAAGAGCAATATTTGGGAAACACTTAATTGCACATTATTTCCCTGTTCCTCCCTACGTGCCATAAAGATTGGATTGATCAGCCTTTCAGCACTCCACCACGATAAGCCATGGCATCTGGTCACACATTTTTATCATGCCTTCCCATACAGGCATGTTCACAAAGCAAAACACCCAACTTACAGCAGGTCAACGCCTAAATGTGGGCACTGTGCAAATAACACAAGGCAAAAGGTAAATTTTCAGTGGCTGGCACCCAAATTGCCATTTCATCCACCACCGTACTTCTTTAAATCTCTTGACATTGACCTGATACAATGAAACAGAATTATAAATGGGATTTGCCTGGGTTCAGGTAATCAGGAAACATATGATACCCTTTTTTTCCCCTTTTCTGATTTGGTAAGCGAGCTGCTTATGCTACTCTGGTTTTAGGAGTGCCGATGAATTCCCATGTTATAACTGCAAACATCTCAAAATTTGTAGTGGAGCTCTAAGAATCAGGAACAAGTTATGGCTCCAATAAATGAAACCACAAACCGATTGCGATCTGTAATTCAATAAAATTCAGATGCATGCTATCTACTGGGTGGATCAGGTTGCACTAGAATGTTTTCACTCCTTCAGTTCTTTTTCGGAAGGGATGTATAGTTTTAAGCCTCCGATTGTGAAATATTAAAACAAAACGCAATAATGGACAAAAAAGACTTGATGATCTTATGGACAGAGGGCGGTTTTATTTGCTTCCTGCAGGACTCAACCTCATGTTCTGTGCATGGGGCATGAGAGTATCTACTTTTTTAATTTTAAAAAAATCAACTCCTGGTCACAGGTCCTATTTTCTCAAAATATATATTCCAAGTTAGAGCTTCCGTTGTTATCAGTGTTTAAATATACATTGCGAAAGAAAGAAAGAAAGAAAGAAAGAAAGAAAGAAAGAAAGAAAGAAAGAAAGAAAGAAAGAAAGAAAAGGAAAGAGGCTTTACAGCTCTCTTTAAACCTATACTGTGTAGAATCCACATTTTATTCACCTTCACCACTATGCAGAATTAACAATGCTCACTTACAGACCAAAGTGGTATATGGAGAGGAAAGCTGCAAGTGTGCTTAATTTCCACTGGTTTTTGGAAGAATTTCAGCCTGATTCTGTGCATGGTTTAACCCAGAAGGAAGCCCCATTGAATTCAGTGAGGCAGCAATGCACACACTAAAGGGGAGCAACATTCTGTTGGATTGGCACCTCATGGAAATATTTCCCATGGAAATAAATTTAAAGAGGTTCAGATTTGGCAAACAGTGCTTGTGTACAAGCATGCACCAATGTATTAAGGTATGAAAACTAGGGAAGGGGAGAATCACTGTGACACATGTCACTCTTATTCAGCTTTCCAAAAAAGCTGTTTAAAAAATAGTTTAAACATAGGCGTAATCAAAGCAAATGAAGGAAACGCAGTTCTCTGATAGCATTCCCAGTCACTTTGGGCAGCCCTCCACAAGAGACCCAAAATTAGCCATCGTTTACCAATGCCATTGGTGCACACACAAAACCACACCAGGGTGTGTGATATACGTTGTAGTGATATATTGATTTATGCATATTAAAAATTTATACATCAAATTAGCTGCTTCTTAGTTAACCCTGGAGCACCAATCATGGGCAGATAATATTAAACAAACAAACAAAACGCCCACAATAAGCATCCACACAAATTCTGCAATGCACAGACGTAGACACAAAGAGATAGATAGACAGACAGTGGCAGGATGCCTCACGCAAGCAATGAGGTTATTTGTGGCAGTGCTTTTATGCAGGTAAGAAGCAGTGCAGTAAATTTACCTCCTCGTGATGTTGCATTTTATGTTTTTCAATTAAAACAACTGTATGCGTTTTATCAGCCATTTATTTCTTCCACTAGAAGCACATTGCTAATTTTAACATTGTGGCTGTTTCTCTTCAATGCATGTTGGTCGTATGATAGAATATAAGATACGATAAGCTGTATGGCAATCGCCATTCATAAAAGTGGTATCCAAAAAAGCAATAATAGATGGCCCATAACTGACACCACCAGTGGTAGCAAAAAGTAGAGGAGAAGCAGCTTCCCAATGTGATCTATGCTAAGCTAGAAAGAAACACATTATTCCCCATTAGTTAAAGTCTTCTTTTGAGATACTCCCCTTCAGAATCATTTTAGGTTTCTATTAACATTTAATATTTTCTATGCCTAGAACAAGATATGTCATTCTGAAAGTCCTGGGAAAATGTGATGAATTAGCAGCTCGCTTTCTATTGAGGAGTTTCAGTAGAAAGGAAAGAAAAAAACCCTAAAATAATATTTGGTGTGATTCTTTCCTGTAACACACTCTAACTCCAAGGACTTGCAAAATGGCTAGTGAAAATTAAACCTTTTACAATAATGAGCTTGTGAATTTCAGGTTATTGCTTTGGCACTAAAATCAAAAAATGTAAAGAGGGGGCTCAGTTCTAAGTCTCTATTTTCCTATCCACCCCACCCCCCTTCCTTCTCTGCCATGAAAAACTAACAAAACTCCTGAGCACATTTGAAGCCCAGAGTTCTGAAAATCTAAGCTGTGAAGGAAGACCTACTGGACCACAAGAATGAAAATTAGACAGATGAAGAAAGTCTCATCACATACACTGAATATTAGTGGTGAATAGGAGACAATTCAATAAAGCTTTTTTTTTTCTTCATGTGTTTTGTTTCTAACTTATGACGCCAGCTCTGTATCAGTTAACAGACTGTTCCTTTGCAATTGCTTACAGTGTCACAATGACCTGGTGCATGTGAATTCTTTCACTATCACTGCTATCCCTGCAATCTTGTCTCTGCTGTGACCAACTCACTTTTGCCCCAACATCTCAGATGCTTTGCTCAGCATCTAATTAACTAGGGTTAAGAGTCAAGGCAAGCCAACCTTGAATCAGGAGACCACACTGCCCTTATATATATAAAATCAGCATATGCCTGTGAGTTAACTGTGTTAATCTGAACGAGGCACAGAATATTAACCATTTTAAGCTTAGCAGCTGGAGTTTGCATTTACAACGCCACGCTGATTTCCTTATTCAGCATTCAGCATAATAACTTCTAGATCAACAAAGTAGGTGTCCGTGTAACTTCACACATTTCCTACGTGAAAAGTGGATCTGAAGTTAGAGGGGAAATATCACATACTCCGATTCTAGAAAATAATTTTGTTTGAGTTTCACGTGTGTAAAACAATGTTCTCCTGTTCACCTTCTCTCTCTCTCTCTCTCTCTCTCTCTCTCTCACACACACACACACACACACACACACACCCTCTCAACCCTGCATTTCACAGAAAACAGTCCAAAATACATTACTTTAAAATGTGTGTGTGCGTACGGTTATATATTTTTTTAAAAAATGGAATATAGGATTATTATTATTATTATTATTTATTAGTTGTTAGTTGCTTGCCACCTATAAGGTCTCCAAGCGACTTACATTGGAAAGCATATGCATACATTATACCACAAAAAAGAAAAGAAAAGAAATAATAATATAAAATATTAACATGCCATCCAACAAATAACACAGAAAAAAAGCCCTTCCGGATAACACCAACAGAAAACTATGGCATCTTACTCACAATGAAACAAAATACATACACACCTGTATGTATTAGACAAACTTTCTTCTAACCCATTCCTTGCAGATAAACCTAAATGAAATCAGCAGGATTTACTCTGAAACAAAGTATTAGGACAAGTGTGTCTGATATACACACACCACATACAAAGAGCTATGAGTGTACACATGCTGTGTTTTATAGATTCACATCTTACGTGAATGCGTGTAAGAGGCTAAAATGAAAAATGTAATGATACTCCACATCTAAAAACGTCTAGTAGTAGTAGATGTGCCACTTCTTGAGCACATTTCTAACAAGTAAGCCCTAATGAAAGCACAGGGACGTGAATGCAAGTGATATATGAGAATAGGAATCTCTCCAGCTCATACACACAGAACTATAGCTGAAAGCACAGAAAAATTACAATTCTGGAGATATGAAATTTCACCTGGGTTACTTTAAAACAAGGAACATTTGGGGGTATTTTTATCCCTATATTAATTTGAAGGGGGCATGTTCCGTAAATAAACTAGTTTAGCCACATTCATGCTGCAAAGCATATTGATATGCCCAGGTAATAGTTGGAATGGAATCAGATGCTGTTCCAATGCCAAGTGTATAAAAACTTTTTCTATAACTTATCATGAACAATTAACAATTAACTATAGCAAATCCAAAGTTATGGTGTTCTCTAAAAAAAGAATGAGACACAAATAGAGAATTGACAACTTATCATGAACTAACTTCTAAATTCAGCGTGCATCCCCCCCCCAAAAAAAACTATAAACCGTGTGGCATTTATATTTTACAATCAAACAACAGTTTGTGTTGTTACAGATACCTTTGAGCAAAAGGAACAAGCATGGCAAATCGACTTGCAACATTGTGGAAGGGAAAACTAAATACCAAATCGTGCAACTGCTGAGGATGCAAACTAAAATGACACCACTCACATCTTTTGCTAGGAGCTTCTCCTGCTAAGATGCAGTTTGCCAGACGGCTTTTGACAGCAAACCTGTGTATGGGACATATCACATGCTGTCATTTATAGCAACGTATTGCAATTAAACAAATAAAATTTAGGTGCTCCTTAGAGGAAACAAAAGGGGGTAGAATGCTTTTATGATGTAAAGAAATCTTAAACCACTTTTCTCCATTCAATGTGTGTGATCCATAGTTAGACGTTTCTGATTTTAAGTACCTATTCAATAAAAGGCATGTGCGTCTTTCTCACTAAGGGGCAATCAAACAGCAGCACACTAGCACAATTTAAATGCTATGCTTTGTGCTTGATTTTTAATCAAGCCATTTCTACAACACTTTATATGTGGTAGTTCACGTATTTTAAATCTTAGAATAGGTAGCATTTTATCCGAGTCAAATAAAGAAGCTTTTATAAACCTTTCCCCAATACTCTCTCTCTCTCTCTCTCTCTCACACACACACACACACACACACACACTCACACACACAATATCCCCTCTGATGGACAGATGTATCCCTATTAAAGCAAGCACATTGATCTGATTTTTAGTTTGCCTTGGCTTTCCCCTCACCTATCTAGGAAATGATTTCTCTAGTGATAACTATGACATCGTGCTAATGAGAGAACCAAATGCACAATAGAAAAATTGTCACTACTAATAATATTTGCAGGAAGTTAAATAAGGCAAGTGTATGAGAATGTCAGACAGTTGTCCTTTAATAAGATACAGTTATACAATGAAATTATGTTGTTAATTTTGTTACATCACTGGGTGAATGTTAAATTACTGTATAATGGTTTGCAGATGCATGCGTAATCCTAATATTACTCTTTAACTGGCTGAAGAGAGGGAGATACCTTCAAGAGAGGGAGATTTCCTTTGCACATGAAACAGGAAATATAAGGCATGCTTTTGCTCATCTCTGGCATTTTGTGTCACAGTGCGTTATTGCTTCTTTTGCTCTTATGGACTCATTGCTTAAAAGTATTTCAGAGCATCACAGCCCTTAAGGTAAACTGGAAGGAGGAGAGTGACATTTCTTATTCTGACAATGGCACAAAACATCTACAAAAGCAGAAAATTCAGGAAAGCCTTCTATTTTTATTTTATCAATCAAAGCAGGCTTTTTCTGGCTTTTACACAGCCTCCTGCAAACTGGAAAAGGGGTCAAGCATTTCTCTCTGTGCATGTACGCACACTCTCTGAACTCCACCGTGGTCTCTCTTGCCAGATTAGTAAGGAAAAGAAGCCAAAGGTTTCTGGTCATTCTCGACCTGTCACTGATCAAAGTGACCCAAAGAAGAACTCTCTTTAAAAAGTTGAGATTTACCTTCTTTGAAGTTATCAGCAATTATTTATGTATACGTATCAGGAATGGTTCCTTTCAAAGGCTTCATAAACGGGGGGTGTATGTGTGTGTTTAGAGGTACAAAACTAGAACCGATACTGGTTAAGCTGTCATATTTTAGACTTTTCAGAAAAGGTAACTGGGGATATAATTTGCTACTCTCCTCTAAAACCGAACGCTCCTTTGGGTACCATGCATAATTGTCTCATAACAAAGGGCTTTTTAAAAACAAAAAAACATGCATACATTGAATCAAAACTCACAACAAGTAAATGGAGATGCAAATATGATTTGATGGCACATAAAAACTTGCTTCGATTATCTGTGGCATTTATAACAATTATTTTTCACCACTGCATCCTCAGAAAAGGCTTAGCATAGTATAAACTAAGGTTTTAAACTACCCTCTGTACAGGTATTGGCTTTCCGTCAATGTATCACAAATCCACCTGAAGTTAAAAGTACCATTTAATTCTAACCTAAGCAAGTATTTGATTGCATAGAACCTAATAATAATCCTTTTTACATGTAGAATGAAATATTCCGACAAGCCCAAATGTCTCACTAATCATTTCTTTAAACGATGCCAAACTTTTGCTTGCAATATAAGCATCTTCTATACCAACTGTTTTTACTTTTGAACAAGAAACAAAAGTTACCTTCAAATATATGGATATTAGAATAACAGTAATAAAATAGACAAAATAGTTTGCAGAAGTCCTAAAAGCATAACTGTAATAAATAGATAAGGGTGTGTGTGTGTGTGTGTGTGTGTGTGTGTGTGTTAATATGTCACCCATGCATAATGCTTTCAAGAAAGGAGAAATCTTAACACTGGTAGCTATCAGGCATATTTTTAGGTGCCCTAGTAAACTGCTGTCATGTACAGACTGCATAAGTAAACATATCTAAGAGATTTAGCAACTCAATAAAAAGTTAAAGCTGTTATAGTTTGCAAGTGGAATTAACTTACCCTCTTAAAAGAAAAAGAAAAAGGGGGGGGGGGAGGATAGAAATACAAAACTCTAGGTGGAATGTTTTAAGCAGACAGCAGCATTCTAACCACCAAGGACATGGAGAAATAGCACACACTTTCAAAATAAATATGTTCATCATTACCACCTTTACAAAACTACTGTGCCTGCATCTGCCAAACATTTAGCCATATACGAGATGATTATTCTTTTCCCAACACAGTCTCAGAAAATAAACATGGCCATATGTGTCCAGTAATTTTTTTTTGGGGGGGGAGGGGGGAAGATAACCAACCATTTTAAGATCCTCATGCATTAGCACAATTAACAACAATAGAGAAGTAACAGATGAGCTGTGTATGGGCTTACTTTTGCCCACCAAAAATTTTTTCCCCAGTCCTCTGGAAGGTGATGTCCTCCTCTTAAATTTCTACATCCCTGCACATCCTAACATTTAAGCACTTTTCCAGTACTCCCCCAAAAAACGAATGAATGTCTAACTCAGGGCGAGGAGTCAAACACTCAAATGCAATCTAACAAGATGTATGTGGTTCAACAGCGATCTATCTATCCATTGATCATTATCTGGCACTAGTTGTGTTAACTCTTTTATTGCCAAAGAGGGAAGAAGGGCTTTCATCCCAAGCTGCTATACCTGAATTCTATATGAACGTATTGGAAATAGAACAACAGGTTAAGTTTAGGGTGGCTGTCAATTTCCTTGCTTTAAAATGAATGCAAAAACACCTAAATGCAGGAAATGTCACATGCAGAGGCAGTCCACTATAACAATCAAAGCATATATTGGTGTCCAGAACAGAAGATCTGAAATGCTATTTTTTTCAAACTGGGCTCTAGGTCTTTTTTACTGATTAAGAATAAGGAACAGCATATAAGGAGTTCCTCATTTGGCTTGTGTTGATTATATTTCTGAATAGTAAGCTGTAATCAGTTGTAATAAGGGTCCCTCTACAGGATAGATCTAAATATACCTTATTTGAATGCAGGCAGCCTATAGAGAGAGAGAGAGAGAGAGACTGTTTTAAAATCTTTTCTGTACACAACTGTTGTACACTATAAACTTGTGTCCATGTGAGCCTGTGTGTGTGTGAGAGAGTGTATTTCTTTCCTAATGATTACCAAGCAGACGATCTTTTCTTTACATTACCAACAGCCAGTTATATATCCTCAGCCACAACTACTCTAGAAATGACAGCGCTTTTGCGTCAATGGAATTCATTCATAAAAAACAAACCCTGAAAAGAAAACGGGCTCGCCGAAGCAGTACAACTTATGTCACAACTTTTTGTCGCTTCAGCTTCTTGGGTATAGATATTATGTGAAAATCTTTTTCTCACCCCCCCCCCAAGGCAACTCTTTTTTTAAAAAAAATACAAAATTGGAGGAAGCCCTAACATATGCATATATATATATATTAAGTCTCTAGTTTTAAACCTCCACCCCCC